>CM060968.1:55388106-55930606 GCA_030765045.1 Tenodera sinensis
TAAGGAAGGAAGGAAGGAAGGAAGGAAGGAAGGAAGGAAGGAAGGAAGGAAGGAAGGAAGGAAGGAGGGAAGGAGGGAAGGAGGGAGGAAGGAGGGAAGGAGGGAAGGAGGGGAAGGAGGGAAGGAGGGAAGGAGGGAAGGAGGGAAGGAGGGAAGGAGGGAAGAGAGGGAAGGAGGGAAGGAGGGAAGGAGGGAAGGAGGGAGAGGAGGGAGGGAGGGAGGGAGGGAGGGAGGGAGGAGAGGAGAGAGGGAGAGAGGGAGAGAGAGAGAGAGAGAGAGAGAGAGAAGAGAGAGAAAGAGAGAAAGAGAGAAAGAGAGAAAGAGAGAAAGAGAGAAAGAAGAAAGAAAGAAAGAAAGAAAGAAAGAAAGAAAGAAAGAAAGAAAGAAAGAAAGAAAGAAAGAAAGAAAGAAAGAAAGAAAGAAAGAAAGAAAGAAGGAAGGGAGGAAGAGTGGAAGGGAAGAAGGGAGGAAGGGAGGAAAGGGAGGAAGGAAGGGAGAAAGGAAGGAAGGAAGGTAGGAAGGAAGGGAGGGAGGAAGGTAGGAAGGAAGGAAAGAAGGAAGGAAGAAAGAACAAAAAATATGGGCTTCTGGATATTTGAAGCTGTGCTTTTAATATGTGTGTAGCTTCGTGTCGTAGCTCCGTATCCATACACTAAACAGACAGACTACGGAATCCACATCACACATGATGTTCTCTCATCATGTGTTACAGGTGCAGTGCACATGATCAGTGGCATGCATACCCTCAAACAATTTTGAGGTACAGTTCTGTAATTTGTAATCCTAGACAATTGGTTTCCTATCTCAAATTGATTGTCAATGAACCCTCCTTTACCAGTAAAATTCATGCGATGTTAATTCATTTACAACCTGTATATATACATAGTCAAGTTTCTGTATTACACTCTTATCACTAGCTTTACAGTTTCTACCAACTAACACATATTTATGATCTTACAGCTATGGCTTATGCCCTATTTAGAAATTCCTCTATTGCATAAAAACTCCCATCTATGCAATACTGTTTCAATTCTACTTTAAATTTGGTAACCTATACATTTTATTTCTTTTATATTTTGTTGTAGTTTCTTATAGGGCAAACATGTACCTACTGATGGTTTGATTTTGTAGACTTCTCGTCTACATGAATTTACATGAAAATCTGTGTTTTCCCTAGTGTTGTATTCATGAATGTGGTTGCTTTACTGCTGTTTTCAGTTCTTTTTTGCTAGAATAATTATCTCAACTATGTACAATGAATATGTCAAGATGTTCAGTTTCTTAAAGTATTCTCTACATTATTCTTGTGTATTTAATCTTTAAAATATTCTTGTAGTTCATTTTTGTAATATAGTCTTTTTCTGCGTACTGTTGCACTTTATCCCCATACTGTGATACCATAAGTAAAATGTGGGTATTTTAACCCATAATAAATTTTTCATAGGACCTCTGCATCGACAATTTTTGCCACTTGTTTAGAACAAACAGGCTAGAGGACATTTTGTTACAAATTTTACAAAATGTTTTTCCCAGCTTAAATTTTTGTCTAACACTACCCCTAGAAAATCAGTGTATTCCAATTTTTTTATATCTTGATTTTCTGTTTTTCATCAAGCGTGATATTGTGTTTACTCTATGCAGTCTGTATGTTTATATATGCTGTTTTTTGTATGTTAATGCATAATGCGCATATGAGAAACTGGACATTCGTCACCTCTTAACATCACCATCCTCACAGATCCAAAAATGTGGTTGGACTGGCATTTTCCTCTGCACATGGACGTTATTAATAAACTGGACTGAAAAGTTGACATATTGCAATGTCCTTTAAAAACCAGAGACCAGTTTAACTAGAAACGGTATCATGAGTCCTCACATAGTTAATCACAAATGCACAGAATCAATATAGCATATATTATATTACAATATGATTTTTCCAAAATGTAAAGGATGCTCAGCTATATCGTTTATAAGTGTTCCTATCTCCTAATGTCACTATGTATGGACGTTTCTTTCCTAAGTTACTACTGTTACATTAGCCACAAGGTAAGTAGGAACTAGTAGCACACAGTTTACATGTGTATTATATATGTACTTGTGCTTTTAATGTAATTTTTTTTTTTTGAGTTTCATTCAAAAACTGTCAGTTACTATTTCTCAAAAAAAAAAAAAAAAAAAAAAAAAAAAAAAAATTAAATATATATGGTGAAACATTCGTTAATACTTGTATCTGCTTTGGTCCTAAATGATTTCCATGATTTCTGAGTTTCCCTGTAGATACCACTTGATTCCACCAGCAGTTTTGAAAACTGCAGAGCTGCCAACATATGACTAACAAGCATTGTCTTTGCAAAACAATTCATGTAGGTAGCCTAGAGATTGAGAGTTCTAAGCCACAAAGCATAGCTGAGGGATGCTTTTTATAAGAACAGTGAAGCAGTTGCAGCTCAAGGCAGAGCGATGACAGGGCATTGCCATAGGATCTGTGTAACTAAACCCTGGTGATACATATTCCAAATTGTGATGTAAATGAGGCAAATGAATATGATTATTGCACCTCTAAAAAACAAAAACAAATATAAACATTGCCAGATGAACCAGAGAGTGCAACACGCAGTGCCACATCACAACATGGCTCTTCATACATGGATTTCACCACAAGATATGTGTAAACAAGAAGTTCCACAAGCCACATGAAGACTGCAAGTGTATACTCTGTGGGCAGAAGTGTAGTAGATATCACATCATAACATGCACAAAAAAAAACCAGTACAATTATAGACTATAGCAAAGACTGAAAAGTGAAATTAAACTAATGCTCAAACTTGAGTGTACATTTCTCTATAATAAAATTCATTTTGAGGCTAAAAATCTCCTCTGTACTTGCAGTAGTGGAAGGAAATGTTAAAATCAGTTCACATAGTTTATAATCTTCACTGTACACAACATCAAGTCCATTTGATTTCATATAATTTACAATGGTTTCATCACTCTTGTTTGAAAATTTGAAGTGAATATACCAACTTCAGCGCATTTTTCAAAGACAATATCTTGAAATACAAAACATATGGTTCTCTCAATTCACATAATAGATTTGCTGGAAAATTTTTATCATAACTTGCAAAACGTTTAGGATCCAAAAATGCCAGAAATTTCAACTGTTTCTGTGATTCAAATCTTAATTTAGTTTGAGTTGTTGATGTGTCCAGAACTTCGAAGAAAATCTTTAAGTATGAAGAACAGGTTTCATCTTCTCGACAATTTCTCTTTCTAGGCCTTTCTTTGTGGTTTTTGTTAGCAATGCTCATAGTTTCTGGCCATATTTTTTCAAATCCTGTGTTTCTAATATTTTAAAGTATGATAATAAATTCATTTACTTTTTCCTTACAGTAACAGATGTCCATACTCTTGTTCTGTAAAATTCCTAAAAAAGAGCCATTTTAGAGAAAACCAAAACTTTTGAAAAGTTTTCCATGTGAAGGGTAGTTTGCGGTGCAGCAATTTTCTTTAAAATCTTTGTATAGCATCCTTGAAAGACATTAAACTTTAATTTCAACTTTAGTTTTTAACTGACTTTATGTTTTGAGTTATGCTGTCCACCAACTGACACACAGACACACACACATATGCACACTGCTTACATATGCTGATGTTATTTTATTATGAGCAAATAGATGTGTTATAACAGTAGGAACATTTTGCATTTAGGAGAAAAGGTTATGAATATGGAACACCTAAAATTATGCCAAGCTTTGAACATATATTTTTATCTTGTCACCAAATATTAGGGAGTTGGAAGGAAAAATCTACTGTAAAATTGTGAGCACTATCGCTATCCCTCCTCCCCTTAAAAAGAAAAAAGAAATCACTTCATTTTGCATCACTCTCACACTAACTTCTTTTTCTAAAGAATTGCTTAAGACTAATAAATGGAATGTAATACTATTAGAAGTGTAATATATAATAACAAATAAGTACAAAATTTAATCTTATTGCTTCTTTTCAGATAGGATGGTCCACAGCTTCATTGTAATGCTGTCAATGCATAATGTGTAATAAATTACAATAACCATGCCTGCACACATAGGTGAGTACATTTTTAAGGTAATATGGTACTAAATATGATAGTAAGCATTGTCTCTCTTATTTTGCCAAAAATAGTGCTATACTTTGAGGTGGCATTGAAGTGGCTCTTGCTTCTAAAGGATGTCCTGTTAGTTCAAAGTGCAGCACAAGTGTTCCAAAATTCAACTACATAATATTCATTTATTACTTCTGAGAAAAGGTACGCCAAAGATGCCAATTTTTTTGCCATTTATATAGTAAACTTTTTTTCAGACAAACTGCAAAGCATATGATTATAAAAATTTAAGGAGATATACAGGATGTCCCCAACCTTTAGGGTCAAAATTACACACATGATAGAGGCTTCTAAACTGAGCATTTTGACATTAGGTTCTTCTCACATATCTCTTCATGAGTAGGTTAACTTGGCTCGATTGCACATTGCCCACTGCAATTTTTTGCATGGTTATGTTTCTAAACAGGCCCCTGCTCCTCTTTGTCCACTGTGCAACAATGCTTTGTCTGTCCATCACGTGTTGCCAGAGTGTGTTTCCCTAACGCACCTTCAAGACTCTCTGCCTGCCAAGATTGCAGAGGTCTTGGCAGACGACAAACAAGAGGTCGCAAGGGTTTTTAAGTTTTTAGTGGAGTATAATATGAGTTTGAGAATTTGATACTTTATATATCTAATTTTTATACCCTTTTGACATCTTTTCACTTTGTTTTAATTCTGGATTTTTTCACCTTGTTTTGTACATTTATTTATATTTCTTTTCCTTTTTACCAGTAATTTTATCTTTTAATCATAATTATATCTGGCTTTTGCCGTGGGCCCTGATTACCATGTAGTTGAGCACCGTTAAACCTACATCTTTCTCTCTTGACATTAGGAACCATTGATCGGAAATTAATATTTTGAATCCCACGTGATCTTGTAATTCAATTTTGCTAGCTGCTTTAATTTTGATACTCATAGCCAACCAATGTTCAAAGTGGTGACCACCTTCTTCAACAAATGCATTACAACGGTGCACATCATTTTGTTGCACCCTCTCCAAAATCTTTGGTGTACGTTGCACAATGACAGCAGCAGCTAGGACCCTAGCAAGTAGTTCTTCAGTTTCTATTGGTGTTTCATACATCAATGTCTGCATTTGGCTCCATAACAAAAACTTCAGAGAATTGAGATATTAGGAAAGCTATTGTTCAGGTGAATGTGGACATCATCTTCAAAGTGGGCAGAAACCCTGTGAGTTGGAGCAGAGAAAAAGTGGTGGTACAGTGTTGAACAACTCTGGTAGCACACCTCGTAGAAACATGAGGTAGCTTTGAGCATTCAAATGGGTTGGCAGAGTATAAGGTCCTATGAGGTGACCCTGTTAGTACCAGTAAATCTCTGCTGATGCTGGACACTTATTGATGGGTTGTTTGCCACATGATCCAACAACATCTCCTCAACTTCTGGTGTCTGAACTTTGTTTTGCTCCCTGGCCAGCTCTCTTTGACTTTAATAGGCCAGTCTCTCTTAAGCCTACCCACAACAATAAATTTCCTGCAATTCAGATAATTTCTGTTGGGAAACTATACATTAATTGGCTCTCTGAGCACTACATTCTGCCATACCATTCATTAAATGCATGTCAGCAAGTTTGTGTGACAAGAAATGCTCCATTACTGATAGACAGTCATACACTGTAAACAAAGCAAATAAGAAATGAAAGTGCCAGGCAGTTTAAGGAAATTAAAGCAGCTTTAGGAACTTCCTCACATTTACTTTCAAGATCATGTGGTGTCTAAGATATTCATTTCTTACCACAGGTTTCTTGTGTCAAAATGTTCAGTTTGGAAGTCTCTCATCTGTAAGTATTTACCCTAAAAGTTGGGGACACCTGTGTGTGCACATATAACTGTATATATGTACACACAGATTACACTGTAACTTATTTACATCAGCCTTCAAGGTCTGGACCCATGGATTCATTCCATCCCCATCAAGATCATCTCTCCAGCTCTTCCTCAGTCTTCCTATGTCTCTTTCAACGACTGGAACATTTTTGGTCACTATTCTAGAGAATCTGTCCTTGTTCATCCTCAGTACTGCCATCTCCAGTTTTCTTGCTTAATCCTTTCTATTAAGTTGAATATGTTCAATTCTTCTCTCATTTCTTCATCTGTTTTATAATCAAACAGAGAGTATCCAGCCACTGATTTTAAAAATCCCACTTCTGCTGTTCAATTTTTATTTCCTGTTTAATGCCCATGTTGCACTTGAAATCAGTCATCCAGGCATTGCCAATGTCTTATAAAATTTAATTTACGTTTCTCTTCAAATTTTCCTTCTAGGTGTTCTCTTTATTTTTCCACACCTCAGATTGAATTTATTTAATTTCTTGCCGACATATTTCTCTTCTAATATAGCAGTTAATTCCGATCCTAAGTAGTTAAATGTCACCACCTGTTGTATAATTTGTTTATTTATTACAATCTTGCTTGTAACATAATTCTTTCTTTTAAATGTTAATTATTTGTAGGTACTTTAAATTGTAAGATTCTAATATTTTACTTAATGTATATATATACTGGTTGTCCCCCCCAAAAAAAAACACAGACAATGCTTAGTATGTTGTCTGGGATGGCAAACTTATTGGTTTTCAAATAGGAACCCCTGTCTGGAAATGCATGGTTTGGATGCTGGAGGGTGTCAAAGTTTGAGAAGGAACAGTTGTGACAATTTGTTAACATTCATTTTGGTACCTTAATAGGAAGATAAGTAACCCTTTAGCCATATATGTGCTGGGATGAACAATCTGAGCATAATAACATTCCTGTGCATATGCTAAATTCCTCTATAGAGTCCTTGGTGCGGATCCTACTGCATTACATGTGTAGTTTGCAGTACAGTAGCATTTTTAACAGCAGTGCAACACATACCAGTACACAGGTGCTGAAATGACTGACTTGAGCTCCAGCACACTTTGATGTAAATGTGTGGAGCCACCTCAACGTTGCATATTCAGATGGATGGTAGAAGTGGACCAGTTCCATGGGCAGCACGGTTGCCAGATCTTACACTTCTCAACTGCTTTCTGTGGAGTTGTAGGAAGAGTGTGGTGTATGGCACTCCTGTAACATCAGCAGAGGACATTATTGCTTGAGTCCACAGAGTGATTGAAAATGTTCAAAGACAGAAGATGGGTCATGTACATGAGGCTCACCACCACCAATATGTTGATAGCTAATGCTGGATTTCTGACAATGAAGTCATTAATCCTCTTGCTCTCCAATATTTTTCACTGATGGATGGGGCACTAGAAGTGGCTGGGCATATTTGAAGGTGGTCTCGATCCATTTCCTCTTGCAGATCACATAGAGGACAGAGTGGTGAAGAATATATCTCAATTCTGTTCAAATGTTTATCCAGACAATTATGTCCTGTAATCAAACTGAAGGTTGCAACTGCCATTTTTCGAGGGTACTCAGGAATTACTGTTTGCATGTTTGGTAGTTCCCATCTTTTATTCTTTGATTTTTCATAGTAATATTTTGCAATAATTTTTTGAATTCAGAGTTGACTAATCTTTTAGCTGCATAAAATGGTAGATTAACTATAGATTTCTGTACACTGCTGATACCCTTTCTTGCAAGAAAAGCTTATTAGCTTTGTCATTACCACTCAGTCCACAGTGAGCTGGTATCCATTGCAAGACTAGGTGTTTTGTAGTGCTGTTAGATAGATAAGGATTTTCCAACATTCTATAATTGTCTGGTTTTTTGGTGACAGCTTGGAAGTAATTGCTATAATTGCCACCCTGGAATCTGAGAGAATAATTGCTTGATGAAATTGTAAAATTCTATACAAAAGATTTTGTAGGGCCATTCGAATTGCTTCAATTTCTCCATCAAAGTTTGTAGTTCCATAACTTAAAAGATTTGTAATAGGAAAAGAGATAGCACGTGACTCCAGCCCCTGCTTCATTTCAGTTTGATATCAGTGATCCATCAGTATAAATATGGAGCCATTCATGTTCCATTAATCTATTATGGATTGTCTCTAATGCCAAAAATTTTAGAATATTAGATGGAATATCTCTTCTTAACTTCTTCTGTCACATGTAAATATGTGATGTCTAATGTCTTTTGTATCAGATTGACTTTATATTATGAAGTTTTCCTTTGAATTAGGAAGGTATACATTTTCTTGATGTCTTGAATTTTGGAAAGAAAGCTCTCCTGAGTCTTTAGTGTATGTGTAAAATTTCTCTTGTTCCATGTATTGAATGGAAGTCTGATCAACTTTTCGTGTTGAGTAAGAGCTACTTTTTCAATTTCATATTCAATGGGGTATTGGTTGGTTAGTATTTCCATAGCTGGTATTGGTGTGGTTTTGATAGCACCTGTAATTAGTCTCAGACTTTGGTTTTGAAAGATTTGAATTTTTTTTGTGTTTGCTGTTACAAGAACTTCACTGCAGTAAGTAAATAATGGCTTTATATATACATTGTATGTTGTGTTAAGAGTTGCTCTGGAACATCCCCACTTCATTCCTGTTAGACGTTTTAACAGTGAAAGGCGCCTTTCTGCTCTTTGTATTACATTTTCTATTTGTTTGGTCCACGTAAGTTTGGTATCAAATATAACTCCCAAATACTTTGCTTCCTTTGTTTCTGGTAATTGTTGAGCCTCAAAATTTAGCTTTACTTTTAGTTTTTCTCTTAGCGTAAAGATTTGGTAGTTTGATTTTGTTGCATTAACAGTCATTAAATTTTTTTTGGTCTACTTGTGTAGGTTAGTTAAGGATTGTTGCATGTTTTTTTCTAGTTCTGTACTTTTGTTTTTAGTTTTGAAGTCCACATTACTAAGTCATCAGCAAATAGTGCACACTTCACACCTAATTTTTCTCTCTCACAACCCCCAGAATATATGGAGGACCACACCTGTCTTTGGTTTACAGGTATCACCAACCTGACCAGGAGAGTTATCAAAATTTTAATTTTCTTTTTGAATAACCCAAAATCTCTGTCGCATGGTAGGTATAAACGACCCCATTCAGGGAACATGTGGGTAATTGACTCATATCTGCCAGTTGCAGTCTGTTCCATGTACATTCTCACCATTGTCTGGTTTCTGATTTGTCCAGTACATCCGTCTGAGAACAAGTTGAGATCTTTAATGGTGGCTGGAATATAATTTTTAATGTAATGGTATAAAAACGTGCACACTTCATTTGCATCTTTTCTTCCATTAAACTCATGATAAAGATACACAACGGAGCTGTCAGCTTTTAAATTGTGAATACTGAATACATTTACCCACAGTTGCTGCATGTAAAACATTTCTTGCACAGGAATTTCTGGCAAGGGCAAATTCTGCATATAGTCGAAGGCAATGGAACCCGTTTCTTCATTTTCAAGACAGCCAGACAGCCTTCTTCAGGGAGTTACAAAATTGTTGGCTTCTTCATAGATGAACATCCAAATCTGATTTGGCTGCAAGCTTTGAAGCTTCAGAGAGATGAGGACTTTTTAATTTTGCATGAAGTTCCTCACAAAGAGAACAGACATCTTTTTGTGGTCTGCCAAACTTATAATCATGTTTTCCTGAAAATGCTGCCTGTACACAGCTGTATCAGTACAAGTCATACATTTTTCTTGCACACAGCTGAGAATCTAAGTATTGAATTTCCTTTCCCACATAATGAGAGAACTACTGAAGAAAAGATTGTATGTGTTCATCTATAGTTTTGAGGATGGTCTCAGGAATTTTATTTCCTTTTGGATTTTTCCCACGTTTATCTTTTGGCAGTTCTTCATTTATTAATGAGTGAGTTACAGAGAACACCTGCTTCATACCAGTGGAATGGAAACTCTAAAATGCTTTTTGGCATACCTGCACTCTATGAGACCCACACATTATAAAATAACGAAAACTGGAACAACGCTTATTTGGTTCATTCCCGTTTGATTACTGGAACCTGCACTGCTTGACATCACATGCTGCCATAAGGCCCATTAAGTATAAATCTTGAGTATCTTTGTTCGGAAGGTCATGAAATTTTGCAAGGATGTCAATTTTGTCATTGTCAGCAACTCTCTGGAAACAGGCTTTACGATGCCTACAACCAAAATGATTTGATAAATTTTGCACATTCAAGCATGTTCTACCATGAAAAAATAATAGACGCGCTTACATCTGGGACTCAAAAAAAGTTTGCTAAAAATAAGACTCATTATCATTGTTTGTACTGACCTGCAATCTTCTCCATTTTCTTTTCTGCAATTTGTTTCCCACTATAGCTGGTACAGGCTGATTTAATGCTTTCCATGCCGTTTGATGCGCCTTGACTGGTTCAGCATGTGCAATAAAAAAAGTGTACAGTTTGACTTAATGCCTTTCAGCTCTGAACATTTCAACTTCATCTCTTTTTTCTTCCTTTTGCATATAGCTTTGGCCTTATGCCTTAAATCTCTATATTTATCATAATTTATCCTTGTCCTCCTCTGTAACAGTTTCTGTCTTGCAAGTTTCTTCTTGTCAATAATCTCAATGCCATCTTGATCAAACCATTCATTTCTTCTGTGTTTTACCTTGCCTAAACTCTCTTTCGCTGCTTCATTTATAGCTGTTTATTACTTATCTATTAGAAAATGACACAATTTAATGTTTTGCATCTTTTAGAATATACATTAAGTAAAGTGTTTGTAGCTGTTTATTTGCATGGCACACAGCTCAGGCAACCCAGCTCAGTTGAAGGAACTGGCAACTCGGTGCACATACACTGCAGCCAGGTAGTAGTTGTTAGGATAGACTTGTTTTAAAGGAACTGTATATACTAAGCAAATTGTTTAATTTATAACTCTATTTTGTACAGAACTGCACCATTAAATATTTATTCTTCAAAAGATTATTACAATTACATGTTTCCTGCACCGTGGAATGATACATAACTGTGAAACAATAAAACTTTATTTTATTTTATATACAAAAATTAATCTTTCCAAACATTTCTGAGAACTCCATTGCAATATTTCAGCAACTTTTACTTAAGCAGTGACCATTTCAGCTGTTCTTTCGCTGAATGCAACACCTGAAATAGAAAATATCACTTTAAATTATTTGTATTTCTTTTAACATTTCCAACAACATTTTAAATTGATTTTAATATTATAAGCTGCTAAGCGAATAGCAGGGGAAGAAGTACATGATAAAGATGGTTTGTAACCACCAGTAAGGTAATGATTACCAGAATGAGAAAGTTGAAGTACATCATAACCGATGGGAAGCTTTCCTGGGCCCTGGAAATGGGAAGGAAGTCTTGGCCAAGTTTTAACTTTTTTGTTCTTGTTACCAGACATGGCATGTTAAGATTCACATTGTCCGTATTAGACTTTTCACTGCAGAAATTATTCAAGGCAGTCGTGCCATGAAACAGACTAGAGCTTTCACTAATCACAAATTAGAATAAATATCATTGGTCAATTACAAACAAATGAATTACCAGTGCACAATATCAACCCCCTGCTATGAATATGCTGATCTATAATATGCATTCCCGTTCTCATTACCAGACTGTTGCAAACCAAAATGTTGAACAGTACAACATACTTATTCGGTTTAGACAAAGAATAAGGTATGGAATACGAATGAAGTAAGAAAATTTTAGTTTGTAGTATCAATTGCTCAAAACTCAGTTTAAAGGGTAAATTTTTCTTTTAATTTGGCAGGGATCAAACAGCTAGTACGTATCTGAATTTTCAGTATATCCAATTTTGAATTAATGAATGTCTACTGTGTTTTTATTTCTTGTTCTTTATTGTTGTTTGTTGATTTCTACTGGCTTTTGCAGTGTCTTTTGAGGCAAAATCCAGTTTTGAATTCTACAAAAAACTACAAAAATGACATTCAATGGTTCTGAGGGAACTAGGGTGTGCATTTGCTGGAATTTCTTCTGGTTTTATTTCTCTAGCTTGTAACTATAGGGGGGATATGGTGATTGTTCCATGTCATAGCCATCTTGAATGATTTCTATGTTGAAGAGTTTAATATGCATCTAATATGCCATGTCCAGGAACCAGAAAGCTGAAATTTGATCAAGCCCTCTCCCATCCTAATACATGTATAGTAACTGAGTCTCCAAGCCTTTCAGTTAACATACATATTTTTTTATATCAGCGTGATTCTAAGTGGCATGTGTTAATGAAGTTGAATGGTACAGTAGCCATTTAGCTTAATGAACTGATGAGTTACCACTGGAAACACAGGAATACTTGAGTGGCATAATCTAAATCAACAAGTGGAACTGAAACAGTATATATGGTTTGACCCCAAAATATATTAAATACATCATGAATTTGACTTATTTTCTGTTTATAATTAACTTTGTGTTAATCATTCTTCAATTATTGAAAATATTGTCTGCTTAACAATGTCATAATTGTCAACTATCATATTTTGATTTTATGTAAAATTTTAAGGGTCATTTTAAATACTTAATGCCAAAAATGTTAAGAGGTAAGATTGAAATCGCTTTCTTAGCATTTTTGGGATTAGGGAAATAAGTGAAAAATGATGTCATAGTGGGATGCTACTAAAATGTGCATATTTCTGGTTGGATACATGTGCATAACTAAAATAATATGGCAAGATCAGTTTTTCTCTTTGACAATAGCGTCAGTTGAATGTGGACGCATTTTGATATGTGCATGTTATAAGGTACTAAAAGTGAAATGATTAAGTGAAATATTGATTAACCATAATACATTAATCAATGCAAAGTGCACAATTAAATAAAAGGACATAAGATCGGGGAAGCACAAAATAATGGAAAATGCATTTAGCGAAATATTGCTAAATAATTCGTACATTAGATTGCGACAATGCTAAGAAAGTTGATCCACTAAAATAAAGGACTTACTATGTGATATGATCTAAATACTGTGAGCAAGGTGTGAATAAAATAAGTCATAAAAACTTAACCCCGAGTCCGCAATTATTTCACCCTGTACCACGACCCGAGATTGCAAAGAATCGAAAACTCTACAGCCCACCATATTTAAAACTGCACCAGAACTATTGTTAATTTTGTCATCAATCCTGAACAGGAGCACGGCACTGATGAGTTTTCACTCCCGTATCTGGGCATCACAGTAATACATGAGAAATACTTAGGTTATGAGCACAGGGTAGCTATACAATAACCCAAAGTAATTAAGGACTGGTCTAAGCACAAGATGTTGCCATGATGAAATCTCACCAGACCCATCTCTCCTCCCTTTTGACTAATGTTATTAGCAGAAACTAGCATCATTTTGAAAGGGAAGAAAGTAAATAGTTGCCAAAAGAAATAGCAAAATTTGCTAAATGAGTGTCGCCGATGTATGGAAAAGTGCAGTAATAGTAAGGTAATTTCACGAGAGATGGTGGAATAACTGTAACACCTTAGTGTAATAATCTGGAGTAATTAAAGAATATATTAAGCACAAGAGGTTGCCATGTAAGCTTGTATATAAAAGAAAAATCTAAACCTAAACTAATCTCTCATGAATCATAAACCTAACCATACATAAGCAGCCAATAATAACCATTGTTAAAGAAGGTACATGAATTGCATACTTTGGTGTAACCATTGGTTGTTAATTAATGTATGCTTATATAAAAGATACTAAATGCAACCTTTTCATGAATCAGAAACCTAAGCTTATAAGTAAATAATCATAGCATCGTTAGGGAACATATGCCTGCTTGACCCTTATATTCTCTGCTACATTTTCAGGTGTAAGTCCCACTCCTAAATGTGACAGCACTGCATACCTTCTGCTATGTTGGCAACAGATGGACTATTTCCACGATGCCTTGGGTGGGATGCACGTTGTTACTTGTTTATTTGTAACTAAAGTAGGTACATATAATTGCCATAAACACATTATCTGGAGTGTTAATTAGTCTTCATTATATATGTTTTCTAGTTACACAATAAAGGAATGATGTACATATATACGCAGTACAGTGACCTAGAGTCATCCTCCAATATGAGAGTATAACTGATGAGAGCTCCCAAACTATAAATTCTGAGGGACTGAAGGTGATCGAAACTGCTCTAGACTACACTTAACAGCAAGAAGAGTATGACACTTCATATACTGTTTTTATAGTATTACAGTAGAGGTGCCAAAAGTCACAAACTCATGATGCAATATAGATACTACCCATAATGCACAAGGTGAAGACGGGGGTGGGTGCAGTGAGTGAGATGGCAGAGGTCAGAGGGGCCTCTTCCCGCTTCCCGCGCAATTGCTCTTCCTAGAGCTGTCTGCTGATGAGTCACGTAGTACCGATATTCACACGTGCAGCTTACATTTTACAATATAATTCAAATCCCATGGTACTATCTAAGTATCTCTACTCTACTTTCCTTGTTTTCTGACATGAGATGTCAACGCAGGCGTTTTAATTGAACAAAAAAAAAAGCTCTCACTGTGTAATATTTCGTAAAACAGAAATGAAAATTATCTGTAGGAAGAAGGAACAACAGTGTGCCACATAATCGTGCAATTATTACTTTGTTAAGAGCTTTCAACACGCTTTTTCCACTTTCTTTAGGATTTAGGTTATAATTGCAACGCAGCCCTTACTAAAAGGCCTTTTAATAATGTAATAAACGAAAACAGAATGTGATACTGACATTCGTTCCCTATTAAGACAGTATTTTATTGACTGAACTGTTCTTCTAAGAATAGCTGTGTGGCCACTCTTTTTCAACAATATGAAAATGCAGCGCAGAGAAAAATGAAATAAATAACACAATTACGACAGCTATCATTTTTGAAAATACCAATATATTTGAAACGAAGAGAGAGAGAGGAGGGGGGAGAAGGTTTGTCTATCGCTTTCACCTATGAATCCTTTATAATGTGTAATGAAAGTTTATCTCTGTTAACATGAATATATAGAAGGATAAGCCTTGGTAAGAATACTTTCCGCAAGAGTGAGCAAAGAAAATCATTTGTATATAGCACATCAGACTTTTATCATTGAAATATATGCTGTGCATATTTTAATACATTAAACAACTTTAAATAATTTTAGTTATACATATTTCGCGTTTTCATAGATGACCTCAGTGATCAAAACTAGAGAAAATCTGATTTGAGGCTGTAAAATGTGATTAATTGCAAATTACGTTTATTTGTGAAATATCATCAAAGTATTGTATAATTGCAAGGTTATTCCAGCACGGGCCGATTGCTCTTTTTCTTTAAAATGGGAAAGAAAATATTGTCCGTATTTCCCGAATGTGAAAGAAGCACTGCATAGCTATACAGGAAGGGTCATTAGCCTTTCGTACATGTTATACCTGAATTTCAGTACGGTTTGGGATAAGGCGGTTCACACCCCTTGACAAAACAAAGGTCATTGTATTTCGCTTCCTTTTATCTTTCTGTTTATCTTAAAAGGAAAACACATCTTGAAGTTACGCCTATGCAATTATTTCGACGAATCACAGAACAATATTTTAAATAATATATTTAACTTGGGGAACTTGTTTGGCCGACTGAACAGTGGTACCAAAAAGTGAAGGAATTTGAAGTTATATTTGCGGGATTCCATGTTTCAAAATGTGCTGGAGTGATGAAAGCGCTTACTGGCATGATTTGCTCTAAATTTCGTGAATTGAATGAAAGAATTGTTTCCCTATACGACAGGACCCACACTTTCATTAGGATACGGCATTTAAATAACAAACTAAAAGCAGTAAGTATGACAAAAACGAACGCGAGGAAGTGTCAGCAGTGGGCGTCAGCTACTTCTTCTGCAACAACACGACGAAATATGTCTACTTTTAAGATCAAACAATAATTTTTTACTTCTTATTTTGATTGTAGTTTCGGTGGCGGTGGTAAAATTGGTTCGTAATTAGCAGAATGTGTTGACGAACGTTTCTAATGTGTTTTCAGTTAAGGTATCTTTTCTATCACATATCACTGTATTTTTCTACACTTTATTAATTATTGCTTAAGTGTTTACGCACTGGAACTGTCAGTCAATGCTTTAAATGGTATATGTCGAAACGGGTTTAAAGCGCTCACTTTCTATTGCTGTCTGAACTGCGCGCGCTCTCAGACCTCCATGTGACGTATGTTGCCTGCAACCAATGGCAGCAATTGTGCCGGAGTGGCCTACCTTCTTTCTCTAGTTACCTTGGGCAGAGGTGGCTTGTGATTGGCATTACCATCATACATACTGCTTAGTATTATTCATAGCAAATAAGTAACAGAACAAAGGATTTGAGCCTTTTAGGATATTACAAACACATTTTATCTATCTGTATTTTTTATTTTATTACATTTTCTTTTACAATGGCATAGTGACTAAACTAAATTTGGGGTTGCTGCACAAGCAGATAATGTTAATTGTGCATGAAGGCTGATATGACTTGAGAAACAGCTGATGTTATTGCTTGCTCAGCTCCTGATTTTTATCATTTTTACATTAAACATACTCATTTGCTCCCACATTCATACATCCAGATTCTATGGGAATATGGAATTGTTCTGGCTAATGAAAAAATTCCCAACCTCAGCTGGGGATCCAACCTGATACCTCTGGGTTGAGGCAACTAATTTTGCTAATAGTCTTAACAATCTCCATTAGTACCTGTTATGCATTCACAGTATTTTAACACAGTACCTTCTGATGGATAATACAATAGGAAAAGTGTACATTTTCAGGCATTTGTAATATTTTAAATAACTGCTTTCATCTCGCTACCAAACCCTTCTTTCCCCCAGTCATTGTTGGAGTACCATCGCTGTTAACATCTTGGCCTTTTTCTACTGCATCTTTCAATATTCGAAACAGTTCTCCTGTTTTTTTAATTTAATTTAAAAGGTGAGTTAATTAATAACACTGAACAACACTTACAACATATTTTTCCGGGACGCGTTTCGAAGGTTAACTTTCCTCCATTATCAACCGAACAATAACTGGGTTTCCATGGTGTTTCATGGTGCAGATGGTGATGCTTCTTCTGGTGTTTCTTCTGGTGGCGGTTCAATGAACTTACTGAAAATGTCTCTCTGAGGAATGTCGAAATTAAATACTCGGTTTCTATTTTTTAAAATAAATATTTGTTCCCATGTGGACAGTTCTTGTTTTACGGTTATGTGTTTGAGAAGTTTTGGTTCTAGCTTTATGTCATGATTTTTTGTCCAAAAGTGAAATGCAACCACTGATTTTTCTAATTGTTTACTCTTAATATTTCTAACGTGTTCCTTGGATCTAATTTCTAAATTTCTTTTGGTTTTTCCTATGTATATTTCATTACAATCACTGCATTCAATTTGGTATATGCCAGATTTTTTGTTAGGTGGAATAGCATCTTTGATGTTTGAAAGTAGTAGGTTTTTTATGGAGTAATGAGTAATGGAGTAATAAAAAAAAAAATGAAGAAGCCAGCCAATCAGCAATCAGAATGGCCCACCTATCTAACACACACCTCCTGCTCAAGCCCAGCCAATCCCCTGTGAGCGGTCCACATATAAATACGGCTCCTCCAGTCATAAACTATTCTGTTGTAACTGAACCTTCACCGAGAAGACTCAGACTACACCACCGATGATGTCTACCACAGGTGTGGACAAAACGTCTGGACCTCAAAACTTCAGCAGACCACAGCTTTTAAGCCCGGAAGAAATCTCTAGCCTTAATTCTCTGATGTTGACCACAGTGTTGGGTGAAATGTTAGGGTTTTAAAATCAATGTTGTTGCTGTTAGCTAATGCTGGATTTCTGACAATGAAGTCATTAATCCTCTTGCTCTACAATATTTTTCACTGATGGATGGGGCATTAGAAGTGGCCGGGCATATTTGAAGGTGGTCTCGATCCATTTCCTCTTGCAGATCACATAGAGGACAGAGTGGTGAAGAATATATCCCAATTCTGTTTAAATGTTTTGCCAGACAATCATATCCTGTAATCAACCTGAAGGTTGCAACTGCTGTTTTTCGAGGATACTCAGGAATTACTGTTTGAATGTTTGGTAGTTCCCATCTTTTATTTTTTGATTTTTCATAGTAATATCTTTCAATAATTTTTTTGAATTCAGAGTTGACTAATCTTTTAGCTGCATAAAACGGTAGATTAACTATAGATTTCTGGACACCCTTTTTTGCAAGAAAATCAGCTTTCTCATTACCACTCAGTCCACAGTGAGCTGGTATCCACTGGAAGACTAGGTGCTTTTGAAGTGCTGTTAGATGGGTAACGATTTTCCAACATTCTATAATTGTTATTTATTTATGCCAACAAACTTACTGTTGGTGTTTTTAAACACACAAGTTCCGGTTCTACCTCTTATTCTATAATTGTTTGGTTTTTTGGTGACAACTTGGAAGTAATTGCTATAATTGATTATAACAACACTGTTTTCAAACTTCTAAGAAAGGAAGATGTTTAAACACATCTATGGCGTTTTAGTACAAACTTTTAGGCATTTTTGAGGGAATAAAAATTATTAAACCTATTCCACATGAAGGGTAGTTTAGAGTGGGAAATTTTATTGAATATCTTCATACTGCATCTTTGGATGATCTCGAAATTAGATACCATTTTTCCGAATTTGTCCAACTTTTCATTTCCGAGTTTTATTCACACACACATATACACATGGACCTTTTCCTAAAATTACCTTCTATGGTGTTCAGAGGACCACAAAACATATTTGCAGTGAAATCTCAATATCAATTGTTTGAACTACCTCTACCTAATATAGATAAGTGGTACAAAAGGCAATACATATGCAATGGCAATATTTCATGGCTTTTCATTCAGCAGAATGCAGAAAGTTATATACCTAGTGACTTGGTTATCCTGTAGAATGGCGGCGTAACGTGTTCGACAGGTAGCTGTGTTGTGACTGAAGAGTGGTGTTATCAGCTACATGTCCTTCAGCACGTTGGTGACATATATGTTGCCTATAAAATCCGTGGAAGCATGTAAATGTTGTTCTTATTCTTACAGTTATTGTTGTTTTGTAATTAAGTGATGTGACGTAAGTTCTTGTGCGGTATGGTTGTGGTTTTAATCTGTATTCTACATACCTTAGAAAATGAAAAATTGGACTGAAGAAGATATATTGTCGCCTTTTAGCGAGTTGTACAATGTCAGGTTGGCATGAGATATTTGTGCTTTGTAGGGCTATGTTCTTCCGTTGTATGTCCGTGACAGACTACAACTGTCAGTGAACCACGTGGCGCCGCTCATCTGTAGTTTTACCAGTGACTTTTGTATTTTAGAAACTCTGAAATAATTGTAATTAAAACAATACTCACATAAGCAGCTAACAAATAATAGGAATAAGGTAAAAAATGTAAATTTGATTGGAATAGAAAACACATTCACTTAGAGAACACTGATGTTATATTTTACACACTTTGCTGCAAACAAAGCCGGTATTTCTGTGTTAAACTTGCTAACATATAACATGAAATAATTTATGATCTTGCTGTTTACTTATTCAGGTTTGAATTGGCTGTTCTTTGGATGTGTGCACTTTCTGTTCTAATTCAGGGAAAACAGCCTGCTCCACACTAAGGTCACTAGCTTTCATCCGTGGCATTTGGTTGCTCACTTCAGGATTCCAATGGTGAATCACACATTTCACTGTTACCTTTTCCCTGTTGTTTATTGTAATTGTAGCATTGAAATACTTCCCCTCCAAGTCCATATTAGGGCCAGTAATTGGTTTCTCAGGTAGCTCTATGACGTCTCTTGATGCTTGTGTGCCTGCTACTCTCAAAGACATTGCTACATGCCATGGTTCGATCTTCCATGGGACAGCATTATTCATCATGACATATATCACTTTGTTTGACAAATTTTCGATCAGCTTGCCAACATAAGGGGAACTGAACTCGTTCTTTAGTTTCTCACCATCAATGTCACAATACTTCTTTAAGTTTTCTGGTGAAGCATAAACTGCTAATCCTGGAAGCAACAGTTTATAATATGCAGCAACTGGTTTCATCGATACTTTATCTCCACGGTTACCCAGTCCTGAAACTTGTGATGTCAGTATTAGTTCAATATTTTCATGTTTTCTTGAATTCGGGCCTTCCACAACGTCATAAACAAAATTCTTAGATTTCAATACTTTGGTTTTCTGATGCTTTTTATGAAGCCCTGGTGGCCATCTCCTCTTCAGTATGTGAGTTGATCTCAACTGATTACATGATAAAGGATGCACTGCACCTACTGAATTCAATTTCAGAGTTTGGAACGCTTTGGTTATGTTTGTCCACATTACTTTTGCCGCTGTAAACACGGAATTCACTTTCAAAGTAAGGATGTTAAGTATACGCAAAAGTTCGATATGGGCTTTAGGAAGAGCATAAAACGTTATTCCTATTGAAACAATAAATTCTTGACTTCCACTTTACAAACGGCGTTGAGGATGGCCACACGCACGCCACACGTTACGTTTGTTAAGAATTGCCAACTATATTTCAGTAACACAAAACCTAAGAATAACATATTGTATTCTTTGTATATTTATGAAATCATTTTAGTGCAATACTATAGTGAAAATGCACTAATTTTGTATTTTTTAAATATTTTTAATTGCAACAACTCTTCTGTACTTTACAAAGTAAAGTACTTTTGATATGCTGATGACAAAACACGACTGCCAGACTGCCAGTGTACAACAGTTTCGCCAAATTAAATAAGTTTAATTGCTATATACAAAGTAAAATATTAAACGTAGTAGGTGTAATCGTAATGCAATAGAAGTGTCGAATACATTTTAACGTTGATATTCATGAAATTGTACGCGTATTTTTAACCTTAAAAAGTTTAATTAAATAAAATGTTTAAATGTTTTAGTGTGTGATTTATAGGTTAAGACACGCGTTTTAAATTCGACATAGCAGAAGTGCCTTATTTAAAAGCAAGGGTGTGCTAAAGTATTTAATTGATTTGTTTTAAAATGTTAATAACGCAACAATGATGTCAAGTTAAATGGTGAGTTTTTGCCAACATAACCATAACTCATTAAGGAAATAAGGTTACCTGCTTTCTGCAGGATTCGACGGAGGAACGAGCGATTTTACATCATGTGTTATAAGGCTCAATGAATAACAAAACCTGCGCATCCTGTTAGTATGACAATAATTTACAATCGCCCTTTCCTTTGCCGCACCTTGTATTTTCCGTTCAAATGTTTTGTTTCTTTCCTTTATTTTTCTTCTTTTTTTCCGATAACTTTTTCGGCGCAACAATACTTAATAAATATCTACTGTCATTTCGTTGAAACGTTCAAATGCGTAAGCAGCGTAAGTACTGTAAATATTTTTATTTCTACCCCTCTTCTTAAACTTCCTCTACTTTTTACTTTTAGTAAGGAAACAGTATTTTATTCCACCCAAAAATTCCGTATCGAAATTTGAGAGGAAAATGTTTTTTGAGGCTGATGTATGTTATAGAAAATGACACTGTTCAAGAATGCAGTGCACAGATTTTCAAGAAATCCCTCCATCCCTGCAAACAGCCATACACATAGAGAATTTGTGTAACATCTTTTTTTTTCTTTCATTATTTTTCCAAATATGAACATTTTAATTAAAATACCCTATGTTTAAGGTGTCTGCCCAATGAATAAATATCTTGGATTTTCTGCAACACCATATGAAATGTTCATTCTGACTTAGTTTTCACTAATTTTATATAACTATATAACTAAACAGGAAGAGGTAGACAAAACCTTACTGAATGAGAAATGAACTCATTGACATGCATCAATTGTGACAAATACAAGCTTTGTAGCTTGTATTACTTTTCTGATGAAGAACCACCATGCAACATGTTATAAAGCAGTGATTCTTATTTTTTTCTGCAAGGTACTTCAACAACAAAAACAGACTTAAGATGTACAAACGGTTGCATTTTCTTTATCTGTATCATGAATGTAACCTAGGCAGTGTTGGTTAACTTTAGATGTTTTCATAATGTAACATGAATAAACGAATCAGTTTTTTTTATTAATATTGGAATAATATAGGATTATGTAAAATTGTAATGGATAGAGAAAGTCACGTGAATGTGACAGATTTTTTCTCTCTCTCATCAGTTCGTGCAAACAGTTTGGCATAATTATAATGGTTTGTCTACAATTATTTGTCTATTACAGTGTATTATTATTCAATTGAAACAATTGATTATTGATTAATAGAAAGTACAAATATTTAAGTCATTGTTATTTACATATACTGGTTATACTGGTATTTATATAAAACATTCCAAACTTCAAATTATGCAAGTTTTTACTATATTTTCTAACATTAGTAAAAGGCACTATAATTAATCTTTTTCCCCATATTTGTTTAACCTTAGATTTAAAAAAAAAAAAAAAAAGCTTTTCTTTTCAACTGAACAAGAGCATTTTGTGTCATTTATACCAGTAGTGTCCAACATCATCTCTTATGTGCTGATGACTTCATTGTCACTTTACCCCACCTCCCTTTGTTCATTCAGGTAACCAAACATAAGAGAGGTTTGTTTTCCAGTTTCATGAATGTGTCATAGCTCGGCAAATGGTAGGTAGAGTCAAATCTGCCTTCCCCCTCATTTGCATAAGGTTGGACATCACTGATTTTTATATATATAATATTGTTGTTTAATCATTCATATATTTAAAAAAATATGGACTGAATTCACATGATTTTCTGTACCTACTCTTCTATAAACTATCTTTACAAAGGCTTACGTGCAAAGGCACATAATGTTTACGTCCTGTTAATAGAGATGCTAATGTTAGCTCCTGGCTAAGGCTTTGGATTTTTCAATCTGATCCTACTTTTACCTTTTCCTGCTTATGCCTTGTGTGAAGGAACAGTTAATTTTCAGTGATTGACCTTATAGTTCGTTAACACTAGAACCCCGGTAGCGGTCATTTTGACTGTTCTTGATATTTAAATAAGTTTAGCTCCTCCAGTTTTTTAAAACAAAGCTTGGTCTTTCATGACTTTTCGTGATATAACCTCTAGTTTTATATAGCATAATAATTTTCAGCATGTCATCATTTGCATGGATGTTTTTTCATGTTTGACCATGAACCCTGGAGGCGGTCATTTTTGACCATTACGCCTACTCATTACAATTTTGTTAGGCTTTCGCGCGTATTGTCGTTGGTTTTCTCACTGTCACTAATCTGCTTTGTTGGTCTTCATACCAACTGTTCATTATAGTAGTGTGCATTGTGAATCTATGCCTGCAAGATGTCTCGTGGTTTGAAACCAGCTGAAATCCTAGCTATATTTCATGATATACCAGACGATGTATCAGAAGATGATGTTTTTGAAGAATGTGGTAGTGGCGAAGATGATTATCAACTTCCAGGTGATTCAGAACAATCGGAAAATGGGTCACTCAGTGAAGATGATTTGAATGGTAAGTTTTATTCTGCTTGCTTTAGATATTGCATAACATGAAACTGTATTCCTAATAGGTGCATTTATGCAGATATTCATTTCTTTTTTTGTACACAATATAAATATGTTTTTTCTTTGCTTCTAAAGTAAGAACAAATTAGAAACTAAAAACTTCACTTATCTTAGTAATGTTGCAAGTTATTTTTGCAACATTACTAAGATAAGTGAAGTTTTTAGTTTCTAAATTGTTCTTACTTTAGAATCTTGTTGCTTCACTGTTAATAGCTTCATTTTCCTTAATTTTCTTTGCTTATTTATTTACCTGTTTGTTTTAGAAAATCAAATTCAGGATAACATCCTGTAATTCTTGTGCTGCGAGGGAGGTAAGAAGGTATCAGCATAGCTCAATGCAACCATCATTTGAATATGACTTGCAGTACTGTGTAACTCCATCCAATTTGACTATGTCACAAGCAGCAAGTGAAAATAGAATACCTACTAGTAATACTACAGCTTCAGGTAGCGCAACCACTTCAACACAACCAATAATAAGAGGCAGGAAAAGGCAACATGAAGAGGAAAAGCTTCCTGCACTTAGTAGAGATAAGGGTACTGAATGGCAGATCATCGATCCAGGTCATAATCCTGGTAGAGCAGAGTAACATAATGTGAAAGAAAAAGCAGGCCCTACTGCTTATGCTAGGAGACGTGCAAGGGACAGCAACCATGCATCTGCTTGTAATTTGTTCATTGATGAGTCAATTCTTCGACATATCAAAAAATGTACAGTGATTGAAGCAAGAGAGAAGAAAAATGATGAGAAGTAGACTGTTTCCTTGGATGAGCTGGACGCATTCATTGGCGTAATTTACTTGCAGGGTGCACTTGGCTGCAGAACCCTTGCACTAGCTGAATTTTGGTCCAGAAAGTGAGGGCCACCTATATTTTCCAATACCATGGCAAGGGACAGATTTGTGGAAATGAGATTTTTTTACGATTTGATGTCAGGTCATACCATTCTGAAAGGCTAAAGATGGATAGGTTTGCACTGGTTTCAAGTATTTGGAACAAATTTATTGAAAACTGTAAGGCTTGCTACATACCAGGTGCGTTCCTTGCAGTAGATGAACAACTTTATCCTACAAAATGTTGTCCATTCATTCAATACATGGCCAATAAGCCTGATAAATTTAGTATAAAATACTGGATGCTTGGAGATGTGAACTCAAAGTAACTCTGCAATGCTATCCCGTACCTGGGGAAGGATAATCAGTGGCCTCAGAACGAATTTGTTCCAGAACATGTTCTGATGTCTCTAACAAATCCTTTTCTAAAAAATCTGATGTGTTGCACTCACATGACTTTCTCTACTCTTGTACTAACCATTCTTACAAACTCTTATTCCTGTATTTTCTTCGTGTTAAAATAAACATTTGTACAAATTATCTTATTGCTTATTTCCTTGTAGGTACAAGGGGAATATTAGAATACAGTAGGCTTTGTGTGATAGTCAAGTGTTTTAAAGGTTTGAGATTCTGTTGTCTTTGCACACTTAACATATAAAAAAAAAGAATAACGATGATCCATTTCACGAAAGTTTAAAGTTTTCAGAAACTCACACACATAACAAGGAATATCTCCGAAATGGTTCACCCTACAAGAAAATTTATTTGGACATAAATTGGGTATTTTAATCAAGATCTACATTTTTTGTACCGCATGATTTGGTCCATCTTTAACGGTTTACCAGTTATGCAAAAGTCGTCCAGAGTAAATACGACTACAAATCGTTAGAGCCATTTTCAAGAAAATCAAAATTTTCCATGTAAAGGGTAGTTTAGTTATTTTCTTCAAAACCTTCGTGTCACATCCTTGAAAGACATTAAACTTAAGTACCAACTTTGGTTTTTAACCGACTTTTCATTTTTGAGTTATGCTGTCCACAGACACGCGCGCACACACACACACACACACACACACACACACCTACACCTTTTTCTAAAAATGCTTTTTTTGGATTCAGGGGGTCTCAAAACATACATTTCCGGTGAAATCTTGACATCGAATTTTTGGGTGGAATACAATACTTCCCCTACTTACCAGTAGAGAAAGTAAAAAGGGACAAAACGTCACCACCGACAACTACTTTACTTTGCTATCACTAGCTAAAAGACTAAAGGAGTCCAGCACTAGTATCGTAGGAACTGTGAATAGATCGGGACGAGAACTTCCTGATCACCTAAGAAATTCCAGGGCTCCTCTTTATGATATCATTCTCATGAAAACAAACGATGGTATTTTGCTAACCAGCTACCAAGAAAAGCCACAGAAGAATGTAATTATAATGAGTACACTTCACAACTCATGAGCAATATCCTCCAAGAAACTTCCAGAAACAGATGAATTGTACAACAAGACTAAATATGGAGTGTATGTGATTGATCAGGTGGCACGATTGTATTCCGTTTGTGCTGGTATCCGCAGATGGCTGATCATGTTTTTTATAACTTATTGGACCTAACTGCCATCAATGCTTGCATAGTGTTTCGAGAAATAACTGGCAAGGAACTTTCACGCCGCAGATTCATCCTTCAACTCGCTGATGAGGTAAGAGAAGCCTACTTGGGAACTAGACAACGTTATATACAGACTAATCAAACCGAAGAACAACCAACCCCTAATCGCCAACCACAGTGTCAAATAGGTCATAACTGCAGACTAACAAAGCAAGCAATTCCTGTCATATTTGCAGGAAACCAGTATGTGGAAAATGCACAGCAGAAGTTAGAAAAGTTCTTACATGTGTAAAATGCAAAGCATAAGTGAATATTCATAATAGTGAAAGGAACTCTCTGTGTAAGTACTAACATAGTTGTCATGCTGTAATAGGTTTACTAATATAAAGATGTGCAGTGGAATATTACTTGTTTTATTATACATAAAGATGAGTTCTGATGTTCATAATCCCAAATATTCTTAGTTGTACTATTACACTATATTCCGCCTTTCTGAGAGTTTGAGCTATTTTTTCTATTTGAATAAACATACGGTTGAAAAATAGAGATAAATAAAGAATACATGTTCATCGTACAGGCTTTTGTTATATACTAAATTAAATAATTTTTCTCCTAACTATCTCTCCATTACCACAAGATTATTAGAGAAAAAACTTAGTATAGAAAATTTGAATGTATGCCCTAGAAAGGCAATTTTCCAATAATTTATACATACAGAGTGATAGTATATTGACCAGTTACCAAATAATAAGAACATCAAGCTGGTAAGAAATAAGTTGTAAAATGTACACGGAAAAGGCAAAGAAAAAGTGAATGGTAAAAAATGACTGCTACCGTAGTTAATGGTAGCTAGCGAGTGCCGGGGTTCTAGTGTTAAACATGAAGCTTGAAACTTAAGTTCTTGCAGCATTGTAAGTTCTATTAAGGTTTGTTACCCAATATGAATTTGAGATGATCTTGTGGTTTACCATGAAAAATGTGTGTTTAATGTCATGTCAACATGTTGCCATGGTAGCTCGGGTAGACTAACAGGATGGAAACTGGAAAAACCATGGTTCAAATCCTGACTATGGCATTGAATTTTTCAGTCTGATTTAACATTTTCAACTGACTAGCCAATTGAAAAAAAATCTTGTGTGTTGCACTCACATGACAGGTCCAAATGACCTAGTCATCGACAGATCCTTAAAGCCCTCACTCTCACCCTAATGGTCACTCTTGTACTAACTATTCTTACAAATGCTTAATCTTCTACTTCATCTTAACTGAGATAACCTTTCTTTAAGCTTTAATGTCCTTTAACCAGTTAGATCATATTGAATGATAAATGAAATGGATGAAATGATGCTAAAATGAGTCCATGGTCTTGAGCGTAGAGTTACCCAACATTTACTTTTCAGGATGTGGGAAATTCTAGAAGAAACCTTTCCAGGTAACTCACCCTAACCAAGATTCGAACTTGGGACCTGTTGAATGTGGTGCAGACATGCTACCTCCACGTCATAGAGGCGGTCTGAGATAGACATTAGTACACATTATTTTATTACATATTTCATTGTAAGCACACTGGAAATATAGAAATACAGTAGGGTTAAGCAACAGCCAAATCTTTTAAGAGCTGGTTGCTATGTGATGGTTAAAAAATAATTTCCTAGTTTAGAAAAGTATAAGGATTGGGAAATTCAAACCAATAATATGGAATATCTGGGAAATAAAAAAATAACTAATAAAAAAAAAAAAAAGGTTAAATTGTATTCTTTAATGGGAATTTCATTTTTTGTATAGTAAGATTTTGCCTCTACATATTATGGTTTACTAGTTCTGCATAAGTAATTCAGAAAGAAAGGACTTCAAACGACATTTGCAGAAAGTTCACCATGTACACTAACAATAAGTATCAAAAATAATAATGAGCCGACTCTTGTTCATAGAAGTGTGGTTCATAGTATGCGAGAGGCAGGAAATCATGATTGCTGCATGATATATCAATCAAAGAAGGACTATCCTTCTAGATGTATAAAGCATTTGTTGCTATAGGAATTAAGTGGTCAGTGGCCTAGTGGTAATATCCTTGTCTTTGGATTCAGTGGTAGTGAGTTCGAAACTACTTATCATATTGTAATTTTTACTTTCTCTACAATCAAAGTTCTAAGGCTTTCACGGCCGGTGTCAATACTAGATGCAATAATATTAACCGGGCTTGTGGGCCGTGGTCTATTGGGTTCCTTCTTCTTCTCTACAATGTATGGTAAACTAGAGTTTACATCCAAAAGTTTGATGTCGAGATTTCACCAGAAATATATGTTTTGAGGCCCCCTGAATCCAAAAAAAGAGCATTTTTAGAAAAAGATCTGTGTGTGTTTAAACCATAAAGGTGAGTCGATTAATAACACTACACAACACTTATAATTTTTTATGGAGCAGTGGTTCACTAGTGCTAGCTGAATGTTCTGTTCTTTGAAAACTTTTTTTAATTTTTCGAAGGCCCAAGGATGGAATGTGAATGTTTTGAATGTCAGTTTTGTTTCTGCTTCTGTGAGTGTTGTAGTTTCTTTTAGTAACTTTTTTGTTTCTGCTCATTTCACTTTCTTGTCTACTAATGATTTGGGGAAGCCTTTTTACTTTCTCTACTGGTAATTAGGGAAAGTATTGTATTCCACCCAAAAATTTGACGTTGAGATTTCACCGGAAATACATGTTTTGAGACCCCCTGAATAAAAAAAAAAGCATTCTTAGAAAAAGGTTCATGTGTGTGTGTCTGTGTCTGCGTGTCTGTCAGTCTGTGGACAGCATAACTCAAAAACAAAAAGTTGGTTAAAAACCAAAGTTTGTATTTCAGTTTAATGTCTTTCGAGGATACGACAAGAAGATTTTGAAGTAAATAGCCCCACCCTAAACTACTCTTTACATGGAAAATTTTTTGAAAATTTTGATTTTCTTAAAAATGGCTCTAACGATTTTGATTAAAATGTTATGTTTGAGATATTTTTATGACAAATGAAATGTATATTTTGAATTTTCTGGCTATAGCCCCTGTAGTCATATTTACTCTGGACGACTTTTGCGCAACTGCTAAACCATTAGAGATAGACCAAATCATACTATACAAAAAATGTAGATCTTGCTAAAATACACAATTTATGTTTCATTAAATTTTCTTGTTGGGTGAACCATTTCAGAGATATTCCTTGTTATGTGTGTGGGTTTCAGAAAACTTAAAACTTTGGTGAAATGGAACATCGTTGCTCCTTTTTTTGTATGTTAAAGTGAGCAGAGAGAATGGAATCTCAAAGCTTTAAAACATATGACTATCGCACAAAGCCTACTATGTTCTATTATTTCCCTTGCACCTACAAGGAAATAAGCAATAAGATAAGTTGTACAAATGTTTATCTTAACACAGAGAAGATATAGGAATAAGAGTTTGTAAGAATGGTTAGTACAAGAGCAGAGAAAGTGAAATGAGTGCAACACATCAGATTTTTTTATATGTGAAGCGTGCAAAGAGAATGGGATCTCAAAGCTTTAAAAGATTTGACTTTCGCTCACAGAAATGCTTTCTCAACTAACACGAAGAAGATATAGGTATAAGAGTTTGTAAGAATGGTTAGTACAAGAGTAGAGAAAGTCATGTGATTGTAACACATCAGATTTTTTTGTGCTATAGCCCCAATTGTTTGCAACAGTCCCAAAAAAACATTGGTGATGCTCTAAAACTCCTAAACATCCAGGAAAAAAGCATAAAGTTCTCTGCGGAATTGGAAAATGATGAGAAAGTACCATTTTTGGATTTACAAATAATAGAATAATCTTCGGCATTCACAGAAAACCAACACAGACAGACAATTACATGAAAGCTCATAGTTATAATCCAAGAAGTCATAAACAGGCAATCCTCAATAACTTAATACATAGATTGATGAACATCCCACTTCCAACACAAGAATACAAAGCAGAATATTGCAAAATAATCAGAATATTACAAAAAGGGCATTAGCAGACAAAAAATGAAAAGAGCAGAAACAAAAATGTTACTAAAAGAAACTGCAACATCCACAGCAGCAGAAACAAAAATGACATTCGAAACATTCACATTCCATCCTTGGACCTTCGAAAAATTCAAAAAAGTTTTCAAAGAACAGAACATTCAGCTAGCACCAGTGAATCACTACTCCATAAAAAATCTACTGAACTCAGAGATGCTATCCTGCCCAATAAAAAATCTGGCGTATACAAAATTGAATGCAGTGACTGTAATGAAGTGTATATAGAAAAAACAAAAAGAAATGGAGAAATAAGATCCAAGGAACACTTTAGAAACGTAAAAAACAAACAGTTGCAAAAATCAACAGTTGCCACCCACTTTTGGACAAAAAACCACAACATAAAGCCAGAACTGAAACTCTTCAAACACGTAACAGGAAAACAAGAGCTGTCCATGTGGGAAAAAGTCTTCATTTTGAAAAATAGAAATAGAGTATTCAATTTTGACATCCCCCAGAAGGATATCTTCAGCAAGTTCCTTGAACCACCACCAGAGACCTCAGGGGAAACATCACCATCCACACCAGGGAGAACCAGTTGATGTACGGTTGATAATGGAGGAAAGTCAGCCTCCAAAATATGTTCCAGTAAATTATAAGTAAGTGTTGTGTAGTGTTATTATTGACTCAGCTGTATGGTTTAAATTCATTATTACAACACTGTTTTCCAACTTCCAAGAAAGAAGATAGTCTATGTGTGTATCTGTGTCAGTCTGTGGACAGCACAACTCAAAAACGAAAATTCTGTTAAAACCAAAGTTGGTATTTAAGTTTAATGTCTTTCAAGGATGCGACACGAAGATTTTGAAGAAAATTGCGTCACCCTAAACTACCATTTACATGGAAAATGTTGATTTCTTGAAAATGCCTCTAACGATTTTGATTAAAATGTCATATGTTTGAGATATTTTTATGGCAAATGAAATGTATATATTGAATTTTCTGACTATATCCCATATAGTCGTATTTACACTTGATGAGTTTTGCATAACTGGTAAACCATAAGAAATAGACCAAACCTTACTATAGGAAAAATTTAGATCTTGCTAAAATACACAATTTGTGTCTAAATACATTTTTTTGTAGAGTGAACCATTTCAGAGATATGGCTTGTTATCTTCCTTTCATAGAAGTTTGAAAACAGTGTTGTTATAATTCATTTAATTTAAAAGGTGAGTCAATTATTTTTATTGTCCGGTTGATAATGGAGGAAAGTTAACCTTCGAAACGCATTCCGGAAAATTATGTTTAAGTGTTGTTTAGTGTTATTAATTGACTCACCTCTTAAATTAAATATGCCTTGTGAGTTTTGGAGAACTAATTCTGTCAAATAGAACATCATTGTTCTTTTAATTTAAAAGGTGAGTTAATTAATAACACTGAACAACACTTACAAAATATTTTTCCGGGACGCGTTTCGAAGGTTAACTTTCTTCCATTATCAACCGGACAATAACTGGGTTTCCATGGTGTTTGATGGTGCGGATGGTGATGCTTCTTCTGATGTTTCTTCTGGTAACGGTTAAATGAACTAACTGAAAATGTCACTCTGAGGAATGTCGAAATTAAATACTCGGTTTCCATTTTTTAAAATAAAGATTTGTTCCCATGTGGACAGTTCTTGTTTTCCGGTTATGTGTTTGAGAAGTTTCGGTTCTAGCTTTATGTCATGATATTTTATCCAAAAGTGAAATGCAACTGCTGATTTTTCTAATTGTTTACTCTTAATGTTTCTAACGTGTTCCTTGGATCTGATTTCTAAATTTCTTTTGGTTTTTCCTATGTATATTTCATTACAATCACTGCATTCAATTTGGTATATACCAGATTTTTTGTTAGGTGGAATAGCATCTTTGATGTTTGAAAGTAGTAGGTTTTTTATGGAGTAATGGTTTACTGGTGCTAGCTGAATGTTGTATTCCTTGAACACTTTTTTAAATTTATCAGCAGAAGAATATAAAACAGAATATTACAAAATAATTGAAATAGCACAAAAAAACGCCTTCCCCAAAGAATTAGTAGATAAAAAGGTAAAACGAGCAGAAAAGAAAAAATTATTAAAAGAAACTACAACTCTCACAGCAGCAGAAACAAAAATGATATTCAAAAAATTCACATATCATCCATGGGCCTTTGATAAATTTAAAAAAGTGTTCAAGGAATACAACATTCAGCTATAGCTATTCTGTAGCTATAGCTATTCTTACATTCCTTTCTTAATATAAAAAATGTAGGCCTACTTACACTAGTCGCCTTATGAAGTTCACTAACAGTAAACGAGGCTCTGTGTCCGGGGTTCTTTTTCTTTAAATAATCATACACCCTAAGAATTGTTTTTCGCTTGCTACTTTTCATAATTTCGCCTTTTCTTCTGCGATCCATTGCGCAGTGATCACTTAACTGCACTGCACACAATTACCAGAGAGCTTGTAAAACACGGTCACACCTCAAATTCCCGAAACCTATTGAAAACCTCCACTGAAGTACAATCCCTTATCGGCCTTTGAACTGCCACACATCTGCTTTCCATCATATGCAAGACAGGAGAACCGGGTGTTGTTGGCCGTGCGCTAAAAGCATTTGCCTTTAAATGGTGATTTATGGATGACTTCTTACTGGAGATGTTCTATATTTATATAAAAAATAATTTCGTTATTTCCTTGACAACTTTGAAGCTGGAAGTTTTTACGTGGACTTACAGAACGAGAATTAGCCAGCGACGACATTTTCCACTGTATAAATGAAGAATCCTAACACTTTGTTTTAAACTTTTTTTTTTTTTAAAATATATCTAGACATATTGATATAATCTAAATGCTAATGTGGCCTATAAAACCAAGCGAATAATCCAGATTTTTTTCATTGCAATTATTTCGGTTTAAAGCCATGTTTAAACGTGCGGAGCGAGAAAGATGTTAAAAAATCTTCTTTCAACAAAATTTTACATTTTATTATTTTAAAAAATGTACAATTGCATGAAAGGTTTATCCTGTATACCATAGTATTCTTCGACATATTTTACACCGAAATGCATGTTCATACTTCATCTTAGTCACATTTGAAATCACGCAAATTTGGCAATGGGGCACCTCATTCTTCCATAAGAATAACATGGTCCATAAGAGCCCGTTGTGCCTTCATGACGTGAAAATAGCTATAGCTGAATGTTGTATTCCTTGAACACTTTTTTAAATTTATCAAAGGCCCATGGATGATATGTGAATTTTTTGAATATCATTTTTGTTTCTGCTGCTGTGAGAGTTGTAGTTTCTTTTAATAATTTTTTCTTTTCTGCTCGTTTTACCTTTTTATCTACTAATTCTTTGGGGAAGGCGTTTTTTTGTGCTATTTCAATTATTTTGTAATATTCTGTTTTATATTCTTCTGCTGATAAATTTAAAAAAGTGTTCAAGGAATACAACATTCAGCTAGCACCAGTAAACCATTACTCCATAAAAAACCTACTACTTTCAAACATCAAAGATGCTATTCCACCTAACAAAAAATCTGGTATATACCAAATTGAATGCAGTGATTGTAATGAAATATACATAGGAAAAACCAAAAGAAATTTAGAAATCAGATCCAAGGAACACGTTAGAAACATTAAGAGTAAACAATTAGAAAAATCAGCAGTTGCATTTCACTTTTGGACAAAAAATCATGACATAAAGCTAGAGCCGAAACTTCTCAAACACATAACCGGAAAACAAGAACTGTCCACATGGGAACAAATCTTTATTTTAAAAAATGGAAACCGAGTATTTAATTTCGACATTCCTCAGAGTGACATTTTCAGTTAGTTCATTTAACCGTTACCAGAAGAAACATCAGAAGAAGCATCACCATCCGCACCATCAAACACCATGGAAACCCAGTTATTGTCCGGTTGATAATGGAGGAAAGTTAACCTTCGAAACGCGTCCCAGAAAAATATTTTGTAAGTGTTGTTCAGTGTAATAATTAACTCACCTTTTAAATTAAATTAATTACAACAACAGTTTTCAAACTTCTGAGACAGAATATTAGAAGACCCCAAAAGAAAATCGTTCATGTGAATGTTTCTTAAAAGTGTAATTCACTTTTTGATGTTATGAGATAATTAAATGACGAAAACATGTTGATAAGGTTCATTGTTACGAATAACTAAGTTTGCACAAAGACGTCATAAATCTTTCCATATTTGATTTTAATATATATGTATAAATATTAGAATTGTATGTGTTCCATAATAAAAGTAGGGGAGGATGATTAGGGATCGCTTCCGTAACGAGAAAGAACTATTTGATGGACGCATGCGCGGATGAATATGAAAGAGGTGGTGTCGCGTCAAACGACGCCAAAAACTGTTCACTCGCGTGTGTATGTTTGAGATGAAAAGACAATCATATTTAGGTAGTGTGAACATGGAACTTTCACCAAACTTTCATCAAGCATAAGTTCCACTAAGTGAAAAAGTGTAAAGGTTTTTAAGCATCTAGAATGGTGCTGAGAGAAATTGTTTAATGTAAAGTATCGATGAAGTGTTAATAAATTAATACATTGTGGTAAAGAAACATTGTGTGATATTTCATTCCATCCGTTACCACGACCTAGATAGAAAACGAGTCTCATAGCACAGCACATTCCGTAATAATAATAATAGCAAAAACAGCACCACTTCTATGAAAGGAAGATCATTATTATTTTTTTTTATATGTGAACCATGCAAAGAGAATGGAATTTGAAAGCTTTAAAAGATTTGATTATCGCTCAAAGCCTACTGTATTCCCATATTCCCTTGCACCTACAAGGAAATAAGCAATAAGATAATTTCTGCAAATGTCTATCTACTAACACGAAGATCTAGGAATAAGGGTGCAGCACATCAGATTTTTTTTTTTTTGCATCTTAATAATTCTGTGTATACGGTTTTGACATGACATGTTACAGTATAACATTTATAGTATAACAGCTTTGTGGACATATTATTGGCCATCATTTATAGACTATTAAACACAGCTGAGCCTTAATGGATACAAATAAATTCAAAAACATAGCTCTTGTTTCAGAAAATGTGAAGTAAATAAAACTCATAAGCCACAAGGTAGTGGTAGAGCTAATACCTCACTCACAAACCACCAGCATCAACAACTGCCCTTATGCTGCAGGGCATGGAGTAGTATTTTATTGACAGATTATAATGCATTTGGAGCTGGGAAAGTTGGACGTCAACTGAAAACATTAACATTCTAAGACTTTATTAAACACTTTACAAGAAAAAAAGTACAGTAGAATCCTGAAATAACTTAGTTCTTGGGGGACATTCTTTAGCTCCGTGTTATAATTATTCCGTGTTACCTACCTTGAAATATGAGCTTAGAAGTGACAGAAATCGATCCTGCGGAGGTGGTGGAAAACAGTTGTGCATTGATAAATTACAGTACACAGTATCGGTAAAGTACATGACTTTTAAATGCAATTACACACCAGTTATGCTAGAGGTGTATTCCAATACTGCAACCAATCTTAATTTATACAGTAGGTACATACAATTATACTGTACCCATTTTACACTAATCTAATTTTGCATTGTCTTAAAGAAATCAGTAAGTTTTGATTGGCAGCATAATTCACAACATTTTTCTCTCCACGTACTTCTTGATTGTAGCAAGATGGAGATGAGTACTGTTCGATTCATTTTACTTCTCCATATACAGAATCGTCTGGTTTATGGTACTTACCACTTCGCTAACATGCAGAATATGTTCTTGTATGTTATATCTTCAGGAAATTCTTAGCAATGCAATGGCCAAGGTTAATGCTAGGAATGCAGTGGCCCCAGTGGCTGAGGTTCATGCTAGGGGTAGCAGAAGGTGTATTCCAGTACTGCTCTTTGAAGAAAATTTTAAACTCAACTTTCAAAAATAAATAAAAAGTATGATATATTTTTGGGGACATACTTTCCCCCGCATTAAATCTGAGTTAGGGTATTTTGGACTTCTACTGTATATTGTTATTGCACCAGGATTCGAACCTGAAGCTGCCTTACTTGAGACATACGTTAATTATCTACCTGCTCTTCACATTGCACCTCCTATATGTATAGCCATCATGCTTGCATTTGCTTGCCAGACATTACAGTTATCAATGAATCTCTTATTACAGCTCTTAGAGGCCTCATTTGTTATTAGAAATAATCCCTAATAAGTCGCTATTAATTTTTTGTGGCGGTCATACAAAGAGCATGGAATTTTAAAGCTATCACATTAGGACCCACTTCCTAAAAATCTGTTATCTGATCATTGCTTTAGCCTGCTTATACCTACACGAATGTGTAAATGTGCAATGAAAATTTATCTTGAGTAACAGTAATTAGATAGAAGTACAGCCTTTGTAGAAGCGTGAGTAGAAAGTCATGTGAATGTAACATGAGGTTTTAATTCATTTTCTAATTCAGGTGCCTCAATATGAGTATTTCTGGGGAAATGGCAATAACAGATTTTGTAAAATGTGATACTTCCTCCATTATAATGTGGTCATATTTTCTGAAGTCGAAAATGGGACACTTCTCAACTGACTTTTTTTTTAATTACTGTTAACCTTAGCCGTTTAAGTGACTGCAATTAGAAAATCTAAAACCTTATTTAACAAACAAAATGTAATACTCAATATATTATTACATTATGACAAAGACAATGTTATTACAATATATAAAATAATATTATGTATAACATTACTATTACAATAAATATAAATACCAAAACAATTATAAACTCATGAAACTGTTTATTGTTGGACAATTTTTTTTTGAAGAATGAATTTTCTTCAGAACTTTCTCTTTTGCTTCAAGTAATTGAAAAACTCCAGGCAACTATATTTGAAATTGATTTTGGTAAGCAACAATGCTTTCAGCATTTCAACTTTCAATTTTATTTTTTGTGATGTCCATACTTTTTTCTCAGTAAATTGCAAGTCCTATGCCATAGGCTGAGATACTTACTTTTCTTGCAATGCAGCAGTGAACACACTTTCATTTTGCATCTTGAATCTCTCACGGAACTGCCGAAACAATACACGTCACACTCTGACTGTCACTGAAAGAATGCAATCGAATCATCAAAGTGAAGCGCAGGAAACAAAACAATGCTGGAGTGTGGTCATTAGATTATTTGTTTTTCGTAATGATTTTGTCCATCGATAACATAATTTTTCTTCTTAGCAGTTATGGATGTAAAGATTTAAATACTACATAGCATAACATAGAGAATAAAAAAGAAATGCTATTTTGTAACAAAGTGGTACAAATAGGTGTCCTGACAAAATCTATTGGGACACCAGGACCTCAGGTTGAAAAACATTACTGATCTATTCAGAATGGGACGTCTGGTCACTTTATTTATCATAAGGAATGGAGAAAGTATCAACAAATAAAACTAATTAGAGTATTTTGTGGTATAAGACAGAATACAAAGTTTATGATATAAGCAATGTTAGCTCAATACTGTCAAGAGATGATCAAGTACGATGCATTTTTGTTTCAGGTGTTGAGCATGGCTGACAGTACTGTAACATTGGAAAGTGAAGGGTCTGATGAAATAGAGGTGTGCACCATAAAGGAGGAGCAGTGTAGTGAAAATGGTGTAAAGTGCAGTGAAGATAAAGACAGTAGTGTATCCACAGATGATTCCTCACAAAGGGATGAGGAAACAACCAATGCCAAAACTAAACTTTGTCACAGATGTGGCAAACTTCTTACTGTAGATTTCTGTTTGTGTGTTTACAAAATACCATTTTGCTGTGAACGATGTCATGCAACTTTTGCCACACTTCCAGAGTTTCACATGCATATGAAACAGAATCATGCTCGCAAGCAAGATCAGGAAGTTGTTTTAAACCCTCTCAATGCCATAGAGGAGGAGGTGGTCGAGATTAAACATGAACACATAGCACAAGAAACGTATAGCTGTGAACACTGTGAAGAGGCATTTCAGTCAGAGTTTGGTCTTTTGGCTCATAAACTAAATCATGAAGTTCGTGCTACTGAAGAGACAAGATTGTATAAATGTAGTCACTGTGCCCGAGAATTCTGCTCCAGTGCTAGACTTTCTATCCATGTATCTCGCACACACATTACAGAAAAAAAATATGTCTGTAAAGTGTGTAACAAAGGCTTCAGGTAAGAACAGAGAAGAAGGAAAAATTTGCAATGTTGTATTCACATGACTTTCTCCACTCACACTTCTACAAACTATCATGCAGGAAGCATATCCCATCACAATGGACAGCAACACTAATTTAGATGCAGGCAATTGAGTTAGCAAACTCTTGAGTATAAACTTTCCAGCAAGGCACACAATTTGGGTAACAGGTGCTCTGCTAATTAATTATTAGCCCACTCACATCATCACCCAAAGAACGTGCTAACCTTTAGTTTCAAGGTCGCTGGTTTAAACATGGTGGGGTGCAATGAATTTTTTTTTGGGGTGGGGGGGTGTAAAAATCCTTAGCATAGCTTCTTTCAGAAGGGAAGTAAAGCCGCTGGTCCTGTGTCGCAGATTTATGAAACATGAAAGAACCTAAAGCTTGATTAAGAGGCCTCTGAACAAAATTAAAGTCTTTCACATCCAATATAGATTGGGACGCAGAGAATCCTAGTAGTTAAAGAGCATCCATAAATAAAATCCCATTTTCAGTTAAATCATCCAAAGCTACAACAATTGATATTAAAAGGCTGCACTGCATCTCTGTCATTCAATTTACATCTATCCATTGCTGCTTCAAGTTTTGTGATGATGAATTCTCAAATAAGCCTTTTCTTCATGGAAATTAAAGGTTCTATAGAGATGGTTTGCCATACCTTCACCTATTGGATTATGTTACAGTGCCACTTCAATAGTCAAAATAAATAGATTGAAAGTAAATATAATACAGTAATGGTAATGTATAATAGTAACATTATTCAGAATTAAATGGTACGAGGTGTGATCGAAAGTTTGCAGAATAAGGTCACAAACACAACACCATGCTTTGGTCTTCGGAACCACATTTTAAGTCACAGGAAAAGAAAACTGTCCACTGGAGTGAAATTTGGAGAATAAGCAGAATGGGGAACAGTATTCATCCAAAAATTAATGGATAGAAAAGCTTTGTTTGTGGCCACAGTTTGCAGCAAATCTTATATCCAAATCGTCTTTCAAAATGATTTCAACACTTCCAAAGGAGCATTGTAATCAATCAGAAATGTTTCTTTTATTATAAAATGCTTATCATTTAATACCATTTCCCTTACCTGATTTATATTTTTATCAGTTTTGCAAGAAGAGAGTCAGCTCGAATGATTTGAATCCTTAACTGAGGTCACACCATTTTTAATTTTCAAAAAACATTAAATGTTTTTGTTTTGCCCATTACTTCCTCCCTACAAGCTGTTCTTAACATTTTGTACGGTTCTGTTGCAGTTTTGCTGAGTTTGAGGCAAAATTTGATGTTTCGTTATTGCTCTGTGTAATCTAGCATTTTCAATAGACAGAGAAATCACAGTAGGTGCAAACACTGGTTCATTACAGAGCTTTTACCTCTGCACTGCAAGGTCACAGAAAGTCATGTCACCTCTTGTTTTTATCAGAAGGGCGCTCTGCATGTAATGTTTGATTAAGAATTTAAGACAGCTCATTGGCACAATTGTGAAGCCATTCTAGAAACTTTTTGATCATGCTTCATAAAATACTATAAAATTAATTTACATACCAAGTCATTATACAGTATAGAAATACTAACTGGTTTTGTATAATACTTGCATGTTTTCTCTAATTTATCACAAGGACATTTAGCTACGCCGTAGCCGAGTGCTTAGACCATTCGTTTCTCACCAAAGCGGCCTGGGTTCGATCCCAGGCAACCACTTGTGGGATTCGTGGAGGACGAAGCGGTGCTGGGGCTGGTTTCCTCCGGGTTCTCCAGTTTGCCCCGCCATCTCATTCCACCGGTGCTCCATCTTCATTCCATGTATCATCAGTGTCACCGCCTGTGGTGCCGTATGTAGTAAAAGCAGGCGTTAAACACTACAAAAAAAAACAAAAAACAAGGACATTTTTTCTTGCTGTAATACATTTACTTTCTCACAGTGCTTTTGTGTTAAACTACAGTCAGTATCACACACAAAACCTACTCTCTCTTTTTGTGTCTTTAAAAGAAAAAATTGCCTAGCCACTTCTGTGGTAATCATGTATAAAGTATTAGCATGTGTGGTGCCAAAAAAAATTGTTATGTTTTGAAATGAAAAGTTCTTTCCGTTGTAGTTGTGATTTTCTGTTTGCAAACCTCTCCATTCTAAATATAATGATTCTGATGTTAAAATGCAATGTTGAGAATCACTTGTAAATATGTGTGCCTTATTCCAAAGAAATAGTAGCTTCATCCATCGTCAATTGTGCAATTTCTTGCAAATTTAACTTTATAGAACAGTACACATTATACTTATTTTTTCAATGACAATTTACTGCCAATACTAATAATGTAGCCTTGCATGCACTACTTAAGATAAATAAATGTTTTGTTAAGTAAAAATTGAAGCTATTAATAGTGAAGCAACAAGATTCTAAAATAAGAACAAATTAGAAACTAAAAACTTCACTTATCTTAGTATGTTGATATTCTTTTGTTGTTTTGTTGTTTAACGACGCTATCAATTCCAGGATCACATCAGCATCGCCAATGTGCTGGAATTTCGTCCCGCAGGAGTTCTTTTACATGCCAATAAACCTACTGACATGGGGCTGTCGTTTTTAAGCATACTTAAAAACCCTCAGTCTGGACCGGGTTTGAACCCACAACCTTGGGATCAGTAGGCCAGCGTCTAAGCACCTGAGCCACTCAGACCGACGCACTACTTAAGGGATATTGAAATATGTATTCTGATGAACTTGACATTTTAAACAATGTTTTCTTTAGTTCAAAGAATCAACTCAAGGGTACATGTGCAAATTTAAAACTTATTAAAATAAAGAGCACTTAATATGCATTCATTAAATAATGGAAAATGAATCAACATTCAGCACTTATAATGCTCCAGGGTTTAAACAGGAATTCCATTACGTACACTACTCTCCAAGAGTTTGGAAACAGCAAATGACTTGGACAATAGAAAGGAAATACATAATAAGATTGAACTTCATTTAAGAGGTAGAATCAGGACTGAAAAATTCATTGGCATTGAATTCTTCAGTCCTGATTCCACCTCTTAAACATTACCCACACATGGCTAGTGTGTTCAAAAACACCAGCATTAAGTTTGTTGGCATAAATAAATAATAATTGGACTTTATTGTTTTCTGAATGTTTATCAAGTCCAAACAATACAAGGTAAATGAAACTGTTAAATTTTAGATTCCTCAAAGTAGCCATCCTTTGCTTTAATAACTGCCTTGCATACTCTCGGCATGTTATGAGTCAAGTTTGCAAGGGTTTCGGTTGTAATTAGTCACCATTCTTGCTGCACGACCTCCCACAGTTATTGTGTCCCACTCATGACTCCCTGTTTTCATTTCCTCCTGTACAACTAATCCCCTAGTAGCTCCATTGGGTTACAACCACTGCAGAGGCCATTCCATGTTTTTTCAAAATTTTCTTCACTTCTGGAGACTTCACATAGTTCTTACATAAGCAGGATGTCTGATTCGGGTCATTGTCTTACTGCAAGACAAACCCTTTCCCAATTAGATGTTGTACACTCATACACTGGTCTCCGTACACTTCACACAGTTGGCTATGAATGTCCACTGGTGCAGTCTTTTTGCACACAAAGCATAATTTGCACCTTGTGGGAGAAGCCAGTAGAAGCTCCATTTCTAATAGCTGCCAAGCCAAGACTGAGCATTGCAGACAGCTCACAGGCCGGGGGAATGGGACAATCAAGCTACACGCCAGTGTTGCCAGATCTCCTGTAACAGCGTTCCTCGTGACTGCAGATCATTGGGAACCTTATTTTACGGACAACCCTCGTATGCAGCATGGTATTTCCAAACTTTTGCAGGTACTGTAGTTTAAACAATTAACAGAAAGCTTTCCTGTGAATAGGAAAGTAGACTTGATCAAATTTTAACTTTCTTGTCATTCTCAGGCATAGTATATTAATATTTATTTATGCCAACAAAGTAACTGTTGGTGTTTTTAAACACACAAACCGTGTGTGGGGAATGTTTTAATTCTACTTCTCAAATAGCATATTAAAATCATCATAAAAATTATTCAAAACAGCCACAACAGTAACAAGCTGCTATAGTTCTGTAGCCTAAAATTAAATTATGTTATTCGTTAGTGACACTGTCAATTACCAGAATCATATGAGCATCGCCGGTGTGCTGGAATTGCGTCCCGCAGGAGTTCTTTTACATGCTAGTAAATTTACTGACATGTAGCTGTCGCTTTTAAGCACACTTAAAAACCATTGATCTGGGCTGAATTTGAAGCCACAACCTTGGGATCAGTAGGCCAGCGTCTAAGCAACTGAGCCACCCACACCGACAGTTCTCTACTCACAATGGGAAAATGATACCAGAAGAAATTTGGGGAAATGTATCGTATTTCATCATATAATTATCCCCAATGCATAATGGTGTTATCTTGATTTATAGACAAGCAATCAGCACTTTATGCATTTCACCGTACAATTGTCACATTAATATTCCAGGTATTCATTATCCAGGTGTTTTAGAGTTTAGAGGACATCAAAATGTGTACTTCTGGAGATAAATTTTTGGGTACAATAACCTTCTACCCCATAAGCGTATTTTCAAAGTTTCCCACCTGAAACAACCCCTAAGGCTGGAAAAATGTAATTTTTCTCAAAAATGACCACAGGTTTTATTGAAATGCTATATGTTTAGAATTAGTATAATAAATGAAATGCATTAGTTGAATTTTATACAAATAATCTCATGTCTATATTCATAAATATTTATTTAAGGTCGTTTTGACAGCGTGATCTTATCAGGACCATACATAGTAATACATTATGGATATTAATTTACAATTATACATATACTACATTATGTTGACATTTACAGTAAATTAGAAAGTTTTATGTTCATCATAAACTGTAGTCTTGTTGATCATATTCAGTGTATTGACTGCATGATGAAGACTGGAAATGCCAGCTTGCTGTCTTGCTGTATTATGGGCAATCTATAAGGATATGGTGAATGGTTAGAGGAATATCACAGTTGGTACAATTCGTTGGTCGGTCCTTGGTGAGAAGATGACTGTATATTATTTTGGAATGTCCAATTCTAAGCCGAGTGATGTTAACTTGATCTGTTCTTTTCAGTCTTTGGAGATGCAGAAAAGGCTTTGTACAGCCTGAGCAAGCTTCATGGAGTTTGCTGCTAACTGATGACCATGTCTGTTTCCATTTTTGCATGTACATATGTTTAGTACCATTGATGACGTCTTGGTGTGGAGAAGCCATTGAGGCATCACTGATGGGATGTTTAGCTGCCTCTTTTTCAGCTTCGTCTGCAGTTTCATTACCTGTTATGCCAATGTGAGAGGGAGTACATACAAAGGATATCTTTTTATCAGTCTTATTTATATTGTGACACAAAAGTCGGATTTCATGGATCAGTGCGTGGTTTGGCTCGAAGTTTTGTATGGCAAGTAGTACACTTAAGGAAACAGTGAATATGGTGCAGTGACTTTTAACAGATGAATTGGTTATATATATAGAAGCACTTCCTTAATGGCGAATGCTTCACAGGAGAAAATGCTAAACAGGTGAGCTAAACTGTAGAGCATTGTTTGATCAGGATATACAATTGCACATCCTCTTCCCTCTTTAGATGCTGATCCATCAGTGAAAATTTTCATGTTAGAGTTATATTTATCCGGTAAAGAACTCCACGTTTGTTTAAGGATGCAGGAAGGAGTTTAAAGTTTCAAGTGAGATGAAAGGCTGGTATCAATTGGTGGACTTTGTATCTGCCAGTAGGGTGTGGAGCAACTAATATAGCTGGGTTGGATCATAGGAATTTTTAAATCTATTTCTATCAAGTATTGGAGAATTCTAATGTGAAACAGACTTCTGTGTCATTCTGTTTGCATCAGGCAAGCTTTGTGTAGTGGAAAAACATAGTTATGCATTTTATGAGATGGATGTGAGGCAATCTTTATGGCATGTGTTACACTTAATAATTTTCTGCGAATATTTAAAGGTGGCTCATTTGCTTCCATTTGGAGGCTTAAGATTGGGCTGATAACAAATGCCCCTAATGCCAACCTTAGGGCTGTAGACTGAATGGAGTTCAGGGTTTTGAGAGTTGAATGGTTTGCAGAGTTGTACACATAGCACCATAATCCAGTTTGGATCTAATAAGCGCCTTGTAGGTTTTGAGAAGTGTGAATAAATCTTTGCCCAATTTCTTGCAGCAAGGGCCTTGATAATGTTGAGTCGTTTTGTACAAACTTCTTTTAATGCTTTAAAATGGGGTTTCCATGAAAGTTTTTGATCGAAAATGACACCCAGAATTTTTGTGGTCGTAACTATGTTGAGTTTCTCTTCATTAAGATATAGTTCAAGGTCCTGTTCAGGAAATCATTTTTTTGTGAAGGTGATACATTTAGTTTTGGTGCTGGAGAATTTGAAACCAGTAGTAGACGACCATTCTTGGAGATCATCTAAAGCTGACTGAAGTAGTTTTTGAGTGGTGATTATGTTTTTACCTTGGCAAAAAATTATGAGGTTGTCAGCATAAAAGCACACCTTAACTGGCGGTTGAATATTGTTTATGGCTATGTGGAAAAAGGTCACGCTGATCACGGAGCCCTGAGGAACTCCATTTTTAATTTTCATTTCTTTGGAGAGTATGCCATTGGCTTTTATCCTTATGCTGCGATTATGAAGAAAATTGTAAATAAATGCTATCATTCTACCTCTGATGTTGAAATCCAGCAGTGTCTTGATAATGTGCGGTTTATATGCCATGTCATATACTTTTTCTACATCTAAATGTATCATGGAGAGATGCTGTGATTTTGAGAATGCATTTAGGATTTCTGTTTTGAGTATAATTAGGGTATCGGTGGTCGAATGGTGACAGCAGAAGTCGCTTTGAGTTTTGGTGAAGAATTTCTGTTGCTCCAAGATGAATTTTAATCTTCAGATAATGATTTTCTCCATTAGTTTGCACATTGTATTTGTGAGAGCAATAGGTCTGAAGTTTTGTGGAAAGTAAAGGTCCTTGTTGGGTTTTGGTATCAAAACAATTGTTGCCAGCCGCCACTGATTAGGGAATATTTTATTTGTCCAGACAAAGTTGTATATTTCATTAAGATATGTTAGTCCTTCTAGAGGAAGTTGCTTTAACAGTTCATATGGTATGTTGTCAGGCCCTAAACTTTTTGATGTGCATAGCTGTAGTTTGTTCATTAGTTCATGAATAGTTAATTCTTCATTGTGGCTATCTTCATAGTCCTCAGATAGTGCAGCCAACCCTGGTTCTGGTTTAGATGCTTTGTATTGATAAAACTTTTCGTTGTAGTTAGAATCACTTGATATACCTGTGGAGGTATCTGCGAAAATATTTGCGATGTCAGTAGAAGAACTAAAATGTTTATTTTCCTCAGCATTCCAGGGACTAGTTATATGAGGAGATCTGTATACACCACTTATTTTTTTAATTCTATCCCAAACAACAGAGGAGGGAGTATTATGGTTTAAAGAAGACAGAAAGTTTGACCAGCTTAGTTTTTTACTTTCCTTAATAACTTTGCGTGCTTTTGATCTAAGCTTCAGAAAATTAATTTTATTTTCCAAGGATGGGTGTCTCTTGTACTTGTAAAATGCTCTATGCTTGTTCTTAAGAGCAATTTTACAAGATTAATATTAGATTAATATTATTAATATTAGATGCTGTGGTTTGTGGGATGCTAGTTCCTGCAGATGTAATAATTAATGTTGTAATTTCAGCAATAATAGTATCGATTTCACTGGAAGAATGATTAGCGAGTGGAGGATTTGTCCAGATACCTTCTCTAATAAGGTTTTGATATAGTGGCCAATTAGCTTTTTGAAATTTCCATTTAGTATTGAAGGTGTATGTGCTTTTGGAACTATTCAAAGAAATTGTTATTGGCGAATGGTCACTGCCCAATAAACATGAGTAGACAGACCAATTAAGTAATTCATACATTTCAGATGAGCAAATTGTTAAATCGATACTGCTTGATGTTCCATGAGCTAAGTCATAATGGGTTGGTTCTTTGGAATTGAGCATAATTAAGTCAAAATCGTGTAGTAATTGTTTTATTATCTTTTCTCTTCTGTCGGTATAACGAGTTCCCCATAAGTTGTTGTGGCTATTGAAATCTCCCAATAATATGAAGGGTTTTGGTAGTTGATAAAGTAAGTCAATTAAAACATCAATGTGGAGTGCATAGCCATTTGGAATGCAAACATTACAGATGCAGATTGACGAGGGCAGATTTACTACAGTCTGTCCACAGGATTTGTATCCTCCAGAGGTGAAAGTATGGATGTGTTCTCTTGATCTATAGATTTTGGCTTTGATAATTTCTTGTTAAGGACGGGAAATTCAGAAGAATATAGATTTCCATCAGATGTGCTATGGGAGAGATCAGAAGGAGTACTTTCAGGTGTTTGGTTGGTTTTAGGGCAGAACTTTGCTAAATGTCCCTCACTTTTACAAAGAAAGCAGGAAGGAATGTTAGACAAAAGGTAAATAAAGTAATTCGTCCCATCATGTTGAATTTGAAGAATTTTAGGAAGCTTGTCAAAGTCTTCATTGTGGACGAATATATGTCTTCAAAAGCTTAATATGTGAGAAAATCCTGGGATTGATAAACCAGCTATGATTGGCGATATTTTTGACATTATCCTTATGCCTAGTTTGTTTAATTCTTCTTCTATAGTGTAATTAGAGACAACCGAACATACGTTGACAGAATTACTCTTCTATTCATTGTTAGTAGGGGTCTGATTTCTAATAAAACATTATTGATGAGAACTTTGGAGTGCTTTGTGGTAATTTCTTCTGCGTATTTTTCCCTGGATAGGAAAATACTATTCTTCCATTTGATATACGGGAAACATAGTGTATATTGCTTGGGTTAATAAGTTTCCCTAGTGCAAGCATGTAGTCTTTAATGGTAATGCCCTCATGAGATTTGATAACTATTGCCTGTTCTTTTGAAGGGTTTGACATAGTTATGTCGGAGTAGCTTGGTTTTGTAGGTGGCACAATTTCATTAGTGGGAGATTTCTTTACTTCCTTTGGATTTCTGTGTGTTTGGTTATTAGGAGTATCATTATCAGTGTTCAGTGATGTCACTTTTACACTGTTAGAACTACTAGTATAAGTAACATTGTTACAGTCAGTATTGCCCGCCTCGATAGCGTGATGGTTAGCGTGTCTGCCTCACGTTCAAGAGGTCGCGAGTTCGAATCTCGCTTAGGGCAAGTTACCCGGGTAAGATTTTTTTCCGAGGTTTTCCCTACCCTGAGAAGACGAATGTCGGGTAACTTAAAGCTCCGTGGACCTCGGGCTCATTTGAGCATCATTTCACCCATTTCATTTCATTTGTCCAATATGACACAATGTTGGAGGACGTTAATTCAAAAAAAAAAAAAAAAAAAAAAAACAGTCAGTATTGGTTACATTTAGGTTAGGACAGTCGATGTCAGCTGCATTTTCTTTCTTTAGGTTGGTATCGTTTTGCCTACCTCTGTTAGAGGTAGCCATGCAAGCGATTAGCTTCTGTTTCTGTTATTTAGGTTAAGCTAACGCTGAGAAACAACAGAGTTGATTTTCCAAATAAAATAAAATGAAGTTGAGGCAAGCCCCACTTTTACCTTTACTCACAGTTGTTTCATATACTTTGTAGCATCAAACTCAGCAGTCGTTTTCACAGACAAAGTGTGATTTTAGATGATTGCACCAAATTAAAGTGCAGAGTAATGATTTCACTCATGTAGCATTCCCACTGTCACTTGTTTCCTCATTTCTATATTGATCTCATAGGAGCATTAAATATTTTTGTTGCAGCAACAGCAGCTCACTCGGAATGCACACTCGGCTACATCTCGGGGTGAAGCCCCACAAGTGTAACATATGTGGCAAGTCATACTCGCAGGCTAGCAATCTAGCATACCACAAGAGCACACATGTTGGTATCAAGTCCTACATATGCCACATCTGTGGCAAAGCATTCCTGACATCAGGCATCCTGGCCAATCATGAACGTCGACATACAGGAGTGAAGCCTTATGTATGTGACTTCTGTGGTCGAGGTTTTACTGACAACTACACCTTGATTCATCACAAGGTATGCCTTTCCATTGTAGACATTCTTCTTTAGAGGTACATAAACGAATTGCAGTTTTACTGAAGTGCTTGTCCCTTACTCCCTTTATAAATGTATCCAGTTTTTCCAGAGACTTTGATTCTAAAAGGTTCCATTGGCACTAGATTCAATATTTTAAGCTCCCTAATATTAAAGCAGACTTAGATTAATTTTCAGTTACTTCAATTTTTGTAGAGAGAATGTAAACATTGAATGCATCATACTTGCGCAGAATTGTCTACCCATTATAGCTTATATAATCCTTTATATTATACAGTACTCATATAGAAAGTGAATCTGCTCTTCACATTGTTACTCATAAATATCTTAGCAAGAATACTCCAAAATTAAGCAATAAGGAGTTTGAGAGGTAGAACTGGAACTTAAAAATTCAATGCCACAGCTGTGATTTGAACCACAGAACCACATTGCCCACACACGGCTTGTGTGTTTAAAAACACCAACAGTAAGTTTATTGGCATAAATAAATAATAATGAGTTGGTTGCATGCTTAATACAAAAATAAAATCAACTGTTTGCATATAACAAATCAGTTTTTGTTACTAATGAATCCACATGGGAAAAAATAAGAATCACACAACATTGTTTATAAATGTCACATAACACTTCAACCTGGGAAAATTAAAAAATGACTAGTATTACAGAAATTGACACCAATCATGTATTTTAACAAGTGCTCTATTTTTAATGTGGTAAGTTTTTGTCTAACTCCTGTGATTTTTAAGTTATGCAAAATTTAGTCAGAATGAAGAGAACTTATCTGGTTATTCACAAAAAACTCAAGAAATAAATTCAATTTTGTCTTATTAATATCTTGAATATATGAATTTTTAACCAAATTGTAAATAAGTGTACCTTCCCCTCTTCCTGCATTGCAAATTATGCTATGAAAGCAGCTACAGAAGTACAAGTCAGGAATACAAGGTGAAAGATGCCTGACAGAGCAATGGGTGAAATATTAGATGAATTTTCATTAAATGAACCATGATCATAAAGCCCAGCTCTCATTAAAAGCCTGTAACGGACATTATGTACCCAAAATATTTATTTAATTTATATGAAACGGACATGGGTTGATTCATATTAAAGTTTATTGTATGTTTGAGAGGTAGAACTGGAACTTAAAAATTCAATATCACAGCTGGGGTAATTGGGGTAATTGTCTCTGAGACTGCCTTTGTGGTTTACCGGGAGAAATACGAACTGGTTTGAGAATTCATTTGTCATTCTGGCAGGTTGTCACAGTAGCTTAATGGTTAGAGCATCCATCTGGTACAGTAAGTTTGTTGACATAAATAAATAATAATTCATTGGATGTGTTTGATATTTATTGCTGTTGTGTTAAGGTATGTTATTTATATTAATTTCGTTCATGTTAGTATTATGTCCAACACTATTAGCCCAGAATACATAAAACATGGCCAGCATTGACTCAAATATGGAATGAGAAAGGAGAAGAAGAAGAAATGATTGCAGTTAAGGAAGGTAACCAAGAAAAATCTATAATCTTCACTACTGCTTGTTATACAAGTGATGACTACAATATAATCAGTAAACTTTTGTTGTGAATAAAAGGTGTAAAAGAAGTGGAAACAAGAAGCAAGAAAAATGAGCAATGTGTGTGTAGTGCTGCATACAGAAATTAATTTGTAAAGGATTTCCATGGACAGAAGATTGGGAATAAAGCAAGAACTAACAATTTATAGTGAACAGGACATGAAGAAAAGTTAAGTAAAGAAAAAATCTGAAAGTCATTTCTGCAGAAATACCCTCAAGCATTGATTTCAGAAACCAATTGTGAAAGAATTAACTCATTAACTAAGTCATATTAGTTGAATAAAAATGAATATTTGGTGAAAACTGAACTTTATGTAAAAAGAATCCTTGCCCACGCTGTTTAGCTCAATTTTGTGTATTCCCACTACATATGCTCTGAAACCAAAATCTCATAGCTTACATGCATACATCAAATTTTCTGCTACAAGCTTAAGCATTTACTTACAGTGTAATGATTGGAAGTATTTTAATGATCATGCAGAGCTTGAAACATTGTCTCTAATAGCAATTTAAATGTGTTAAGTGAAAGTTTGAGTGCAAACACAATAAAACATAACTTTTGGCTTTTTTCCAACTGTTTTTCTTCAGAATTTCACCGTATTTCACAGGTGCATTGTAATGAGCCATTTTTGAGATATTGAAAATTGGAAGTTGGCGGTGGGGGAATTTGTTTGAAAATCTTTGCCTGGCATATTTAAACTGTGTGTGTATTGGAATAAAGTATGAAATTTGGTGTTTATCAACCCTTTTTTGGTTTTGGGTTATGCTTCTGCCTCTCACACACTTGCATAACCAACAGAGGTAGCCAAAGTCATTAAGGAATGGACTTGTGATCAGGAGATCTGTGTTCAAATCCCAAGAGGACCATTACTACTGAGCTGAGGTTTTCTTAAGTTTTCCTTAGTCCTCATAACTCAGGGGTCGGTAAATTTGCACCAGCTGATGATATGAACATAATACCACAGTCAGGAGCAAAGCAATAATTTGCCCTGCTTCAATCCTTGCTCCTTCAAACAACATGTGTTCAAATGTAAACATGCAGTGGTGTACACTGCATAAATGCAATCTGGCTCTTTGGAAACCACGAAAATGCAGGGGAACATTTCTACATAAATATGTTGGCATGATCAAATTGCATAAGCTTTCATGGCCGATGTTATAAAATAGAAAATGATTATGTGGGCCGTGGCCCAGTGGAAAATCTTTTCTATAATATGTTAAAATGTTAGGAAAGTTAAAAAAGCATTTGAAAGCAAAAGGTTTCATGACCTCAAAGCAATGAACCATGATTTTCAACTTTTTGCAAATTTTTTCATGTAGACATTCATACAGTAAAACCACAATTACAAATTGAGGTTGTCAATTTAGTGACAATAGAATTTTGAAATCACAATTACAAAATCAGGCTGGTTTAGATTTATTTAGAGAACTGAATATGGGAACATTTGCATCTCTCCATTCATTTGCTGCGCGCATGTTCGTGTGAACAATTTTTACTTTCTCTACTGGTAAGTAGAGGAAGTATTGTATTTCACCCAAAAATTTGATGTAGAGATTTCACCAGAAATATATGTTTTGATGCCCCCTGAATCAAAAAAAAAAAAAAACCATTTTTAGAAAAAGGTCCATGTGTGTGTATGTCTGTCAGTCTGTGGACAGCATACTCAAAAACAAAAAGTTGGTATTTAAGTTTAATGTCTTTTAAGGATACGACACAAAGATTTTGAAGAAAATAGCCCAAATCTAAATACCCTTTACATGGAAAACTTTTCTAAAATTTTGATTTTCTTGAAAATGCCTCTTAACAATTTTTATTAAAATGTCATATGTTTGAGATATCTGTATGACAAATGAAATGTATATGTTGAATTTTCTGGCTATAGCCTGTGTAGTCCTGTTTAATCTAGATGACTTTTGAATAATTCGTAAAGCATAGGAGATAGACAAAATCTTACTATATAAAAATGTAGATCTCGCTAAAACACACAATTTATGTCTAAATAATCTTTTGTAGAGTGAACCATTTCGGAGATATTCCTTGTTATTTGTTTCAGTTTTAGCAAATTTAAAACTTTGGTTAAATGGAACATCATTGTTCATTTTTTTATAAGTTAAGTGTGCAAAGAGAATGGAATCTCAAAGCGTACTTGACTATTGCTGAAAGCCTACTGTATTCTAATATTCCCCTTGCACCTACAAGGAAATAAGCAATAAGATAATTTGTACAAATGTTTATCTCAACTAACACAAAGATTTTGGAATAAGAGTTTGTAAGAATGGTTAGTACAAGAGTAGAGAAAGTCATGTAAGTGCAACACATCAGATTTTTCTCTGAAGTGAAGGTCATAAATCTCTAAAAGCAAATCATGATTGACAGATAAAACATATGCACTCTGTTGTATGTAAATACTTGTGAATTAATATTAGGTATATGTGAAACTGTAATGCTCTAGATAGAGCAAAGAATGAGATGAAAATTAACCTCAAAGCCCTCTATGTCCTTATTAAGCACATATAAAATCAAATGTGTGTTAGAGAAGTTCCTAACTGCTATTGCAACTTTGGAAATCCCCTCCTTCGAACCATACATTAAGTACATGCTGGGTTGCAATCACAATGACCAATTTGCTGACTCCTGTCTTACCTGGTAGATGCCAAGGAGGTATCCTTAAACTTAGGCTTGGAAAACATTTTGTTCCCAGTAATCATAAGAAAGAAAAAAGAAACACACTTTTCTTTTCTCTTTTCCTTTCTCTTTTTGTACTTCTGGTGAAATATGTATATTGAACTTTTAGTTGTAATACAATACTTTCTGGTAGGAAAAATAAATGATGATTGTTTTGTAGGTTGTACACTCTGGAATCTGCAGTTACATGTGTGACGCATGTGGTAAGGTGTTTGCACACAGATCCTCGCTTGCAAGTCACAAACGTATCCACACTGGAGAGAAGCGATATCAGTGTAACATCTGCAAGCGAGCATTCACACAGCTATCCACCATGCTGCAGCATCAGATCACACATACTGGCGAGAAGTCATATCGTTGCATGTGTGGCAAAGCTTTCACACAGCAGTCCAGTCTGGCAAGGCACAAAAGGTATGTAACTTGTATCAGAGGCTTCATTACCATAAAAACAATGCTGTGAATTAATTGTTGGGGATACACAGGGAAGGTTGTGAAATTGTTGCTTCAAATTTTCAAGAAACCGTTTTAAGTTTCTGAAAGTTTTTAAATTGTCTAGACTTTGTTTTTCATTTTTCTGAAGCATTTGGAACACTGGGATTGCCAACTCTATCAGAATGGTCAGGAGTCTCCTGGCTCCTGCGACAGAAATTATATCTTCTGGAATTATGTCACATCTCCTTATGCCTTTATTTTTATATTGTGACAAATGACAAGTGCAGTTACTTTTTATGTCATTTTGTTACTTCTAACTGAATCACAAAACACAATTCTCTGTTTTATCATTAACATTTACAATTCGTTTTGAACTTGCCACCTACAGCTATTCCATTTTATTGTAACCTTGACACAAACTTCACTGGTCTGATAATTAACTACTCAATTCAACTCTAAAAACTGACTCTGACTGTTCACCCAAACAAACAATCTGACGATTAACTAACTAAATTCACAATCCACCAATATCACAAATAATGCAGAGACCACAGGCTTCACATATATCTTAAATATGTGGTGTAAGTTATAGAAACACTGACACACAAAGACCTGATGAAGCTATAGTTGATGTTTCTGTAGCTTACACCACATATTTAAGATAAGTGAAAACTGTGGTCTCTACATTATTTGTGATATTGGTGGATTATATTTACTTCACTGTTAATAGCTTCAGGTCATATACTGGTTAGGTGTAAAACTGACAATACCCTCACTAGAACTCTCTCAACACTCCTGGCCCAACACAGACTGTTCTAACTGGGCTGCCTGGCTGTGCGGTTTTTTATTGAGGGTGGTGCAGCGATGGGACTCTTAACTTCAGGGCATTAGTAGGTTAGCAGATATATGATGGTGATGATTGATGTATTCTCAATAAATATCCAGATTTCCGCTAAAATTATCTTTATTATAATGAAGTAGCAATATTATAATAAATAACTTCACTTTTCACAAATTCAACTGTATTGTAAGTTTCTGAAGCTATTCAGTTCAATATCATTGTAGTTCTTGGATATGCTAAATTCAAGGTAGGTAGATATGATTGCACATAGCAAATAATATTGCACGATCCTTCATTGAATTCTAAGTCTAGGGGTAAGGCAATTATAGTAACTTGAGTGTACAGAGGGTTCAGGTTTTCAGGCGCTACAGGTGGAACTTGCAAGCAAAACGAACGAACTTATGAGACAACCTTATAGCAAATTTTGATGTTGGCTAAATTGCATTATGTTAGCTGAGTGGGAAGTAGTTGAGAAAATATCATTGGTCAGTTACAAACAAAAGACATCCTAATCTACAAAATTTACTTTCCATTTTGTATCAATGTGGTCATTGATATTCATTCCCATTATTGTTACCAGGGCATAGTGAACCAAAGTATTCTATGCTTTTACTTATGTTGAGTCGACATCACTTATGTTTTATTTACTTAACATATTTTGGGAAACAGTTGTTTCCATCATCAGAAGGTGTCAGATTGACCTATATTGGAGTTTCTGTTGTGGTGATGATCCATTGTGGTGACATATTGCAGGAGTGAGATGTAATTCCCATGTGACTTGGGATGCAGAAAAGAATCCAAAAACCATTTCCACGGAGCAAGTGCACAAATAATTTTGCTTACACAACCAGTTGTGAAAGAATTACCTTGTTAATTAAGTCATATGACAAACAAAAACAAATATTAGTTGAAATTTGAACTTTACTTAAAAAGAACACTTGCCCATGCTATTTTGTTCAACTTTATCTGATCCTGCTACATACGCCCTGAAACCAAGATCTCGTAGCTCATGCATAAATCTCCTACATATGAAGTTAGAAGAGCATAGCTAAATGATTCAGTGGAGAGCAAGAGGGTTAATGACTTCATTGTCAGAAATCCAGCATTAGCTAACAACAACAACATATGGAGCATCAACGTGAGGCAATTAATCCTTTCAATACCGAATTATTTTGCTACTTATGCTGTTCTTCCTCTAATTTGAAACCAGTTTAGATTAGGAGATCTGGGCAGGGTTGCCAACTTTTAAAAGTAAAATTATTGTACCGCCCACTCAAAATTATAGATTTGGATTCAAAATTATCGCACATCACAAACCAAATGCTACAATAATGAAAATATCAGCAAAACACTTATGAAAATGCAATAGTATTGATGTTTATGGTATCCACTTACAAAATTGATGACCTCAACCAGTATTACAGCTTTAGCACTTATGTTTCTCACACTGTTCATTAAAAGTTCATCTTCCTCAACTGTTGCAGCATTATACAAATTTGTTGCTGAGATAAACTTTAACATCTCGGCAACTTGCAGATTTTCAGATCCACCACATTCTTTCATAAGCTGAAACGACAGAATAAGTTCATTTGCCGTATCTAGCTCCAATCTGTTTCTAATTTTGGCTTTTATTAAGCTCACTTTAGGAAAAAGTCTTACACAAGAAACGTTTCTGTGCGGCAACGAAATCACTGACAATGCAAACTCCGCCATTTCTTTGAAAGCAGTATTTCCACCAAGGTGACATGTGTTTAACAGCACTCCAGAAACTGCCAGGTTCAGGCATGTTCTTTATTTATCACGGAATATCACTTATTCCTGGTTTTCTCCATTGATCATCAATTTTCTGAACAGTGCTTTCTTCATTGAGATTACCATATCTGGGCACACTCGATAAGAGGATAAAGGGTAGAAGGATTAGTAGGATATGGAATCGTTGTCTTAGAGGGGTGGAGACAGGCCATAAGGGCAAAAGTGATGTCACTATTTATAATTAATTTATTTCGCTGATGTGACAAACCAGTGAAAATGATATTTCGCCGGTATTGAATTATCAACATTCAAACTATTGTTGTTTTCTAGTGCCTTGCATCTGGCAATGAAGCCATTAGCAGTTGTGCTTTCCAATACTTCTGAACTGTAGTTTCTTCTGATCTTAATGCTTCACAGGTCTTCAAGTGGTCTTCATTCATTTCTGCTGGATCGTTACACAGGACACATATTGGTGAAGCTGAGATACCTATTCTGTAGAGATGACTTGCTAAGCAGTCGTGATTTGTCAGTAGTCGGAAGGCTGCAACCGCTGTTTTCCTTGGTCTCTGGGAGATTATATCTGGGTTGGAAAGTAGTGTAATCCATTTTTTATCTTTGGCATTTGTTTCTATTTCTTGTAGGTATGAATGAGAAAAATTTTTAATGATCAAGCGTTTTATTGAGGAATATGAGAAATTGAATTTAGACTTTTGTTTTATTACTGTGCCTTTCTTTGCAAGTGAGTCTGCAGCTTCATTCCCCATGACTCCACAGTGTGCTGGAATCCATTGGAGATGAACAGTCTTATTAACTTTTTGGAGTTGTGTTAACATTTTGTAGCATTCTCTAATTTTTGTTGACTTCTTTGTAGTATTTGAACATATTCCCTGAATTGCAGCTTTAGAATCTGAAAGAATTACTGCCTTGTTAAATTTATTTAAGGGAAGATTTAATAAATGTCGGAGAGCAATGTATATAGCCTGTATTTCTCCATCATAATTTGTTGTGTCTCTGCCAACAGAATGATAAAAGGAAAAATGTGAACACGTAACTCCAGCTCCAGTAAGGTTTTCCGTGGAGAATCCATCAGTATATATGTGCAGCCATTCTTCTGTGGGATATCTAGTATTGATTGTTTCCAGAGGTAGAAGTTTTTGTATTTCTTTTGGTGTGTTTGATTTACTTATTTCCTCTATTAATTCCAAACTGAAGGTAGGTTGCAATAATTCCAATGGATTTTCTCTTATAAGTAGATTTTCTCTAGTGTTAGGAATGTTCAATTTGGATTTAATCTGTATTACCTTTTCTAGGAAACTACTATGAGTTTTAAGTATTGAAGTGGGGAGGTTCAAACTATTGTACACCCCATAATTATTGTACGGGTTGGTTACCCTGGGTCTGGGACACCTTCACCCCACTGACTTGAATAGCCATGATTGTTAAGGCGACACGTAGTGCACTGTCCATGCACTCAAAGCCTGAGGTCGTGAGTTCGAGTCTCGGCAACCGCAGTCAGATGTGCCTGTGGTAAAGGATGGGGAGGGCCCATGTAAAATAATCAGTGTGATGGCACGCGTGGATGATGATGGGGAATCATTTGACTGGAGTTGCATGGATTTTGCTTTTTTTTTAAAAAAAAAAAACAAAAAGCATTACAATATAAATTGTAAAAAAAATAATTTTGTACAATTCAGAACATCTCAAACACATATGTTTAATTGGTGACAGCATAACAAGAATATAGCAGAAAAAACCGTTAAAAGTGGTACAAATAGGAAACAGATGCCTATGTCCATGATCATGGACACCGGAGCTGAAAGGGTTTTAATAAAAAAAGGGCAATTCTTTTAACTTCTGTGAATAGTACATCGCATTGAATTTAACTGCCACAACATTCAGTACTTTAAATTTGCAGGTGTTGAAAAAAATAATTTACTGTTTGATTACTTGTTTTCAAGGGTATATGCATGATATAAATACCATAGCCAGTAAGAAAGAATTATAACACATTAAGAATAGGTGGATAACATATTTTTAATTCTATGCTGAGTTTTATTTATTCTTTGATGAGTATTGAGGACTAACAATGCAAATTACAAATCATGCTCCATGGACTGTACACTCTAAAAATGGCATCCTTAACTGTTTAGTGCCTTGATGAAATTCAGTGATATGAGACTGAATGCTTACTACCTGATTGTTCAGGCTCCATTTGTGGCAATTTATGCTGTTCTAGTGAAGACTCAAAATAAGAGATCCATAAATAAAAAGTCACAGGGACCCTAGCCAGCACTATTTTTATTATTGTTCAGTAGAACCCCGCTAATCCGAATTAACTAGGGGTGTGGTATGTTCAGATTATCTGAAAAATGAAAGAAGTGTATATAAATTCAGCCATAGGATTAGGAGCTACGAGGTAACATAGTGTAGTAATGTGAAGAAGTGACAACATTGCATTTGTAATCCACTACATAATGGCAATGTATTCAACATAATGACTGTATTCTTCTGACCTGTGAATCTTACAAAAAATGTAGAAAATAACTATAATGGATGTCATTTACTGTTAGCTGAGGCTTGGGACAGTTTGAATAAACAGTTACTACAAAAATCATGGAAGGAACTGTGGCCAAGTCTTGTGTTTGAAGAATGATTGAATTGGCATTATGCTACATAGAACACCACACTGCTGCCACACCAAATGATACTATGTTCATGCAACGCTGGCATAACATCACATCTTCAAGCAGGTTTAGTTCTTTACAGGAGAAGATGATCACCGATTTTGCAAGTTAACAAAGTTCAGCAAAACATTTTTGTGCAATAAACATTTTGTTCCTAAGTGTGTAGTTTCATTAATGAGCTTTCAGTTCCATAATAAAAATGCTTTCTCTACACTACAAATAAGCTTTTATTGTTTTTTTAAATTATGGATTCTGGTTTGTGTTAACCAGATTTTCAGATTTGTGGGGTTCAGATTACTGGGGTTCTGCTGTATTGTGACAAATGACAAGCTTGGTTACTTTTTATGTCACTGTATTTCTTCTTAAAACTGTTAACGATTCTGAATTTGTGACATTGCAACTCAAAGCTGTTCTACCTGACTGTCCTTGACACAAACAACTGCACTCTTGCAACTCAACTATGATGGTAAGCTAAAATTTGGTCCATACCAACTCAGTTATATAGTTTCTGCATTATCAGTGATGTTCCTGGAAATAGACATTTCTCAGCTTCTCTCTTAACCCTTTATTGCCTGGTGTGTCTTATAAGATACATAGGCTTTTTTTCCTATTTGTACTAGTTTTAACTTTTTTTTCTCCTATATTCTTGTTATATGTCTGTCACCAATTAAAAATACATATTTGAGACGGTTTGAATTGGAAAAAATTATTTTTTTTACAATTTATATTGTAGTGGTTTTTTTTTTTAAAGAAAAGAAGCAAAATCCATGCAACCGCAGTCAAATGATACCCCGTCATCATCCACGTGTGCCATCACACCGATTATTTTACGTGGGCCCTCCCCGTCTTTTACCACAGGCACATTTGACTGCGGTTGCCGAGACTCGAACTCACGACCTCAGGCTTTGAGTGCATGGCCAGTGCACTACGTGTTGCCTTAACGATCATGACTATCCAAGCCAGCAGGCTGAAGGTCTCCCAGACCGCCTAATCTAAACCGGTTTCGAGTTAGAGGAAGAACGACATATGTAGCAAAATAATTCAGGCATGAAAGGGTTAAACCAGTTCCCACATGTAGAAAGCTCCTAGAACTGTATGGAATGGAATTTGTTGTTACCTGTCCATTGCTATTAGTTGGCATAGTAGTGTGGGGTAGCTAGCCTTGAGTCTCCTTTGAGGTACATGGTCCCCACAACAGTATTTTATTTCACTTGCCTCATTTCTTTCCACCCAAATGGACATAAAGGATGGATTTACTGATTCTCTTTTTCCCTTTGCTGTGCTGTTTTTCTGTAAGTTACCCCAGATAGCTTATCTGACATGCTGATGCACTCATACACACATGCACAGTAATTTAATATCCTAGAATTGATGACTTGCATTTCATGCTCATGTACAAGTACACTGTCATAATGCCAATGAAAGGGCAACAACTATGTGTACTGCATTTGCCCCAAAATCAAGGGATGTCAGTCAATTTTAATAACAGGTGTGTTACACTCTGCACAAAATCAATACAACTATTTTATGTTTCTTATTGTGGAAAAGAAGTTTGGTCCTTAATGTCAGGCAACTACTAGCAGTCAGCTGTCATTCATAGTATAGCCATATAGGTACATAATTGAAATGGGTGTAAGAAACAATTTTGGCTATTTGGTGCTCCCTGCAACCCTCCCCCAAATCTGCTCCTGATTCTTTGTGGTCTCCTATCACTGGGCTGCAACAAAATGCATAGCATGTGGGTTTAAATTTTCACTGCACTACTAGAGTAGCTGTCTGGAACGATGGCAGTAAGTGACAGATAATGCACATGTAGAGGAAAGAGGAGAAGGGCTGTGTAGCAACTGTTTTCCATCTTTCTCAGGAAGTATTTGTACACATACACCATTCCCCTAGCTTATTGTGAATAACGCTATGTTTTTCTTTTGCTTCTGCCACCTTTGGAACTATGAAATTACTATTACACAACGGAGTGGACATATTGCTCAGAATTGCTTAATTTCACTGTAAAACTGTACAAATACTCTCACACACATGCTCTGAAACAGACTAGATCTGGTTGGCTAAAACACACGTGACTGTGACATCATTGGATATTTATCTACTGTGCAACCGCCTTCGTTCCTGACAGTGACTTCTAATAACCAGATGTAACTGGGTGTGATCATTCAGCTTATCTAATTCATATTGTGTGACTGTTGGATACAAGTTTCCCATTTTATGTGATAGTTTTTATTTACAGTTAATGTTATTAAGCATGAAACATGGACAAGAAATCTTTACATAACCTAGGAAGTGGTGTTCTTTGTTTTAATAAGTGTTTATTGTGGTACCACAAAGAATTTCAGTATACATGGCAGAAAGCAACAGTACTGCAAGGTCTTCAAGGATTTTTATAGAACAGAATTAGATGCACCTTTTCTTTTTTTTTTTTTTTACATTTTCTGCGGTAAGCATTTTATGCATACTAAACTTCATATCACAAAATTATTATGCTTTGCTGGATGAACGAAAGTTTTATAGGTTTCAGTTTAAGGAAATTGGCATTTATGTGTCTATTCCCCTAGAAATCAGTTTTTAAAATTAAATCTTTGGTCTTAAGATGCCTGTTTACTTGGTTGCTTTCAATTGAAAGCTAACAGGAAAACATTAATATATGAAAAGAGGCTAGAAATAATTATGTGTTTTTGAATTTTCTTAATGTTGAGTCAGAATTACAGCTGTCACAAAATTTAATGGTGGCTGGTTCAACATAAAGTCAAATCATAGACTTGCCATGCCTTGCAATATTGTGTAGTTAAAAATGCTGTGAAATCACTCTGTACAGCCGGTGATGTAAATATCATTTGCGCCCACAAAATTTATTTGCACAACAGGAAAAAGAATAATAATAAACTATCAGCTACCATTAAATTTTGCAACTACCATATTAACACTGACATCACATATTTCTCGAAATAAGTTGTGTAAATAAAACTTAAAGTGATATCAGTGTTACTAATTCTGACTCAGTATTAAGAAAATTCTAATAGAATAAGTTTGTTCCTAGTTCCCTATAATAAAAGTATAAATAATATTTCTCAGTATTAATACTAAGCACCAGGGAACATTGTTTTCTAGGATGCATGAAGAAAGCAGAGAATTCTACTCCTGTCACTTATGTAACAAGAAGTTTGGTTACAAGAGTACATTGTACAAACATCAACGTCGAAGTCATGGTATTGAAAAGCCTCTCAGCATACGAAGTACTTAAATACAATTAAAGGTTTGTTTAATGAAATGCTGTTAATAAAGTTATTAACCCTGGAACACTAACCCTATTCCTATAGTACATAAACACTAAGCCTCATAAAATTTACTACTGTTTATTTCTATTACAAAATACATTACTATTATCTCACAAATGTTTATGCCTGCCTCATAAAATATTATCTTGACTCATTTAAACTGTTATGAGACAACAAAGACAGTTCTATCTCGCCTCACTTACATCAATTTGTGCAGAGATTTGCCCTATGTTCTTTGCAGTATCCATGGCGACATTCTTTGCCTAGTTAGAGGAGAATTTTCATCGTTGCTCATACACATATCAATATTTCGTCCTGCCATATCTTCACCATCTGTATCAGTCATTATTACATCATCAGACTCTACATTATCAATTTCTACGTCGGAGCTAAAATCAATCTGGGGGCTACTATCTTCTTCAAGAAGCATTACCATAATCTTTTTTTCCAAAATTTGGGTCGTCTGCACACAGAATACTCATCTGAAACGATCGACAGCAATGATTCAACTGCTTTCCTGAATTGTTATTACACGTCCTGCTTTCCTGAATTCATATTATTACAAAAATAAATCTGCTTCCTTATGAAATTCTAGATACGTGAACACTAATCGTCGTAAAATTTACGACAAAGCACTTACTAACAATGCACTGTTGCACCCGATTTCGACAATGCACACCCACTGACCAAGCTCTTCAAAAGCTAGGAAGCTATTGAAAAAGAAATAATTGTGGCACAAAAACTATAGGAGTAAAAGCAGGATTGCCAATCGTGCGTCGTAAAAATAACGAGGCTTAGCGTTCTAGGGTTAAGTAGCTTGAGAGGTAGAGCTGGAACTTTGCCCACACATGGCTTGTGTGTTTAAAAACACCAACAGTAAGTTTGTTGGCATAAATAAATAATAATTAAGTAGCTTATTATAAAATTATTAGCATTTCAAATGTAGCACATGTTTTTTTACAGACATGTGTTACGTGTACGGAAAGAAAATTTGTTTATATGTGTATATGATAATCTCGGAAACCACTCAATCAACTTTGGTATTGCTTTCAACATTGAAAGTATTATATTACCAATTCTTCCTGAGAGACATAAACTGTAAGATAACTTCAAATTTTAAATCCTAGATGAATAAAAGACTAAACAGGAATTTGCTAGGCTTAGATATTAAGAATATATACAGGACTGTTCTGGAACCCATCCTATTATATGGAAGCGAGAGCTGGCCAGCTGGAGGGAAAGATATATGTAAAATAACGGGATTAGAAATGAAAAGCCTGCAACGTATAGCGGGAAAAACTAAAAGAGATCTAATAAGAAATCAAAGAATTAGAAGGGATTTGCAACCACCCTCAATTAAGAGATTATTAGCACAGAGACAATTACAATGGTTTGGTCACATATTACGAATAGATGAGGGAAGGAAGCCAAAACAGCTTCTGGAAGCAAGGCCAGAAGGAGGAAGATAGAGAGGCTGCCCCAGAGTCACACATGAGAATTGTATAGAGGAATTGGGGAAGAAAGTTAATAAAAATATGATGGAATTAAAGAGAATTGCAAAAGATAGGAAAACATGGAAGTCCTTCACCGAAGACCCCCCGACACTTTTAGAGTAACCAGGGGAAGCTAAAGAAGAAGAAGATATTAAGAATACAAACATGATGGTTATAAAGGAACATACAGATGACGTAAATTTTCAAGTTCTTGTTACTGCACAGAAAATAAACAAATGAATATTTTGTTTTGTTAATGATGCTGTCAATTGTTAGGATCATATAAGTTCCACCAGTGTGCTGGAATTTTGTCTTGTAGGGGTCTTTTTACACACTAATAAATCTATTGCGCACTTAAAAACCATCAATCTGAATTGGGTTTGAATCCACAACTTTAGGGTCAGTAGGCCAGCACCTAACCAACTGAGCCATCCAGACTGACTTTACTCCACAGTCCTAAAAAAGCTGTGTGTCAGTCAGGCAAGTTGAAAACTAGCATTTCAAACAATGATAGCATGAAAGTGTTAAGAAAATGTCTCACTACCTGCAGACCTACACGAGTTGAGACAGAGGCAGGGATGCCAACAGTTAAAAGTAAAATTATCGTACCAGCCACTCAAAATTATAGATTTGGATTCAAAATTATCGTACATCTTAAACCAAATGATACAACAATAAAAATATCAGCATAACACTTATGAAAATGTAATAGTAATAATATTTATGATATTCACATACAAGATTGATGACCTCAACCAGTATTACAACTTTAGAACTTATGTTTCTCGCATTATTTATCTGAAAGTTCATCATCTTCCTCAACTGTCGCAGCATTATACCTATTTGTTGTTGAGATAAATCTTAACATCTTCGGATCTACCACATTATTTCAAAACTAAGGCGACAGAATAAGTTCATTTACCGTATATAGTGCCAATCTGCTTCTAACTTTAGTTTTTATTAAGCCCAGTTTAGAAAAAACCCTTTCACAAGAAGCTTTTCTGTGGGGAAACGAAATCACTGATAATGCAAAGGCTGCTAGTTCTTTGAAATCAGTATTTCCACCAAGGTGGCATGTGTTTAACAGCACTTCCAAGTCTGTCAGGTCCAGGCATGTTCTTTATTTCACACAGAATATCACTTATTCAGAGTTTTCTCCATTGATCATCAATTTTCGGAACAGCACCTTCTTCATTGAGATTACCAGATCTGGGCACACTGGCAACAAAAGGATAAAGGGTAGAATGATTAGTACAATATTAATGGTTGCCTTAGGGGTGGAGACAGGCCATGAGGGCATTTGTAATTAGTTTCATTTCGCTGGTGTGACAAACCAGTGAAAATTATATTTCTCCGGTATCGAATTATCATATATTCAAATTATCGTACACCCCCATAATTATCGTACGGGTTGTCAACCATGTGTACAAACATTAAAATTATCGTATGCCCCCATAATTATCGTACCTGCGAGTTGGCAACCCTGGACAGAGGATTATTGCAGTGTAGGACGAGACTGTAACTCATGTTGACAAGTCCAGGTTAATTACTTTGTAATAAACAATTAATAGGAGGAACAGGAGATATACAGAGGGGGTTCGGCACTGAAGCCAGGCTTATTTTACCTATGCCTCAAAGGGTCACTTGTGGAAGGAAGAATGAGGTGTTAGAAGACATCAGGAGGCCAGATCTGGGCTAATGGCACACATATTGACAGAGGTCCCTAAAGTTTCCCATGTTTGACGACACTTCAAAGCCGTTAGGTCTTCTTGTGCCAATTCATTTGGGTCACAGCGCAGTCCAATACCCCCAGATGCCGCCCCCTTTTCCACCAGGATCCCATGGACAATAAAGGACGTAAAGAGTTCCTGCCAAACTGCACCTAATGCCTTTGCTGACAAGAACCAACGGGATGAATGAAATGTTGAATGAAACGAAATGGAAGGACAGGAAATTCAAGGGATGTAATTATGCTTCCCAGCTTTTGCCTAGTGACCAAGAGAAACCACCAAAAATACCCATGGGTTAGGAAGATCAGCCATTGGAATCGAACACATGACCTGCCAAAGGTGAGCTTCACACGTTACTGCGGAACCATCTCGCAGTTCAATTTGTGTAAGTAGGTTGATAATTGTTGACTTAAGGAATTATTTTGTATGGATGTAATATAACACCATGTTAAGAAACTGTCCTAAACCAAGAGTTGAAAATGCTGAAAACTGGGAACAGAGGCAAAAAGGTCCATTTTATGATGCTTGCAAGGTGCAGGGGCTATTGTTTGTATACAAGGGGATGAAACTCTATTCTTCCATTACATTATAACCAGCGTGACTGGCTAGAGAGGGACAATACGTTTAAAGCATCATATTTAGGGAAAGTCCTGAGTCCATTTTGGATAAGTGTTGTGAGGTGTATAAAGACCAGTAAGGTGTAACAGTGTAGATACATGATGGCAAGAAAAATGCATGAAAAATTCACCTAGTAGGAAATTCTTGAGTTGCAGAATCATGCTACTGTAAGCACCGAGACAGATACCAAAATCAGGAAGATCCTCCATAATATTTGGTAGACAAACATGCTACTGGGCAGAGTGAAAAATTGTAGTGCAAAAGTTTGTGAAGTATTACATTATGTTAAAGAAATGAAGAGTCATGTGATATGATTTATTTATGCATAGGAGCATAAGAGTTGAGCCAAACCTCAGATCACATGTCTTGTCAGAACCATTCTCAGATGCTGACAGTTTCTTAGTAGAAAAGCATGGTGTTGTTAACTACTGGAAGTGATAATAAATAAAGTAGATTTCATCTTAAAACTGGACTTGCAGTTCAGTTCTATTAATTCTTCTCCAATCCGTTACCACACCCTGAATCTATGGTTCCTTTACCAAGGAGAAAATTCCCATTCTGCGTTAAATGTAGATAGCCAAGAGCAAATAGCGGAAACTGCAGCAACAGATTGCAACCCAGGTGGGCACAGAAACCCACAAGCTGACACGGAGAACTGCAGATAAGGTGAGCAACCAGCCGAGGGAATACCAAATCCCAAGTAAGTTCCTACTTCAGGGATCAATTACACCAAACATACTAATGTTAGTGTGGAAAGAAATGGGCTACCAGCTGGGTAGTCAAGCTTGGTCAAGCTTCAATTTTTCATTCTTAATCCTTGGGACAAGATGTTGTGCATATTAGACTGTTTAATGTACAGATTGCTCAAGGGAAAATGAAACCAGAAGAAACTCCAGTAAATGTGGGTCCTGATTCCCTCAAATTCATTGAGCATTGACTCTTCTAGTGAAAGCATCATAAATAGTTTGTGCATATGCAACTCAAAATTGGCTTTTGCTTCAAAAAACAACAGTAAAAACTGATAGAAATTAACAACTAACAACAAATAATTTGAATGTGTACTGTTAATAAACAGATGAAGTTTGCTATGACTAGCGGAATTGCAAAAAGTAATGGATCCACATTTAGAAAATGTTTGCTGTATTGAATTTTCAGTGATTAACCTGCATTTGCTGCTTGGCTTGGGCTCAGATGAAAAAATATTACTTAGTTACAAACAAATGACATTCCAAACTACAAAATCAATTTTATACTTTGGCATAGATATGGTCATCAATATGTATTGCTATTTTTGGTATATTGCTTCCTATTCTCAGGCAGTTGTGAACCAACCTTGATTCTTAGACGTTTTGTTTGAGGTGTTTTATTTACAATTATTAATACTGCAGGCATAATGATATATTTTAATGTGAGATGGAGACAAGGAGAAAACAGAGAGGATGGCTATTTGTTGAGGATTAATGAGGAAAAATGTAAGTTAACCCAATTACTGCTTGAACTAATAAGAATTCATCCCAGGATTTCCCTCCAATAAAGCTGTGTTATTACGACTCCACGTATTTATACTCCAGTATACAGGCTTCATAAATCTTTATGGCCTTTTGCAGAAAATATCCTATACCTAGCAAAATATGTTTGGATTTGAAAGATTTTAAAAAGAGTAAACTCATTTAGAGATCTCAGATACACATTATCCTTTTTTGATGAAGCAAACTTCTCACAGAAAATGTTCTAAAGACACCCACCAAAACCATGGAGATAATTAGCAATATTATGAAATCTTCCTTAGTAGGACATACTAGAATTCACTTATATCAGACCTTGGCAAGACCTGAATTCAGTTACAGCAATGAAGCATGGATGTTAGAGAAAGATTAAAGCAGAATTGCTAATGAAATGAAATTTATAAGATTAGCCAGCAGGATATACTAAATGGGATCATACAAAATTAAGAAAGTAAGAGAATTGCTACTAAAACTGTAATTGATCACATACAACATTACCAGAACAAGTGAATAAATCATCTGAATCGCATGTATACAAATAGAATCCCAAAAGCCATGCTTCGCTATCATCCAAATTGGAGAAGATCTTTAGGTTCTCCTAGAAAACATTGAAACTTCAACTATGAGATTGTATCGTAGATTCCGATACTTGAAAGGTACATAAAGAAAATCAGATAGCTAGTCCTATGTCATTTAGGAGTTGAAATTAGAAGCTGTTTTATAGCTAATGTCTGCTAGAAAGAACAATGCTTCAGTAGTGAAGGAATGTTCAAAATTGATTGAATGGTTTTAAAGATTACTATGTTACGTGGAAGGTACTGCTTCAGCCAGAATAACCTGACTATTAGATGCAGGTGTAAGAAATATGAAATACTAAGTTTTGTTTCAGTAAGTTTAATCATTTTGTAAAAATGTTCATTTTTTGGCGATGTAAATGGTGTCACTGAGCTGATATAATTACTCCTTGCACATGCCGGGGTCTGTGTTATACCTGACCGGTGTGTGCTTCAAGGCCAGCGCTGCCTCAGATATAAACAAAACAGCCAACTGGTGTGTGCCTCCTAGCCAACTGTACCTCATTTTAAACAAAACACTTGCCCAGTTCATTTACTGTATTGCCACTATGTCAAGCAAATCCACAGAATCGAAATATTATGCCTGACAGATGTAAATGTTACAGAAATTATGTACTTGTTCAACTAATAATGAAGATTCTGGGTGGTGCAGTTGGTTAGACACAGGCCTACAGATCCCAAGGTCGCAGGTTCAAATCCAGCTCAGATTGATGGTTTTAAGTGTTCTTAAAAATGACAGCTCCGTGTCAGTAGATTTACTGGCATGTAAAAGAACTCCTGCGTGACGAAATTCCAGCAACACTGATATGATCTTGGCAATTGACAGCATCGTTAAACAACAAACTAATTTAATTTAATTTGGAAGGTCCACTTTTCTGTAGTTTAGGAAGCAGTAAAGTGAAACAAGCAAAATCACGTATTCTAGGCTTAAAATAATGTTGACATGAAGGAAGCAGAAAAATGAAATAATCAAAACCATGTATTTTAGGGTTAAAACAATGCTGCCATAAAGGGATACAGATTTTCTCAATAATGCACGTTGTTGTTGTTGTTATTGTTATTCTTCTCCTTCTCCTTCTTCTGCTCCTTCTCCTTATCATTATTATTAATTGTTTTCTTCTAAGATTATCAGGCTGAAATAAAACTAATTATCTCTTTGTCATTAATCACAGCTAAGCTGCCATCCCACCCACCAATATTTATACCTGGCATATGAATTTGTCACCCCCCTTTCCCTCCCCCCTCACTTTCACTAGTGCCAGGCAATACCTCCCTTAACCTCTTCCTCCAGATGGCCATTCAACCAACGTGCAATGTGGAGTTGCCACATTTTCTTAGAAATTAAACTTTGCATGACTTTTGACATTAAATTGTAACTAAATTCATTTGAATTATGGTAGAAATCCATTACAGCATTGCTCACATAATGATTGCATGACAGTTAGTGAAATAATAAACCATTTATATCCATTCTTCAAGAAGTTAGGTGGCTCCAAATACATGACACAAATTTTTTTTTCAGCGAAACAGTTCTTTATTAACAATAATGTATTAGACATATTTGTTATACTCATCATGTAGAATCCCTGATTAACGTATGAGCAAAGCTATACCCTCCATCCTGTATATAGTGTCATGTTTGTTTACTTTGTGGCTTTGTTAGTTCACCAGAACAGTAGAATATCCAGTATGTAAAACAAAGTGGTACACAAAGAAACTAGTACAACACATATCAATGTTGGTAATGAATGCATTGTGTTATCTCAGGTGCCATATGGATGAAGATTTGGGTGAACTTAGTATGTTGGTACACCTGCTGTTTGGAAACTCAACCAGAACACAGTACATCACAGCTGAGCTTGCACTAGTTCAAGGTAATAATTTAACTAAAATAGAAGGGCTTATTACACTAAGTAATTCTTCATAGAGTACATGTTTATTTTATCTACCATGTAATCAGTAGGTAAAGGAAATGTGCAGTTTACCCAAAAATTTGATAGTGATATTTCACTAGATATACAATATGTTCTCTGTGCATGCATGTGACAATGTTATATAAATAATAAACTTGATATTTTAAGTTCAGCATCTTCCAAAGATGGGCACCAAGATTTTTGAGAAAATCCTCCTCATCCAAACTGCCATTTACATGGAAAACTTTTCATCAGTCATTTTAAGGTCTCCATTGTTACTAGTTTGAATTTTTTAATATTTGTCATATTTTGAAATGCTCTCACCATTCAGTTATACCTCATGACCAGGCCCTGGAAGTTCATACCCTTAAAACCTAAGAAATATGCATACAAATGTGCTCTAAACTTGAAAATATGCCAATAAATATACATTTAAAATAGTTATGCTTTATGTCTATAAAATTCTTCACTATAAAGAAAGGGTGATAAAATTGAACTTAAAATTTATTGGTGAGAAGTAAAAGCTGATTCACTGCCCATAAGAAACGATGAAATGTAGTTGTTGTTAGCTAATGCTGGATTTCTGACAATGAAGTCATTAATCCTCATGCTCTCCAATATTTTTCACTGATGATATTGAAGAGAGCAATAGCAGTAATAGTAACCGCTTTTTAGAGAGCACCATATTTTTATGTTTTGGCAGTCACATCGCTCTCTCTCAACCCCCAGAATGTCTGGAGGACCACACCTGTCGTTGGTTTACGGGTCTCACTGACCTGACCGGGAGAGTTATCAAAATAAATTCACCGACCATATCCTCTGATTACCAATCAGAAGACGTATTACATGCCATGACAGGTCAGCATGTTAGGGGTTAAGATTTTATAGAGAAATAAAATGTAGTTGACAACAGCCATGCAGCAGAGGGTTTTCAAACTTGAAAGAACAGCTGTTATCTCTCAAGATGAGTTTATATCTTGAGAAACTCCTCTCTACATCCCAGAATGATACTAGCGTGTACTTTAGTGATGCTACCTGATTTGCAGTAAAAGGCAGTTCATGTAAGTCAATTGCAATGTTTCTATTTACAGTGTCTCCAATTTTACATATGTGTTCATATCCAGGATATTTTGATATTGCACTCTTTGCTTTGTTCTTCAGTATTTCCCTTACACTGTTGTTGTTTTCTAGTGCCTTGCATCTGGCAATGAAGCCATTAGCATTCGTGCTTTCCAATACTTTTGAACTGTAGTTTCTTCTGATCTTAATGCTTCACAGGTCTTCAAGTGGTCTTCATTCATTTCTGCTGGATCGTTACACAGGACACATATTGGTGAGGCTGAGATACCTATTCTGTAGAGATGACTTGCTAAGCAGTCGTGATTTGTCAATAGTCGGAAGGCTGCAACCGCTGTTTTCCTTGGTCTCTGGGGGATTATATCTGGATTGGAAAGTAGTGTAATCCATTTTTTATCTTTGGCATTTGTTTCTATTTCTTGTAGGTATGAATGAGAAAAATTTTTAATGATCAAGCGTTTTATTGAGGAATATGAGAAATTGAATTTAGACTTTTGTTTTATTACTGTGCCTTTCTTTGCAAGTGAGTCTGCAGCTTCGTTCCCCATGACTCCACAGTGTGCTGGAATCCATTGGAGATGAACAGTCTTATTAACTTTTTGGAGTTGTGTTAACATTTTGTAGCATTCTCTAATCTTTGTTGTCTTCTTTGTAGTATTTGAACATATTCCCTGAATTGCAGCTTTAGAATCTGAAAGAATTACTGCCTTGTTAAATTTATTTAAGGGAAGATTTAATAAATGTCGGAGAGCAATGTATATAGCCTCTATTTCTCCATCATAATTTGTTGTGTCTCTGCCAACAGAATGACAAAAAGGAAAAATGTGAACATGTAACTCCAGCTCCAGTAAGGTTTTCCTTGGAGGATCCATCAGTATATATGTGCAGCCATTCTTCTGTGGGATACCTAGTATTGATTGTTTCCAGAGCTAGAAGTTTTTGTATTTCTTTTGGTGTGTCTGATTTACTTATTTCCTCTATTAATTCCAAATTGAAGGTAGGTTGCAATAATTCCAATGGATTTTCTCTTATAAGTAGATTTTCTCTGGTGTTAGGAATGTTCAATTTGGATTTAATCTGTGTTACCTTTTCTAGAAAACTACTATGAGTTTTAAGGATTGAAGGGGGGAGGTTCTCTTCTGTCCATTTAGAGTTTGGCAGTCGTAACATTTTCTCGTGTTGGAGCAATGCTTGTTCTTCTATTTTTGTTGTTATTGATGGGGTCTGTGTTAAGGCAAGCATGGCATCAATAGGTGTGGATTTAACTGCTCCAGTGATTAGGCGAAGAGCCTGATTTTGTATTTGTTCAAGTTTATTGATGTTAGCATTTGCTGCTGTTATTAAAGCTTCAGAACAGTACTAGAGGTTTGGTTTAACGTACATTTTGTATGTTGTGTTAAGGACTCTCCTTGAGCAGCCCCATTTAGCACCAGCTAACCTTTTCAGGATTTGCAGTTTCTTTTCAACCTTTTCTGAGATGTTTGTTATATGTTTTTTCCAACTTAGCTTTCTGTCGAAAGTGATGCCTAAGTATTTGGCATCATCAACTGCTTTGAGTGGTTTACCATTATAATTTATGTTAATATTAACTGGTTTGTATTTTAGTGTAAATAATTCGTAATTTGTTTTTTCCACATTGATAGTCATGAGGTTTTTGGAGCTCCATTCATGTACTTTGTTTAGGGCTGTTTCTATTCTGTCTTTAATTAATTCAGGTTTTTTTGGAGAGCCTGAAGTCCAAATGACTACATCGTCAGCAAATAAAGCAATTTTGGTTTCTAAAGTTTTTATTATTGATGGAAGGTCATTTATATATATGTTAAAGAGTGTTGTGCTCAGAACAGCACCTTGTGGAAGTCCTCGGTGTGTTTGTTTATATTTGGAAATGTATGTATTATATTTTGTGGCACAAAATCTTTGTGAAATAAACTGAGTTATCCACTTAAGCATGTTACTTTTCACACCTATTGATTGCAACTTCTCAATTAATTTGTTTCTCCAGACTGAGTCATATGCTGATTTAAAATCAATGAATACTGCCAAGGTATCCTCCTTTCTATTGAAAGCTTCCTTGATGTCTTGGCTTAGTAGGAGTACATTTTCACTTGTACTATGATTCTGTCTGAAGCCGGTCTGTGAACTATTAATTAAGTTGTAATATTCTAGGAACCAGTTAAGTCTAGATGCCACCATTCTTTCCATCACTTTTGCAATAACACTGGTCAAAGATATTGGTCTGAAACTATTAATATTGTTTGAGGGTTTATTTTTCTTTAAAATCGGGATGATAATGGCTTTTTTCCAGTTGGAAGGTACAGTCATTCTCCAACACGTGTTATACAGTTTAAGTAGGATTTCTTTTCCTTTCCTGCCAAGGTGTTTAATAAACTTTGGGTGGATCTTGTCAGGTCCAGGAGATTTTTTGTTCTGTAATTGTTCTATTGCTAAATCCAGTTCTGTTTCATTAAAATCCTGAATAAAAATATCATTTCGTATACCTTTTGGCTTACTAGTTTCTCTGATAGTTTTTTGGATAGACTTATCTTGTTTTTTATATGCTTAGGGTATTCTTTGTGACTGAGTATAAAACTTGTTAAGGGATTCTGCTATTTCCCTATCTGTAGTTAAGCTTTTTTATTATATTTTAATGGTTCAGTTGTATTTTTTGATAATTTTGTTTTATTAAGGAATTTGTATATTTTATTTCCATCTTTCCTATAGTCCATATGTTCTACAAAATTTGTGAAACTGGCCCTCTTTGCTGTAATTAATTCTTTCTTAAAAATGGCTGCTTTTCTTCTCCAGTTTTGTACATCTTCTGGACACTTGGTTCTTTCGGCTTTGACTCTTGCTATATTTCTTTCGTGTTTTAACTTAGATAAAGATGGAGACCAAAAGTAGCTATATTTCTTTAACTTTCCTTTGGGGATATGTTTTGGCTGCTGTCAATAATATTTCACAAATTTTTTTATTCATTTCATCTGTTGACTTGAACTCTGATTCTAACAGTATATTACACTTTCCTTCTATCTCATTTTGGAAACTGGACCAATCTGCTTTTTTAAAATTCCAAGAAGTTTTAACTTTTGGTTTGTTACTTTTATTTATTAGACCTCTTATGGAGTTTATGGTGATTCTGTGGCCTGAACCTGGGTCTTCTATTATTTCTCTTTTTGTATTGTCAATTATGTCAGATGACACCATCAGAAGGTCAGGATTTGTACCCGAACCATTATAATGAAGGTAAGTAGGTGGATCATTTGGATTAAATATTAATTCCATTGTTGACGAGTTTAATAGGTCTTCTATGACTCTTCCTGCTGAATTTATATCTCTGTAGCCCCACCTAGGGGAGTGTGCATTAAAATCACCTATTAAAATACTTTTGGGTTCTATGGGAATAGAATTTAGATCTAGTGTATTGTCTGGAGGATTGTAGATACTGTATATTCTATAGTGGTAGTTACTTTTCCATACTTCAATTTTAACTATTTCTGATTTATCTTGTTCTTCCATTGTTTTTTGGATTTGGATAGTAGCTTTCACATTTCTTTTAATTCCTGTAAGAATACCACTTGCTATTTGACGAGCCTTTGGAAGTATATATGTAGTGTACTGATCCATTTCAAAGTATATTTCCTGTTCTTCTGATATATTGGCTTCTTGTACTGTGAAGACATCTATATCTTGGTCTTTTAATATTTTCATTAGCTCTTGTTTTTTAGGCTGGGACATGCCTCCTGCATTCCATTGTAGAATTCTTAAAGTATTGGAATTGTTGTGATGAAATTTGCCTAAAGATGTCCCCACCCGGAGATCCGATTGGGGGACAGTTTTAACTCCGGAATGTTTATCTTTAGGACTCATATTCATGTATGTGGCTTTCATGTAACTGTTTTCTTAACGGGCACCAGTTTTACAATGTGGCAGTTACATCACCCGACTTAAACCCCCATTTTGCAAGGGGGACCACACCTATCGTTGGTCAACGGGTCCATCGGACCTAGCCGGGAGGACTAAATAGGTGGTATTTAGATCCACCGACCTTCCCCTCATGTGCCTCTGAGGGACGCTGTTGTTCTGTGATAGGCCAGCACATATGTAAATGACATTTCCTCCATTTTAGATGAAACAGTTATACTGCTGTGATTCGGTCCCCAGAGCCTCATCTGTTAAAAGCAGGGTGCACCACGGGCAGGATGAGGATGGGAATTGGGTAGGAGAGGCTATAGGAGGCGCATCACTACCCCTTACTACCCCATTTCCCTTACACTACCAGAAACAGAATTTAAGCGGAATGTTGTTTCCTGAAATACTTTGAGTGCTTCATTTAAGGCTACTGTTTCTAAGGAGGTAGATCGAATTTCTTTCAACATTTCTATCCTTGCATGGAAAAAAGACAATTTTGTGCCACAAATACACTAAAATGGTAGAAATATGATGTGTTTATCAGAAAATCCAAAATATGCATTTATGTGCAACATCAAATTGGGTTTAATAAGCTTATAAACGGATGATTTGTGCACGTAACTTACCAGAATTGTACAGTCGCCGCAATGGAAATCTTTACAAGGTAATAAAAACAACGAATACCGACTTTACATGGTTTTATTTTTAACTTCTGCATACAATTAGCACTTGGTCATATTTCCCTTAACTTTTATCACTTTGAGGAGTCTCCTAGGCATTGAGTCTGCTAGATATTCAAAATATTTTTTGTCCATTTCCACCCACAACTTCAACACTTCCTGTAGCTCCTTAATTCTTGATGGTTGCAGCTCTTCTATTTTATTTTTCATTTGATTCCAAGCATTTTCTATCGGATTTAGGTCAGGAGAGTTACCAGGTCATTCAAGTACAGGTATATTATTATCTTACAGGAACTTCTGAACCAGCTTTGTCCTATGTGCAGGGGCACCATCATGCATGAAGTACTGACACTGGTGAATCGGCCAAAATGTGAACAAATGCTGTTGTAACACTTCTAAATAGTTACTTCCCTTCATTGTGATATTCTTTGGGAGAAAGTACAAGCCACCTCTACCATAATTGCCACTAAAAGCACCCCATACCATCACACTTTCTGGGTGTTTAACAGTTTTGACAGTAAACTTTGGATCATACCGTGACACATTTTTTGGCCTCCTCACCATTTTGGACTTTCCTCTGACCAGTTTAAAAGTGCTTTCATCAGAAAACATTACTTTGCGCCAGTCCTCTGATGTCCAGTGCTGATATGTCTTGCAAAAATTTATCCTTTTCTTCTTCATAGCTTCAGTCAGAAGAGGCTTCTTGGCTGCACACCGACTTGGTAAACATAAGTCTTTTTGAAGTCGATGTTGAATGGTCCTTATTGCAACATTGTTGAGAAGGTCTGGGTGTTTTTTCTTTAACCCTGCCGCTGTAATCCATGGATCAGCCATCACTTCACATTTTAGCAGGTCATCAGTTCTTGTTGAAGTCTTTCTTTTACCACCTGAGCCGATTTTTCATCTTGGTGTGTTGCCAGGTGGAAAAGATGCTGTTGCTGTTTTTAGGTCATAAATAGCTTGTCTTGAAACCTTTAGATCGGCAGCTACACGAATCACAGAGGTACCTACTTCCAATAGAGTTAAAGCACGAGTCTTCTCCTCAGAAGTGAGCTTCTTGCGTCCCATTATTTGTATTATAATGAGAAATACACAACTTTAAAAATGGCACTCAGGTTAAAAATTTAATAACAACGACAAACTGGAAACAGAACACTCTGTACAAATACCAGAGACTGACTGAGACCTGGCCTGCTAATAGAAGCAAGCTGCTACTGTGCACTCAAGAATCACGTGATTTGCAGCTCCGCCCGCTCCTTTCTATAGTGGTGGGAGAAAAACAAACTGAACACATTGTCTACGTAAAGATTTTCCTTGCACTAACAATGTAAAGATTTCAATTGCGGCGACTGTAGTTATAGCAGAGGAAAAAAATATGTAAATGCATGAACTTCCTGGCTCTACTCATGACATTATGGAATTTTAAAACTAGCAAATAATGACCTGCTCTTTAAACATTTGACTATCACTGCAATTTCCTGTATCCTCTTTGGATCTGTAACAAAGTGTATAATGAAACGGTGTCTTCAAATATTTATCTCCATTAACATTGGTGCAGTTTTTTTAATGAACTAATGTTGATGGTGCTGAGCTTTTGACTCTTTTGTTATCTCGGGTCATGGTACAGGGTGAAATAATGCGGACACAGGATAAAACTTTTTCACAATATTTTATTTGCACCTTTTTCATTGAATATTACATGTATGACACTTTAGTTAACATTCCTTACACATGAACCGACTTCCTCAACAGTTTCTTCACACTGCTTGTCGTTTTAAATCGCACTTTTAGCGTCTAAACCTGCACATATCAAATACACATCTTCTCTTCTTAGATGATAGGACACTAAGACGCTAAAATCTAGCATTTTCTTTTAACAATGCGTGTGTATTCATACGCGTATATGTTCATTTGCTATGGCGTCTCTAATAACGTCATCTTACATGTTAAATAGTTCCTGGAATGTTGAGGAAGTGATCTCTATCTATCCTCCCTATACTTTTAATATTAAATATAAAATGATTCTTATAATTATACATATTAAATTTGAACATATTACTTAACATTAATGACGTTATTAAACAAATAATGAGACAATGGTAATACACTCTCAGTACTTAACAAATCCTTACCAACATGAAAAATAAACTATATTTACAATAAATATTTTTCATAAATACTTTCTTTTCGGGCTGTGATCACATATTCTGTCTCAATATGAAATAAATAGAAAGCAATAGAAGCAATAGAAAGGGAATTTTTTTAAAACTTGGGACCCCTTTATGATTGCTTCTTCTATTGCTACATAAATATGTCCCTTAGCATGGTAGCTTTAAGCCCACATTATGTTATGAAGGTATTTATTACATTTGTTCAATTGCTATTTTCAGAGTTCAGCAAGAAGAAACTGTCATCTGGAGCTCTGTTTAAAGTAAACAGAGTTTTGATTCAGGAGGTATGTACTTCCATAGAAGGAGCACTGGAATAACCCAGTGATTTTGTTTGTAGCTGTTATGCTGAGAGTATAATGAATATTTCATAAAGGTACTGTGGGAACAGACGGTACCAGTCAAGTTAGCCCTTGTTCAGTGACAGAGCAGCCCAGTCAACTGTGGACTGTACATAGTGTTCTTGTGCAATAGCAGCACTTATTGCCATTATCAGAGTAGCACTGATGTAACCATATAACAATATTTTTAACTATTTTAAAAGACTACTTACAAACTTTATGGGATTGCATCTCAGCAGTGTCAGGCAGCAGACATGCTCACAGCAAGTTGTAAAGTGAAGTAAACAAATTCAGGTGTATAGAGCAAGAATTGCAAGTATCAGTGGCATGAAAGGAAAAGGAAAAGTTTCACAAAAACAAATTGGAGGTAAGGAGATAGGTGGCATTGATAGCAATATTGCTAATAGTGGTCGGCATAGAAACAAATTCAGCACTGACAGATTTAGTTCAACTAATTTACATGCTAAAAAGAATAGCAGGAGAGATCAGAAGCTGAAAAAAAGTGAAGCAAAATTAAGGAAGAAAACGAACAAGAATACAGAGTGAGAAAAATGATCAAGGAATGAAGGACAAAGTAGACCAGAAAATAGTGCACTGTAAAGCAAGAATGGAAAAAATGAGTAAATAGAGTGGACAAGAAGACAAAACATAATATTTTCAAAGTAGAATACTTTTGGTTATGGTGAAGGAAATACTGAAATACTGGAGAGAAGAATGTGTGAGTTATTTAGATGGGAGATAGTAGACACATATAGGAATGGCAAGAGAGGAGGCACACCCAGACTGGAAATAAGTGGCATATTCTGAAAAATGGAAGGAAACTGAAAGCAACAAGACTTTTTGTAGATGAGCATTATGATGCTGAGGAATGAAATCTAAGAGAATTAATAATCAGAATGAAAGAAACCAGGGCAGGTGGAAAAAAAATGTCTTAGAGGAACGAAGTTACCTTAATTTCAGGTTGAATGATATTACTAATTGTTTCAATACATACTATAAATGATATAAGAGCTCCTAAGAAGAAGATTGGAATGTAAGCATTAGGAGAAATGAAAGCAAAGGAATGTACAGATGTCAGCAAAGTATTAGCGGAGTGGAAACAGCTGAATAGAAAGGGCAACATCATAGCAGAGTCAGAAATAGGGAGAAGGAATCCTTTTGAGTAATGACAACAATAAGACAGGAAAATGGACCAGATTGGAGGGAAAGGAGCAAATAGTAACAAGAGAAGAGGAAGAAGAAAGGAAGCAGCAATGGGGTAACTGGAAGGCTGAAGTGTCAAATCTGGCTCAACAATCTTTCAAGTTTACAAACAGACCTCAGGACTTGTAATGGGAAACACTTTATTACCACTGTTATCTGATTTCTGATTTGTTCGTGAGTGACTTAGAAGTGTAACAAAAGCCTTCCCGCACATGTTCAAGATTTGGGTGAGATACGCGGATGACGTTTTCAACAAAATATAATTTGCCATTTACAGAAAATGCTCCAGCAGAGTTGCCAAACTTTAAATGTAAAATTATTGTACCAACCACTCAAAATTATAGATTTGGATATAAAATTATTGTACATCATAAACCAAATGCTACAACAACAAAAATATAAACATAACACTTCTGAAAATGTAATAGTATTGATGTTTATGATATCTACTTATAAGATTAATGAGCTCTACCAGTATTACAGTTTTAGCACATATGTTTATCGCATTATTCATCTGAAAGTTTATCTTACTCAAGTGTTGCATTATTATACAAATTTGTTGTTGAGATAAACTTTAACATGTTCTCGGTGACTTGCAGAATTTCGGACCTACCACATTCTTTCATAAGCTGAGATGATAGAATAAGTCCAGTTATCGTATCTAGCGCCAATGTGTTTCTAATTTTAGATTTCATTAAACCCAGTTTAGAAAAAGAAAACTTTCACAAGAAGCATTTCTGTGGGCTAACCAAATCATTGATAATGCAAACTCCGTTAGTTCTTCGATATCAGTATTTCCACCAAGGTGACATATGTTTAACAGCACTCTAGAAACTGTCAGGTTCAGGCATGTTCTTTATTTCATACGGAATATCACTTACTCCACATTTTCGCCATTGATCATCAATTTTCTGAACAGTGCCTTTTTCATTCATAATACCAGATCTGAGTACATAGGCAATAAGAGGATAAATGGTAGGAGATTAGTAGGATATGAAATGGTTGCCTTAGAGGAGTGGAGACAGGCAATAAAGGCAAAAGTGCTGTTGCTATTTGTAATTAATTTCATTTCGCTGGAGTGACAAACCAGTGAAAATAATATTCCACCAGTATCAAACTATCATACATTCAAATTATCATACACCCCTATAATTACCGTACGGGATGGCAACCATGTCTACAAACATTTAATTATCGTATGTCCCCATAATTACCCTACAGGTTGGCAATCCTGCCTCTCAGACAGCTACATCAAGGAAAACAGCCATAATCCAAAGTTACATCAACATGCTACATTCCACAGCTTATATAAAGGTTAATAAACACACCACTGACACATGAATTTCAAAAATCTGTGTTGCACTCACATGACTCTCTACTCTTGTACTAACCATTCTTACAAATTCTTATTCCTATTTCTTCTTCATGTTAGTTGAAATAAACATTTGTAGAAATTATCTTATTGCTTATTTCCGTGTAGGTACAAGGGGACTATGGGAATACAGTAGGTTTTGAGCGAAGGTCAAATCTGTTAAAGCTTTGCATGGTGAACAGTGATGTTGCATTTGATGAAAGTTTAAGTCTTCTGAAACAAGGAATATCTCCGAAATGGTTCACTCTACAAAAAAATTTATTTGGACACAGATTGTGTGTTTTAGCATTGTAAGATTTAGTCTATCTCCTATGGTTTACAAGTTATTCAAAAGTCATCCAGAGTAAACAGGACTACATAGGCTATAGCCAGAAAATTCAAAATATACATTTCATTTGTCATAAAAATATCTTATATATCATTTTAATCAAAGTCGTTAGAGCCATTTTTAAGAAAATCAAAATTTTCCATATAAAGGGTAGTTTATGATGGAGCAATTTTCTTCAGTCTTTGTGTTGCATTCTTGAAAGACCAACTTTTCGTTTTTGAGTTATACTACACGCACGCACACATGCCCACACCCACCCACCCACACACACAGATTTTTCTAGAAATGCTTTTTTGGATTCAGGGCACCTCAAAACATATTTCCAGTGAAGTCTCTACATCAAATTTTTGGATGGAATACAATACTTCCTCTACTTACTATACATAGTAGAGAAAGTAAAAAGAACACCAACACATCAAGACAGTGGCAACAAAAAATGGATTCAAAACAGATTTTGTGGACACTCATAAGAAAATGCAAGAGGAAAAACAGATGAAAGACATCACAATACTGAACAATGGATCCATTCCACAACCCACAACCCACATACAGCAAATTCACATTCCAACCAAAGATGCATAATAAATTCCAGAAACTATTCCAGGAGCATAACATTAAGCTGGCCCCTTACAGCATAGTCAGCCTGAGAAACCTGTTAAACTAGCCACTTCAAAATCTGATGTGTACCAAATAAAATGCAAAGATTGCCCAAAATTGTATATTGGCCAAACAAAAAGGAACCTGGAAGCAAGACTGAAGGAACACATCAGAAACATAAAACTTAAACAAATTGACAAAACAGCCATAACAAATAATTTCTGGTCTACTCAGCACACCATAAAACAGGATATCAAACTATTAAAACATGCAAAAACTACAGCTGAACTGATAATTTCAGAAAAATACACATAAAGAATGTTCACATAGTCATGAATTTTGAAATACCACAAGCAGGCGACATCTTAAGTTCCAGTTCTACCTCTCAGACATCTGGAAGTTTACATCCAGCAATGCAGATAGCAGCACAGTCACAACTACAACAGGTTCTTCCCCTTCAAGTACCAGAAACCATTGATAATGAAGATGATTGTCTTTGAAACACATTCATATAAAAAGGAAGTTAAATGAAACTAAAAGTGTCTATGGGTTGACTCAAATACTTCTACAAATCATTTAAAAGTTTGCACTCTTTATTTTCACTGTTTCCAAGTTCTAACCATAAAAGTAATGTGTCTACATGCCCGGTGGAAAAATGCTAACTGGGTTTACAGTTCATTGGGTCACTCTTTAGTTATCAGATTGCAGTATGATCCATAACTTAAAGACTGAGTAAATATTTAAAAATAAGTTTAAAGTTGTTTCAACGCAGCATAACTGAATATTATTTTGTTGCAGGTTTTAAAATGTGATGCAGAATGTGTTCAATGAAGACTGCTGTGTTATACAATTGCCTTACTGTTAATGCTGAGATACACAATTTAATTGTATTTAATTTATAACTATAAATTTGTCTATAAAAGTTGATCCAAAGATTTGTTTGTATTGAAATAAATTGACCTTTGAACCCCTTCCAGTCAGATTTTACATAAGGTGAAGAAAGACTAGCCTTGCAACCTGTCTCCACAGGTTCTTTTGAGGTTTGATAGCGATCCTGGTGGCTAGCTACTACGATCACCTCTGCAGATAACAAAATTTACTTTCATTATTATGTTCTTTTTAAAAAATGGACATGTTTTTACTATTGTAGGCACTGTATGTCCGGGGATTAAATAATAATTAGATGGTAATTATTATTTATTTAGGTCAGTAAGTCGCCATTGGGGTAATCGTCTCTGATGAGAGGCTGCCTTTGTGGTTTATTGGGAGAAATATGAATCGGTTGGAGAATTCAATGTCATTTTGGCCGGTTGTCAAAGTAGCTTAATGGTTAGAGCGCCTTTCTGGTAAGCAGAGGTACAGTGGTCTAAATTCCAGCTGTTACATTGAATTTTTCAGTTCTGATTTTACCTCTTGGATATGTTCCTCCCATTATTTAAACAGTATAGAGCATACAACAAAAAACTGAAGCTGTTGACAATGAGGCAATATAAATTAACAAATATTAATGAATATTAGTGACTAAAATGAATGTTTAGGTAGCAAAGGCCACATACCTGTCCGGGGGGCTCAGAGAACTGACTATGTCCCACCGTCCAGTTCTGCACCCCACTCATGACGCCTGTAGTAAGCAGAGGTGGGGGACGTAGTGGCCGGGAGGTAACCCCTCCTGCAAAGGACTCTTGCGGTAGAGACTTTTTTAAAACATATGTTTAGTAATTATGATTTTCCAACAAGACATGTTTTGTAAATCAATTATTCACAGCATGTTGAATTTTTTTATAGAGCATATTTAATATAATATTTTAATGAGGTATAAAAAATCCACCATAAACACAAAGACACGAGAAATAATAGCAATAATTATTATTTTCAGGTGTGTAGGTTAAAGACATTTACTATAACCATGAATGATTGTTTTCATTCATAAATAGGTCATTATACTTATATTTTTATATTTCAGTATAGGCAAAATGTCTTGTAAACTTGTCTTACTGGATGTTTTGAAAATCTGAAGAATGATAAATCTGACTTTTTACTTTCTCTACTGCGTACTATAATAAGTGAAGAAAACAAAGCATTTCACCCAAAAATTTGCACTAGAAATACCATATTTCATCACATAATCATTGCACTTCTTATGCTGTCTTCATGAAGTAAAAATAGACAGTGCGTCCATTGTGTGAAGAATAAATTATTTAAGTCTGGCCAAGTTAACTTTCAGCGACTAATGTACAGGAGTAGGAATGAATCTGAGCATGTTGAAGCATGACCACATTATGTTGTTTGTAGTTGAAAGAAATGAGAGGAGAAGGAGAGGAAACAAAAGTAACACTGACACTGTAATGCAAACACCAACTCTAGTTTAAAAAACGAAACTAACTTTGGATTTATTTAATTAGATTCCTCTATTATTTACTAAAGTATTTATGATACTCTTGAATCGTACATATTTTTTAACTGGAGTCAATATTATTGAACTACTGAACAAGCCTGCAATTTAGCCAACTCCCTTTCTGCAGCTCAATTACCATTCTGCTCCCCGAATGAAACCACTCCTAGTTTAAAATCTGCTGCAGAACTTCTGTATTTCCCCATATTGGTGTTTCATACAGTAAGCACACGTTAGTATAACTAGAGAAACTAATAGCTGCACATCATTGAAGAATAAGATGTTTACTTGGCACGCACTATCCAAATGGTTCACATGCCTTACTGATTCACTCATTTATTACTTAATCACCTGTGCTAGTTCTCATGCTTTAGGTGTGGTGCTGTTTTTATAATTTATTACGGTGGTGGTGATGAGCTTTTGACTCTTTCGTTATCTCGGGTCGTGGTACTGGATGGAATTAACATACACTCGGGGTTAATTTTAGTGAAATATTTTATTCGCACCTTCTTGTTCACTGTATTTAAATCGTATTACAGTAGTAAGTCTTTTATTTCAGTGGATCGACTTCCCTAGCATCACCGAGATTTAATGTCTGAAAATTTAGCGATATTTTGCTAAATGTGTTTTCTATCACTTTACACTCCGTCTATTTTACGTCCTTTTATTTAATCGCACACTTCGTATTAACTAACTTATTAACGGTCTTTAAACACTTAGTAAATGTACTTTCACTATTTTATGATGCGCACACATAAAAGTGCGTCCACCTACACCAAAGACATAGACGCTAGTGACTAGACAATTGGCGATGCATTACACTTCTTTTTGTGTACATCCGCGTATGCGTTCATCAAATAGTTCCCGCTTTGTTAGGGAAGCGATCCTTAGCCATTCTCCCTTCGCTTTCAATATTGAACACATATAATTCTTTTATTTATACATATATAATAAAATTAAATATGAAAGTATTTATGACGTCTTTAAACAAACTTAATTGTTTGTAACAATGAACATTAGTAACACGTTTTTGTCATTTAACCAATTCATACCAACATCAAAAACAAATTACACTCTTAACAAATATTCACATAAACGATTTTCTTTTGGGGTCTTACAATATCCTGTCTCACATGCCCCTTGTTTTGTTTTTCAAGTTGTCACCTACATTTACAATCTTGAAACACAATACAATACTTCTCCCTATTCCTCTAATACTTAATACTTTGTACAATACCCGTTTTTCTTTACAGTCTTCTTTGCTGTATGTTTTTGTCTTTTGTTTTGGCATGACACAGCATGTCTTAATAAATTTTACATATTCAGTTACCACACAATACAACACCTAGAATATTCCTAAGTTTTTATATTTGACATTGACACAACAATAAAACAAAAGTCTAAATTCAATTTCTCATATTCCTCAATAAAACGCTTGATCATTAAAAATTTTTCTCATTCATACCTACAAGAAATAGAAACAAATGCCAAAGATAAAAAATGGATTACACTACTTTCCAATCCAGATATAATCCCCCAGAGACCAAGGAAAACAGCTGTTGCAGCCTTCCGACTATTGACAAATCATGACTGCTTGGCAAGTCATCTCTACAGAATAGGTATCTCAGCCTCACCGATATGTGTCCTGTGTAACGATCCAGCAGAAATGAATGAAGAACACTTGAAGACCTGTGAAGCATTAAGATCAGAAGAAACTACAGTTCAAAAGTATTGGAAAGCACGAATGCTAATGGCTTCATTGCCAGATGCAAGGCACTAGAAAACAACAACAACAACAACAACATTGACACAAATATGTTTTAAGTGTATCATGGTTTATTGTGTGCCTTTTGACTTATGTTCCTTGTTATGAGGAGAGAAAAACAGGATACAAATCTTGAGCTAATGATTATGATCATATTTATGGCAATTTTATTCAGTTCTTTGTCCTCTGTCTTGCAAGCTTATTATGTATGGGCAGGTCGTTGAGTCAATTCTTAAACTCTGATGTTACTAATGATGCTATTGTGACATTGGGTTCTTATTCACTATTTTAGTTCGGCATTTCTTCAAGCTTAACATTGGCTATATCCATCTTACTTCATGGGCATTGCTTTTCTGACTATGGTTTTTCTTACTTCACTAATTGTCACCTCTTTATCTCTTATCTCTATAAGAGAAAACTTCTATATTTATAATTATTCTGCAACTATATTATTTTTCTTCTTGATTCACCCTCGACACCCTTGTGTCAAAAATATTTTCTCTTTGTCATCACAATTGATTCCTTTTTATTTTTGTCCCTGACATTCTTATGTCAAAAACACATTTTTTTTTTCGTCGTTATAATTCATTTCTCTAATGACAATCAGTATTCTTATATGTTTTTGTTGACACTGCTCTTGGTGGTTATTACAGCCAATGACTATGTTGATTTCCTTTCTTGTTATATTTTCCAACCTGTATATAATTTTCTATAAGAAACCCATTAAAAATTATTATTTTTCATCATCTCTACTGTTCCTGCCTTACATGTTTGTTGGCAAAGACTATTTGGTCCTTTCTTTGTATGGTTTTAATTTGTTCTTATGGTATCTTCCTACCAACTTGCCATTTGTATTCTGTAGCTTATATGTATGGTCGCCCAGCTGTTTTGTTATGACCAGCGGTCCAGTATACACTAGTTCCATTTTTCATTTGTGTGGCCATCATGTGTCGATGTCAATTGTCAATTGCTTAGGTTTTGTGTTGGTCATCTACTCGATTGGGACGAACTTAGTTGTGGTAATTTCCCTGAGTGTTGGTGGTGGTTGTTGTTTCTGTATTTTGTGCAACATCGGCCCTATTCAGCACATTTTCATCCTGTTACTGTTGTCTTATGTTGCCAGTGTACCGTTGGTTTCCGCCCCTTTGGTGTGAACCCCTGTTGTATGACGGTCTTTGATTGTTCAAGTATTCCCTACAGAATTGTATGTGGTTCACTTGATGGGTACGGTCTCCTGGTCTCCCACGATCATATGTATATGTTTGGTGTCTCGATTCACCCCTTGGTATCGTGTCGTGGTACCACTGTCTCGTGTTCTCCATCCTTTCGCCATGATTGTGTGGTTGTGTGAAATGGTGTGCCCCTCTCCCCCTATCATGGGTGCTCCTAATATTTCTATCTTCTCTCTCATTCTGGTTGTTCGTAGTCGCGCTCCTGTTTAAGATAGGTGAGTTTGGCTGACCGTTTCTATGTCTATGCTCATTAGGCCGACCATTTTGCGTTTCGAAGGCTGTCAGTAATTCTATCATGTCTGCAAAATCTACTGGCCTCGCAACAATTAACCCTGTTCTCACTGTGTCTGGGAAATGTCTTGTTATGCTGGTAATTAACTCTGCTTCCGACAGGTTAGGGTCTAATAGCTTCCCTTTGTTGGCTACTTTCATAAAATAATCGACTAGCGATAACCCTTTGGTCAGATCATATCTACCTGTCGCTAGCTCTACCCTAGTCTGGTTTTGCTTAGCTGGGCCCCAATACCTTGATAGGAATAGATTTCTGAATGAGCTATATGATTCATGACCAGCTAGTGTTAACCTTAGCCATTTTAATGCTTTGTTTTTTAAGCTTTTCTTGACTATCATCATCCTAAGCTCATTTGGTATCCTTTTCACTTTAAAATACTCTTCCATCTCTTTAACAAAGAGTTTTGGATCGTCTCCCTTCTCCTCGTCAAATGTAGGTGGTGTGATTTCATGTAGTATGCTGTTGGTGTAGCTGTTCAGTTGTGAACCTCTTTCTCTATATGGTGAGTCAACATTTTGTACATTACTCAAATAACTTTCATTTTGTACATCATTTACATCTAAATCATCATTTTGCCTTTGTAGTGCATTCACAACATCATTTACATTAGCCAAACTTTCTTTTCCTTTTCTCATTTCTTCACAAATTGATTTTAAATCATTCTTTATTTCTAAGTGACTTTGTTTTATATCATTCATAGCATCTTGTTGTGATTGTACTACATCAGCCATAGTCTTAATTTTAGGAATTACAATTTGTTCTACGGTTTCATTAATAATTTCTTTCCTTACTACCTCAATCTCTTTCCTTAATTCCTCAGTTATTTCTACTTTTACATTTGTAATCTTACAGTCTACACTTGCATTACATTCTGTTATTTCATCTCTACATCTACCAATTTCTCCTTCTAATACAACCTTATTTTCTCCCATTTCTGATTCTATTTTTCCCATCCTATCTCCTATGATTTCTATCCTAGCTTCTAAAGCTTCCTTTGTCTCATTTATGTTTTTATGTACTAATTTCAAATTAATCTCCATTACTTTCATATTTTCTTTACACTCCTGTCTTCCTAATTCTATTTTCTGTTCTAAGTCCTTTCTCACTTCCTCCATTTTCTGACCTAAACTTTGTTCTATGCCCTGTTTTAATTCTACCTTATTTTGTTCCATTCTCTGACCTATCTCTTCCCTATTCTGTTGTAGTTTCTGACCTATTTCTTTTTTATTATGTTCTAGGTCCTGTCTCATCTCTTTTTTATTATGTTCTAAGTCCTGTCTTACTCCTTCTATGTCCTGTCTCACTCCCTCCATTTTCTGACCTAAACTTTGTTCTAATTTCTCAAACATGATCATTAGTAACCTTTGGTCTTTTCCTATTGTTACCTCATCCTCACTTTCTGTTCCTATCTGATAACTAGGCTTATCTGCCCCTTCCCCTATTCCTGTTCCTACCTCTTTCTCTTTTCGCGTCATTCTCGTTTTTTGATTTAGTTCACTTTGGCTTAAAAGTCCTACTATTTTGCCACTTCGCAGTAACATAAAAATGAAATGAATATAAAAATAAAAATTTTTGGTCCTACTTTTTCTTGTTGATTGGTCTCGTTACGTGCGTCCCCTGGGCGGTTGACTTCGCTAGACGATCTCTGATGTTTTCCCACGTGGATTATCCGTTCATCGGCGTTTTTAGGCACTTCCTTCGTTGAATTCCAATTTGGTAACGTTTCCGAAGTCGGAAATCTCAAAGGATTGTCTAATGGCGTCTTCTTCCTTTTTGACGCGAAGATTTGGCGTCACTTGGTATTTCACGTAAGTTCATTTCCCGTTGATTTTCATTCCACCCGAAATTCATGCTCTACGTTGGGCAAGCCATTTGGTGCTGTTTTTATAATTTATTACGGTGGTGGTGATGAGCTTATGACTCGTTATCTCGGGTCGTGGTACTGGATGGAATTAACATACACTCGGGGTTAATTTTAGTGAAATATTTTATTCGCACCTTGTTCACTGTATTTAAATCGTATTACAGTAGTAAGTCTTTTATTTCAGTGGATCGACTTCCTAGCATCACCGAGATTTAATGTCTGAACATTTAGCGATATTTCGCTAAATGTGTTTTCTATCACTTTACACTCCATCTATTTTACGTCCTTTTATTTAATCGCACACTTCGTATTAACTAACTTATTAAAGTTAGCTAATGTTTCACTTATTTTACACAAATTAACGGTCTTTAAACACTTAGTAAATTTACTTTCACTATTTTATGACGCGCACACATAAAAATGCGTCCATCTACACCAAAGACATAGACACTAATGACTAGACAATTGGCGACGCATTACACTTCTTTTTGTGTACATCCGCGTATGCGTTCATCAAATAGTTCCCGCATTATTAGGGAAGCGATCCTTAGCCATTCTCCCTTCGCTTTCAATATTGAACACATATAATTCTTTTATTTATACATATATAATAAAATTAAATATGAAAATATTTATGAGGTCTTTAAACAAACTTAATTGTTTGTAACAATGAACATTAGTAACACGTTTTCGTCATTTAACCAACTCATACCAACATCAAAAACAAATTACACTCTTAACAAATATTCACATAAACGATTTTCTTTTGGGGTCTTACAATATCCTGTCTCAGGTGCTTGAACCAAACAGATTCGTTGATGGCTAGTCACCATCTCAGCAATTTGCAAACCAATAGCATCGACAATGAGGAATATATTAAAATATGCTGCATACCCTGTACTCTCTCCCATAAGCCTAACAGGTTGTAATGGTGGCATGTTATTTTTCAATATTTCTTGATAGTGAACAGTTGGAATATTAATGTGACAGTAATGTGGTGAAATGCTTAAGTCCTGATTGCTTGTCATAAATCAAGGTGCAACCATTATGCAATGGCTACAACTATGTGTTGAAATTCGGTATGCATTTTAATACTTGTTGAATCCAGAAAAAAGCACTTCTAACAAAAGGTCCATTGTATGTGTATGTATCAGCATATCTCAAAAAGAAAATTGGTTAAATACCAAACTTTGTATTTAAGTTCATCTTTCAAGAATGCAACAAAGATTTCAAGAAAATCCCTTACCCCTAACTACCCTAAACCTAGAACATTTTTTGAAAATTCTTTTCTTCTCAAAAATGGCTAATAGTTTGAATTAAAATACCGTATGCTTTAAGTATTTTCGTGACAAGTGAAATGTATGAGGGCTGTCCGAGAAGCAGACAAAGCACAAATAGTAATAGACATTAAATTTGTGATAGTCTGTAGGGGCATTTATAGGGCATGTCTTGCAATATCCACTGGCTCCTCCTTCACCTTTATTGCGTTGAAGAAGGGTGGGAGGGGGGGGGGGGTTGTAGCTTGTCTGTTGTGGTAATGTGATTTAATATGTTTTCTATTCTGCTTGGTGACAGTCAGCAATACCTTACACAGGTGAGGTAACAGTTATCAGCCAATAAAATGCAAGCATGATGTCATACCATACCCTACAAATGGTAAGGAATGCAGTGTACACAAGAAGGCTGTGCTGATTTCTTTCTGTGCTTTCTACACCTGACCCATAGATAGTGGTTGCTGTTTCAGACAAATGACTATGGTAGAAAGCATCAACCTTATGAAGCTTAAGTTTGAAGTTTGACGATACTACATTGTTTAGTATTTGTTTGGCAGCCATCAATAGTGAATGCTCTCAACAAATTTATAAACATGGATAAACTGGTCATTGTTATGTGATACAATACTTTCATTTAAAAGTTCTTGGTCCAACTTATACTAAAGCTGAACTAGATTCTCTTCTGGAGAAGTCTGCTCCTTCGTTTGCAACAGTAAAATGTTGGGTGGCAAGGCTACATGAGCTACAAAGTTAAACATTGCAGTGTTTGACCAGTTGAGTTGACCATGCCAGAAATTGTAAAGAAAATGTACAAAATGGTATTGGATAACGGTCAACTGAAGGTGCATGAACTAGTATACATTACAGGCATTTCAAAAAGTGCTGTACATCACAAACTGATTGAAAATTTGGGCATGAGCAACTCACAATGGAACAAAAACAGCATTGTGAGGATGTTTCAGTCGAGTGTTTGGCAATGTTCCGCTGCAATAAAACAGAGTATATGCATCTATTCATAACCATGGATGAAACATGGGTCCATCACTTCACACCTGAGATGAAGGAACAGATGAAACATTGTATTGATAGGGGAGAACAGGCTACAAAGAAGGCAAAAAAATTTCATCTGCAGGCAAGGATAGGGCAACAATTTTTTGGGATGCACAAGGGATAATTTTGATTATCTTCAAAAAGGAAAAGCAATCAATGGCAAGCATTATGCAAACTAGTTGCCGCGTGCAGTATTGGCATTTAGTGAAAAAGAAAGTTTTGTTTCATCAAGACAATGCATCAGTTTACACATCCATTATCACCACGGTCAAAATTAATGAGTTAAATTTCAAATTGCTTCTTCATGCACCCTTTTTGCCACATTTAGCCTCTTCTGATTATCTTCAGTTTCCAAACTTGAAGAAGTGGCTTGGTGGTAAAAGATTTGTGAACAATGAAGAGAGTCTGCAGTTGACGACTATTTTGCAGAGCTTGACAGTTCTCACTATATACAGGGTATCACGGCTATTGAACATTTCTGGGAAAAGTGTATCGAGCTGAAAGGATACAAATGAAATAAAGATATGTTTTTCCAAACTTTTTGTGCTTTCTTTGTTAGGTCGGATATCTCTGGAACAGCCCTTGTACATCTATAATTTTCTGGGAATAGTCTCAGAAGTGCTCTGCATTCTGAATGACTTGCATTACTGGTAAACTGTAAGGGAATGACAAATGTTACTGCACAATTAATGTAGATCCTGTTAAGGTACACAATTTGTTGTTGGTCTTTTTATTGGAGTGAAATATTTCAGAGATATTCCTTGTTTCTGGTTAAAATTTTCAGACATCTTTCTCAACTGGGAAGTCGTCATTTGTTTTTTTCCCATAGTCTTACAAAGAGCATGAAATTTAAAAAACTTCCCATAGCGATCACACTCTAGAAATGTTACTTCACTTTATTTATGGTATTCAATGTGTAAATGCAAATTAAAAGTTTATAGATCAACAAGAAGTACAGTAGAAACCCACTAGTCTAAAAACAAAATCCATAATTTAAAAAAGCAATAAAAGCTTAATTGTAGAGTAGAGAAAGCATTCTTATTATAGAATTGAAAGTTCATTACTGAAACTACACACATGAGAATGAAATGTTTATTGCACAAAAATGTTTTGCTGAATTTTGTTATAGCCAATGTGCCCGCACATAATGCATTTAGTCACTGTTAAATCATTTTCAAATTTACTTAGGTACCGTACCAGTAACTATGACATGTTTATGAAGCAATAATTTTCACCTAAATTGCAAAATCGGTAATTTTCTTCTGCCGTAAAGACCTAAACCTGCTTGAAGATGCCATGTAACACCAGCGTTGCATGAACATCACATCTTTTTGTGTGGCAGCAGTGTGGTGTCCTTCGTAGCATAATGTCAATAACAATAGTGAAACAAATGAACTACCTATGTACCACCACTACCACTGGTTAGCATGTCTACCTCATGTTCAAGAGGTCGCGAGTTCAAATCTCACTTAGGGTAAGTTATCCAGGTTATAAGGTTTTTTTCCCGAGGTTTCTCCTTATCCTGAGAGACAAACGTTGGGTAACTTGAAGCTCCATGGACCTCGGGCTCATTTGAGCATCATTTCAGCCGTTTCATTCATTCACCGTCTGATATGACATTACTTTGGAGGACGTTAATTAAAAAAAAAAAAAACTCTACCACATGCTATCACTATTTACACAGGCCAGAAGAATACTGTGTCATATTGTACGTGGTAATTGCAACGTTGTCACTTCCTCACATCACTACATTGTATTACCTAGTAGCTGCTAATCCTATAGCTAAATTTATATTTATATATTTCCTTGCTGTTACTATAGCTTATAGTACTAGGAACAACATCTTGTTCCATATTATTCTTGATGAACATTTGAGTAGTATAGCAAAATGGCTCATCTCAAAAATCAGTTGAACATTACAGAAATAAAACTGTTATTGGGTAATATGAGAATTTAAAAAGCCTGAATAAATCCCATCACAACCACATCTTGAGACATCGACCAAATCCAAAGTAGATGTCACAGCAAAAGTGGCCAACTCCAAGTTATTTGTATGTTGCATCTGTAATTCTTATTATGTAAAGTGAATTTTGAAAGTATTTGGAGTTGGTTGTAATTAGTTGAACAGTTGTTTGAGAATGTTTCATATTCTAAAATAACTTCTCTCAGACTATCACTCAGGCGAACTCTGGAAGGAAAGCTTCAAGTTATGGTTCATTTTTTACACCTCATGATTGATGTGAATACTATCTTTATTTTATATATGCCCAGAATAATATTCAAACTTATCAAAATAATAATAGTTTGGAACTTGCATCGGTAATTTTAATGATAGTATTAATATGAAAGGCTTTCTTCACTTAATCGGTGAGAAATACCGTATTTTATCGCATAAGGCCCCCCTTCGCATATTTCCCTCCCCTATGATTTTTCATCATTAAAACTTATTTACCTATTAAACATCGCATAATTCCCTCTCCTGGTTCGTTCTTATTGGAGCGGCATTCAAATGACTTGATAATGGGCAACAATCGATGCAGCAGTGCCTGTCACGGATAACAATGGATGCAGTGCTTGCAACTCATATTGCCGTTGTCACAACGTATCGTCAAATTGGAATGTGAAGTTGCAGAAGTATTTTTAAGTCAATTTGTTAAAAGTCGTCATATTGTTAAGAAGAGTTTAAAAAAAAACTGGTATTTCTTGTGCCATTAATAGTTCTGATGACATGTTGTGGAATAGTGAACATGAAGATGTGTTATCTGAGCCAGACATAAATGAAAATAATGATGATAGTGATGAAAGTGAGACCACAGAATTGTCAGAGAAAAGAAACAATGAAACAATACATTGTAGGCGCGATGAAACCACGGTATGTATCCAGTTCATTCACAAATTACTGTATACCTATATAACTTTTATATAATATTACATGGTTTACCTTCCTTTCTGAATTTCTAGAAGCACCACTCGCATAATTCCCTCCGCAGTGTTTTCAAGCAAATTTTTTGAGAAAAAAAGGAGGGGAATTATGCAATAAAATACGGTATAATCAAGGATCTGACAAACTGGTTGGAGGGGTATACAGTGGTACAATATTAAAAATCTGATGTGTTGCACTCACATGACTTTCTCTACTCTTGTACTAACCATTCTTACAAACTCTTATTCTTCTATCTTCTTTGTGTTAGTTGAAATAAACATTTGCAGAAAGTTGAGATAAACATTTGCAGAAATTATCTTATTGTTTATTTCCTTATAGGTCCAAGGGGTATATGGGAATACAGTAGAATTGGAGGGATAGTCAAATCGTTTAAAGCTTTGAGAGTCCATTCTCCTTGCACGGTTAAAATATAAAATAATGAACAACGATGATCCATTTGACAGAAGTATAGGTTCACTAAAGCTCACACAAATAACAAGGAATATCTCTGAAATGGTTCACTCTACAAACAAAAATATTCAAACATAAACTGTATGTTTTAGCAAGATCTACATTTTTTATATAGTAAGATTTGGCTATTTCTTACGGTTTACCAGTTATGCAAAAGTCATCCAGAGTAAATAGGACTTCATGGCCTATAGCCAGAAAATTCAAGATGTACCTTTCATTTGTCATATAACTATCTAAAGCATATGGCATTTTAATCAAAATCGTTAGAGCAATTTTCAAGAAAATAAAAATTTTCAAAAAGTATTCCACATAAAGGGTAGTTTAGGGTGGAGGAATTTTCTTCAAAATCTTTGTGTTGCATCCTTGAAAGACATTAAACTTAAACACCAACTTCCGTTTTTAATCGACTTTTCGTTTTTGAGTTATGCTGTCCACAGACTGACAGACAGACACACACATACAGACCTTTCTCTAAAATGCTTTTTTTGAATTCAGGGGCCTCAAAACATATATTTCCGGTTAAATCTCGACATTGAATTTTTGGGTGAAATATAATACTTCTGCTTAACATAGTAGAGAAAGTGAAAATAGTGTTCACCTGTTGAAACCAGTGTAAAAACCAGTTCGAAAAAATCTGATGTGTTGCACTCACATGGCTTTCTCTACTTTTGTACTAGCCATTCTTACAAACTCTTATTCCTATACCTTCTTCGTGTTAGTTAAGATAAACATTTGTACAAATTATCTTATTGCTTATTTCCACGTAGGAGGAAGGGGAGTGTTAGAATATTGCTTTGTGTGATAGTCAAATGTTTTAAAGCTTTGAGATTCTGTTGTCTTTGCACACTTAGCATATAAAAAATGAACAACGATGATCCATTTCACAAAAGTTATGTTTTCTGAAACTCACACACATAACAAAGAATATCTCCGAAATGGTTCACCTTACAAGAAAATTTATTTAGACATAAAGTGTATATTTTAGCAAGATCTAAATTTTTTGTACAGTATGATTTGGTCTATCTCTAACGGTTTACCAGGTATGCAAAAGTTGCCCAGAGTAAATACGACTAAAGGAGCTATAGCCAGAAAATTCAAGATATACATTTCATTTGTCATAAAAATATCTCAAACATATGACATTTTAATCAAAATCGTTGGAGCCATTTTCAAGAAAATACAAATTTTTGAAAAATGTTCCATGTAAAGGGTAGTTTAGGGTGGGGCTATTTTCTTCAAAATCTTTGTGTAGCATACTTGAAAGACATTAAACTTAAAATACCAACTTTGGTTTTTAACCGACTTTTCATTTTTGAGTTATGCTGTCCACAGACACACACACACAGACCTTTTTCTAAAAATGCTTTTTTTGGATTCAGGGGTCTCAAAACATATTTCCGGTGAAATCTCGACATCAAATTTTTGGGTGGAATACAATACTTACCAGTAGAGAAAGTAAAAAGTTAAGTGGTGTAGTATCAGTAAATCAACTTGCTTTTACTGTCTAGAAATATTTACTTATTTCATGTTGTGACATTGGGTCATTCAACAATATACGGACAAGAGGGGGCAGCGTGACCTTGGATATGGGGAGTGATTGTGTGTGTACATGACCGTAATAATGGCAGTAAAGCAAAGGAGTTCCGTGACAACAGGGCAACTAGCGACTGTGTATGGGATCGAACAGTGATAACACCAACAAGGTCTAGAAGCTTCTCACTAATTTTGCTGAGTCATTACACATATGCGCATGGAAAGAACTTGAAGGAGATCATGTGACACTGGCTCCAGTGTAAATAGGACATACACAGCAGGGCAGTTTGGTGTCGAAGTAGTTTTAATTAGTGATCGTGTTGAGTTGTTGTTTAAGTCATCATATACAGTTAGTTTTAGTTACGAGAGTGAGTTGGCCAGCCTGTCAGTGAGTGCGAATGCATTGTCGAGTGATTGTATCGTAATGGTCAAAAAATAAGAGGCAGTGAAAGTGAAGAAAGACATTGAAAGACTGAGAAAGATTATCAGAACGATTGTGAATTGTAATAGCAAAGAAGAATATAAACAGTGTTAGCAACGAGAAGGGAATTGTGCATTTGTAGTCAAATTCAGAGGACAAAGAGATAGAAAAGTAACAGGATTTTGAACATTGCTGTTTTGTTACAATATTTAATTTGAAAACTAAAAGGAACCTGTTTCATTTTTTATGTGTGAGCATAAATGCCCTGAAAGCAAATAAGCCTTAGTAATTATATGTACATTATACAGAGTGGGATGAGACAGGCAGTAGCGTGTGTGGCCCACATTCAGGAGGTCATGGGTTCAATCCATGTGGCTGCACACTCTGACATGGGTTTCTCCATGGTTTCCCCATGTCACTTAGGCAAATGTTGGGGTGCATTATTTCATACCACAGTTTTCTGTCCATAATTTTCCTTCATTCTATTTCCGTATTATCTTCAGGTGTGGCTTCAGGTGAGTGGTGTTGACAGTGTCAGACAGATGGTGCAGATGCGTGCACATGGTAATTGCTGTTCTCAGCATTAAGTGGCATTTGGGCAGCTGCTGTCCTCCATCAGGAGGGGTGGAGGGGGGGAAACACATATGCAACACCCATTAGATCCACAGAGCGCTAGGTCTAGCAGGGGGAGGGTGATGTTTATGCGACAACAGACCCGCAGTGTGTGGTGGCTGCTCAGTAGGGCCTGGCACCAGGATGAAGAGATCTCAGCATTTGTTAGGGACTTCTGCATGTCTGTGGTCTGTCTAGCTGCAACACTGGCGCACCCTGTGGTTCCCTCACTTCATCCCTGCCTCCTGGTGGATGTTAGCCTCAATAGATCCAAGTTGGTTGCAGTGCCCAAAGTATACCCCTCCATGATTACCCTGTACCCTATAATTGTAAATTATATTATAATATGCCTAATAAACATTGCATCCTTCTGGAAGAAAAAGAAAAAAAAGCTTGAGATTTCAACCTTGGTAGACCTCACTGCTAAATATCTATTTTTAATAGCTCGGCTGTTAGCACATATTCGGTAGCTGGGACTGCAAAAAATGAAGTAGAATAAAACAAATGGCACATGTTTCAAGACACTATTGTAAAGCAACCATGGAGTCTGCTGTTTCTTCTTCTTCTTCTTTTTTTTTTTTTTTTTTTTTTTTTTGACCCGTGTGAGGTGCAAAGATTTTCATATTAATGCTATGCTCTGGCAATTCAAAAGCACAGATTTCTATGCACTTCTCATAGGAAAACTGTTTCAAGGAAATTAAAATGGTAAATACAACCCTAACATAAAGCAACTTCTACCTTGACTACTATTCTTAACAAAAGTATGCTACTAAGTTATAGATTGGCAATTTTGTATCTTCTAAAGAATATTATTTTAAGCAATGTTCTGGAAAAGGTTCACATCATCATCTGCAATGAGAACCTCAAAATAATTTATTTTATTTGCTAAAGATTGTACATTTTGATGTAGCAAGTTTAGTACTGGGTTGTTTGCTTGATCACACCTTATTAGAGTAACATTTCTATAGCATTTGATATTTATGGGGACTGAATGTTGTATCTTTACCGTAGCAACTGTTTCCCTGTCACATGTGTATTTCAATAACACTTTGTTGCTTTACCCCACATCCATGTTCTCTATCTGTTCAGATGCAGCCCATCCCTACCCATGTGTGCATAAGTATTATTAGAATAAACTCTACTTAGAGTATATGGCTGAAATATTTTAATAAAATATTAAACATTGCATCATGCCATTATAGCCAAATCGAAATGCCAGGTCAGCCATCCATTCCTCAACATCAAATTGAGATTGAGTGATCTCCTTTCCATAGATCATCAATGGACTGTCTGGGAATTATCCATAGAAGTTGGTTTTAGTCATCATGGAACATAATGAAGAAATGTCTTAAACTGAGGAAACCTACGTCCTCCTGAGTCCCACTTCAACTCGCCAATGTACAGAAATGGCACTGGTATGCAATTGCTAGTAGCCACCTTGACAGATGTTGCACTGATAGTAATGCATTTCTGCAGCACATTACCACCATTGATGAGACATGAGCACAAGGCTATGAGCCTGAATTAAAATGTCAATCAAATGAATGGCATCACCAAGGTTCACCACTTTCACAGAAAGTTTGACAGAAATCCAGTCAGATAAAGGTGGTATACAACTGCAAGGGTATCATTCTTATGCATGCTGTGCTTCAAGAAGAATATGTCAATGCAGACTACCATTACCAACTGAGGAGCATTTTTTCAAAACTTGATAGATGCACAAAATGCGATCCTGAGGAAAATGGTTTTTTCTATTTATTGGCAATATTAATTGGTTAGCACAGGAACTATATTAATTATTCATTTCTCCTTCCTGAAACTTTCTCATTGAATATGAAAAGAAACAAATAGCATTGTTTAACTATACTCCATTCAGCCTTAGATCCGCCCCTTGTATCCCTTCGCGATAACCTGCGACTAATACAAAGCAAAACAAACACCACGTGGATTCATGCCTCGTGTTCATGTTGCAACACAACGATATTTACTCAGGAGTTTTAAGAATATTGCTGCTATTGTGTTACATTCAAGTAGTCTTTCGAGGGTGATCATACATCTTGAAAACTCACAGATAATCGCCGATATTTAGGATGCTACATTTTATGGTGTGCTTTGGTTTCAGCGTATCATGGGTTAGTTGTTGACGGCTTGTGTTTACACCAAGTGCGGATCTAAGGTTGGAGTAATTATAGTGCAAATTTGGGGTTTGAAAATGCAGAGTTTTTTCAAAAACCGATAGATGCTGATTAACTTTTCTGCATGAGCAACAAATTAACACATGAAGTTTTGTTTTGTTTGTCATTTATTGCTTTTGTTGCTTTTTATTTACGTATTTAATATTTTTTTATTTATTTTCACCTTTTTATAATACATAATGTACTATACAAACTACATATTAATGTTTACAAGGACTATTTTATTAGGTATAAACTTAGAAACTAAGTACTGCTACATTCATAGTAACAATATACTTTGTTTTATTTATATAAGAACATATTGAATACACACAAAAAAATTTCAAACAATATGAATAAGTAAGCTTTCACTTATTAGTGCTTGTGCAGTCTGTACATGGTCCTTATCCTTCCCTGAGTCTGAAGTATGAATGAAAGTGTGAATGTGTGCGAATTCAACGTATAAAAGCCCTCAAAGACCAAAAAATCCACTGTTAAACGAGTAACACCATTGCCAATAGTCAAGGCTGCCGATCTGCAGTTAAAGACAGATATAAATGGAACAAAAGAAAATAAAAGCTTGCAGAAATGAATGCAAAATCCAAGCGCACAACCTGGGTTCGCAGTTATTACCAATGATGCAGCAGTGTACAAAGCTTGCAGAAATGATTTGAGAATTCCAAGAATCGCAACAGTGAGATGGTAGTCAATGCCAACATACGTTTCACAGAATTTAGGTTGCTACACTCTGGATCGTAAAATCATAAAATTGCATCTATCGACCTTTGCTTTAACTGAGCAAGTGCATCTATCGACTTTTGAAAAAAACTGCTAATATTCCCTACCTTCTACACAGGACAAGAATCAAATTTTGCAAAATCTGATTTCACAGAACAATGCAGAAGGTGAAAATTATGTCAATACTATATATAACTCAATTTCGTAAAAAGTTTGCATCTATCGAGTTTTGAAAAAATATTCAACTTCTTCAGCATCATCTGCATCTGGCTATGCGGTTCAAATGTCCATGTTTATTGTGAGACAGTCTCATATCACACACATTGTAGCCAGTGTATTGTGATGGTGGCATTGGGAGGTCTTGGAGCACCCTCCATACTTGAGTTCTTGCGACTTCTGCTGCTTTCCAAAATTGAAAGAACCACTCTGAGGGATCCATTTTCCTTATGTGGCACCTGTGCTTTGAGCAGTAGGGCACTCTGTTGCTGTCAGTAACAACACCTTGCCTTCAGCATATTATGAGTTCCCAACATTTGGTGAAAGGTATTCAATTTGGCCAGTGATTATATTGAAAGTAATGTAATGTAATGCAGTTGTTACTTTAAGTTCATTAAAAACCAGTTTCTAATATGTTGCCACTACTTTATTTACAGCCCTCTTATTTCTCATACAAATTATAACTACGAGAACCACATACCTTCACTATAGGTGATGTTGGAAATGTTACCATTGCATATCTTGATCTTTTAAGATAATTTATTATGATTCAATTCTTTATAGCTAGTTAATGAAAACCATAGATTGGGAAAAAAAAAAAAAAAAAAAAAAAAAAAAAAGCAACCTTCAGTCCTTGGAGCCATCATTTACTTTATCCAACAGTCAACTGCCAGAAATTAACTGTACTTACTTATTGCATAGTGGCAATTCCTGAACTACAATTATTCTTAGTTTTTAATTTTAAAAGTTTAGTGGTCTTCCAAGCCGGGATTTACAAAATTCCTGTGTGCGCAAGCTTTGGCAGATCTTTTAGACTTTTTTACAACTTTCTTCTAATGTCCAACTTTTCCTGTATAAGTACATGGCAATTTACTTTTAGTTTATCATGAATAGATAGTTTCCCCAAATCTACTTGCAAGATTATAAGCCGTTTCCTTATGAGATGCACAAACAGCAGGAAATCTTGTCTATAAATTATCTTACTTCTCTAAAACAGTTTGTCTCATCACATAGGAAATATGCATGAAGATTCTGTGTGCTATTGTAACAGCACTTGCACACTATAGCAAACACATGGTCCCACAAGTATTAACCTCTGTATAGCACAGACTTCATGCCAACTGATACGTCTACACACAAAGAGGAAACAACTGGTTAGAATTATTATTTATTTATGCCAACAAACTAAACTGTTGGTGTTTTTAAACACACAAGCCGTGTGTGGGCAAAGTTTGAGAGGTAGAACTGGAACTTAAAAATTTGTAGTTTACCAGGAGAAATACGAACTGATTTGAGAATTTAATGCCATTCTGGCAGTTTGTCACAATAGCTCAGTGGTAGAGCAGCTGCCCGGTAAGTGGAAGGTCTGTGGTTCAAATCCCAGTTGTGGCATTGAATTTTTAAGTTCCAGTTCTACCTCTCAAACTGGTTAGAAACTGCACAGTGCATGGCAAGCACGCCATACCATATGTTCAGACAGACACTGTATCTTTAATATTTGAGATCATCTTTGGAATTTACTGGAATGCTAGAATAAGATGAAAAGTTTTTAATTGAAAAATTGAGCACCACTATGGGAAGTCAAACATTGTAGTTCCACTCCTAAGCACAACATTGTTTAGCTTTTGAGGCGATATTTTTTTTGAAAAAGCCTCCTGAAGTATTTGAATGTGTGGTTATAGTGGTGGCAGAAAAAGCCCCCTAAAATTGTGAATCATTATTATAGTGGGCAATTATGTGTGTATTCAATTGTCTTGTTCTTCTTGTTCTACAATTGTCTGGATTGGCATCGTGTGTGACATGCGAAGTCTGGGTAAAATCAGAATTTAGCTGCATATAATGTCCTGATACACAAATAGTCTTGTATAAAAGTAATTAGAAATCATTCTCCGCAAAAGAGATATATAATTTATGGCGCGGGTCATAAACTAAAAAAATTAGAGAAAATACAAAAGTGCGTGGTCCGTGATATCGATGTGTGAACCCCGTACATATGAAAAAGGACGCCAATCAATGTATTGAAGTGTATATTTTTGAGTGAGTGAAAATGAACTAGTTCCACAAGGTAAATTTGCACTTTAATTACTCATACTGTATGTTAACCCATACTACGCCCTGGATGCAAGCATTTTACTGGACTACTGGTAAAAAAGTCATTCAAGCTCACCGCTGTGCTAGCCCGGCAAAGAAGAATTGACGCCCCCCCCCCCCCCCCCCCACACCAAACAGCAAATGGTACCCTCAGATCCCAGTGAGGTGATCTTCCAACCAAAAGAAACGTTACACTTTCTAACATTAAAATTAAATTCTAATATTAAAACATTATTGGAAAGCTAAACTGCTAATGGCTTCATTGCCAGATGCAAGGCATTGAACAACAAAATTGTTTCCTTTTCTAACTGCAGTATTTCTGAAGGATAGGATAGTTAAAGAGGAATAATAAGGAAATTTAAAATTAAGTTTTCTTTAGAATATTTTTATTTTAATAATTATGAACTACTATTTGTACAAAAAAGCTTAAAGAATATTTAGGAGATTGTGCTTATGAAGAAATGCAAGACAGAATTAACACATAAGTTTATGGAGGTACAAAGCTATTTTCTACCTGAAAACTTAACTGACAAATCCTCACTTTTCAAAAACAAAATTCATACAGAATATAAATGTTACGATCTGTGCAAATACTCCAGAGGTGGAAGTTTGGCGACGCGAGAGGGAAGACCAGAGATTATCTGTTCCACTATTTGCTGCCACTGTTGCACCAATTCCTCTATCTGCTGTGTCAGCTGGCTCTGCATGTTTAAAAAAAAGGTTTAATTTTAATATTCAAACAATAAATTGGAACTTACTGAAGTAGTGTGATCAAAACATTATACATTGAGTCAATAGAACACTATAATAATTCTTTTCAATGCATTTTGCCTTCACTTAAGGCACTGATTACATTCATAAGATCCTTGATTTCAAATATCAGTGTTTTATTTTCATTTAATTTTTTTTTTTGTTCTGTTTATACACACCCTTAACTACAATGGTCACTGTCAGCTGTCTTTCACATTTGAAACATATTGCCTAATGACGGTGTTAACTTAGGATAATGGTTCTTTTTCTTTGGGTTTGATGTATTAGATCTCGCACATTCACACACTGATACTTCCAAACCCTGGGGAGAACAGGGAATAATCCTAACTAGAGAAATACTTCCTCATCCCAGCTGGGTATCAAACCCAGGAGTTTTCACACAGCAGGCAGTGGTCTACCGACCGAGTTATGGGGTCAGCACCTTTTTGTTAATTTTATGACTTGATGTGCAGAACTTTAGCAGTTTTACTCAAGTCCTGAAAAACTATGGCATATCTATGCATACAAAAACAAATATACTGAAACTCTTTATCTAACTAAGGATATAAATGAAAAACTTATCTAAAACTAAAATACACAAAAATAAAATTCATATTGAATGTATTAACCTCTATCATTAACCTGGCCTCAATTTTCTGAGGATAGATGAAATTAAATTTCTGCAGTAATATGGACGAGAACTTACATTTCAGAACTTGAATTTGTGTCCATAATCTACCTTTTGTCCTTCCCACATCTATAGGGAAATTCAAGCACAGCACTGTTTTAATCTTGGGCCATGCATTAACAAAAGTTCAAACCTGGTGGACAGGGAGGCCAATCTATCAGATATCCTGCCTCCCTGAAAATTAACTTGAAACTTTCAACATCTGTGGCCAGAATGATTGTCCTGTACAAATTCAATAATTCCATCAGGATATTTCATCCTTGAGAGGGAATCACAATATTTAAGTGTTACTGTGAATTAACCACTGTTAAATGTATCACCACCTTCTCCTCTCTCCCTTGAACACACCCACACATCCTTGATATCCAACCCAAAAAGGATAAGATATGCAACCATGATGAAATTGAAAAGCAGCATTATATTGGGACCCCTTTAGTAACAATCACCTTTCCCTTATGTCTGAAAATATCATGTTATTCCAGTTGTGTTGGTATTTTCCTCTGCGAATGCAAGGCAAAACAATCTGATCATCTGTCAGACGCTGCTTTTTAGCTGCCAATTCATGCAAGTATACCTGCATTGTTTACACATCGGAGATGTTTATTCTTGTCCAGAGAACTGTGAATGTGCCTTAATTTCTGAAGCAGTTTGGAAGTGGTTCCTCTTTGCTACTGCAACTAAAACTGCGTACATATTGGGAGTAAACACACTTCCTGAACCAGGTTGGCAGCTTTCAATTCCTTTCCTGGATAATTCCACCTGCTGCAGTATCAGCTGCAGCTTCACAAGCAGAAAAGCTTGCTGCATTGACTAGAGTAAGGAGAGATTTCCTTAGCCTGTCTGTGTATGCATTCTGCCATTGTCAAATGATTCACTGAAAGAATGCTGTTTGGTCTGGATCACAGATTATACCAGATGATCGACTGTGTGTTATTGGGTGATGTCATAAATGGTACTGATGTCAGATGTTTCGACCGGTTCTTTTGCGAACTAACGATTCCGTCGGTAATGCCGTACACTTCTATATCGAATGAGCTGTGCTACGCCTCCTCCTCCCCTCCTCTTTGCCTGCATCACATGCCGATTTTCTTTCGTGGTCACAATTCCCGCACTCGTGAATAGTTTATGGCACTTTTCGAATATTCACATATTAGCCTAATATGCGTTACGTGAGCTATGTGGAAGCCATATGTGGTAAACGATTCTTATCCACATAGCTGATGTAATGCATATTACGCTAATGTGTGATATGTGCTGTAAACAATTCATGTGTGGGCGAGATGTGACTTCAAAAGAAGTTCAATCAATCCTGAATATAAGATCGGCAAGAAAAGCCACTTCTAAACTTGACATTTTTTTCTATGTATAAATAGTTATGTCTTCAATTAATCATAACTTTAGTAGTGTAATATCACATAAATTGTTGAAATTATGCAATATATTTTTATTCTCTTTCTCTCAAGAATTTCAAAGCTTACAGCAATTATAACTACACATTGAGTTAATGGCAGAGAAAAACAGGAAAGGATAGCACAAGGTTATGTGTAGTGCAATTTTTTTATACACAGTAAATTAGTAATAATGTTAACACAAACTACTGAAAGATAACCTTAGTGACCAAGAGATGAAAAACTAAATAGATGCATGTAAATTCTAAATGAACATACACCAACAACTATGTACAAAAGCCAGCACTATTTCAAAATGAAAACAAAGAAGTCATGTTAATGCCTATGTTTAATAAGATTTTGAAAAGTAATTACACTTTAACATATTTTCTGCACAAGTTTACAAAAGAATGTACTAAGAGAAAGACCTGAAATTTGAGATTGCCTCATATGGCATTCATAGTTTATTAAAACATTTAAAATTAGTACATGAGACAGTGTCAGCAACCAAGCAGTATGTAAAATATACACAATACATATAACACTATCCAAGGTAGGTGCTGCCAAATCCAATTATGCTCTCCTGAAACAAACAACAGGAAACAGTGCAAATAATTCATCAGTATTTCATATAATTCATTTCAAAACAATATCAAGTCCCATCGTAATCAAAATTTAGTTTGGTACAATTTCCTACTCTTAGTGTGTATTCTATAGTACTACTGACATTTTATATCCTTTGATATCCTTTTTCCTTGTGGGAGTTGGAATGTCGGAGTAAATCTTATTCTTTTCACAAAACTGATCAGTACAAAACATATTAAATACTAATTTCTAAGCCTGCTTGATACAGCACAGATTTGTTTCTATATTGTTGGTGTGACTTGCCTGCACACTGATTGTTGATTTTGTGTATGTGCCCTGGGTGTTTGAATCCGGCTGAGGGCGAGGATTTTCAGGCATAAAAATCTCTAGCACAGCTTCCTTCAGAAGGGAAGTATCCTGTGTTGTAGATATGCAGCACAAAGAAGGGCCTCAAGCCTAATTAAGAAGGCCTCTGAGCAAAATTAAGCAATCTGTCATTCCCAATATAGAATGGGATACTGAGAAATATATTAGTTAAAGTGCATCCATAAAAGAAAGTAAATTTTTCTTGTGTAACTATTAAATGATCTCGACCAAAGAAACTGTCAAATAGCTATTATACTTCACCTATGCAATTTCAAAAAGTATATTTACATTTAAATGAACATAACCTAACTCAATGACAAACATTTTGAATAAATTGAGCAATTAACTGTGTAAGAGTATATCTAAGATCATTGATTACTTATTAATTACACTTTTATAGCTAAAATTCTGTTTCTGGGCCATATGAAAAATCTGTTTATACCTGTGCTGCAAATATAATTTTAATACAACACAGAACCAAATACAATTGTAACAGTTGTATGAATATTGAAAAGAAAACTGTTTTCCTGGTCCAATTATATTTCAACATGTTTATATGAATGGCTAAACTGAATGAAAACATTTGGTTTTTACAGGATACTATAATTTAGCTGGCCCATCACTAACTATAAAATATCCTGATACTTTTAACACATTCTCTCTTCATTCTCAGCAACTATTGTATGTTCATTACTCAGCAACACAGATCAAAACATCTCTAACTTTGTAAGTGCAACATTGTAGTATCACTTATTTATCATAAACTTGTTTCTTTATTTCAATATTTTTACTTATGCCGATGTCCACGTTCCAACATTTTGGTCCAAAGCATTGTATACAACAAAAGAGCATCGTGGGACATCGAGAGTTGGATACAATTTTGTTGCATACAATTTCTATCCTATTTTTTGTATCCAATCTGTTTGTATACAATGTTAAAATTAAATTAAATTATTTTGTTATTTAACGACGCTGTCAATTGCCAGGATCACATCAGCGTCGTCGGTGTGCCGGAATTTCGTCCCGCAGGAGTTCTTTTACATGCCAGTAAATCTACTGACATGGAGCTGTCGTTTTTAAGCACACTTAAAAACCATCGACCTAGGCCGGGTTTGAACCCGCGACCTTGGGGTCAGTAGGCCAGCGTCTAACCAACTGAGCCACCCAGACCGACTGTATACAATGTGATTGAGTTGCATCTAATTTTTTCATCCAACAACTTGAAAATAGTCAAATCAGCATCAGTTTCAAAGCTATATGGCAGACTGCACAGGCAACATGTACTCAGCTGTTTTATATGTACGGCTGATGGTTCTTTTAATGTCATGGGTATTTTAATAAAACTTTTAAACTTTTTCTGGAAGATTCATTAATGATGTTTCATGACCATTAACATATATTACTGAGGTGGCCATTACATAGCTAAATTTCATAAATAATAAGAAATCCAGTTAACAGTGTGTTCAAATTTTATGTTATGAAATGAGTTCAAATCTCCTCTTCATGCATACTAAGATTAAAACCATTACAATTGTACCTTATCTCTTTCGCACTGTAATAAATTTGTCTCCTATGTGTCCTGGTGTGTAATATTGCCTTCTACAGAATGTAAAAGGTTGAGAAATAAAGCTTCGCCAATTTGTAGAAAATTGCCATAATTTTCCAATTCCCCTAAGCTCAATTCGTTCTGTAGCAGACCCAATATACCCTGGCCCATATCCTGTTCTCATGACCGCACCTACCGTCTTTTACTTCTAATACACGTTTTCTTACTACATAGACTGGAAATATATCCCAAACCTATACTTAATATAGCAATCGCTAAATTAATATTTGCTTCTGCCATGTTTATTTTTCACACTTGCTGCGTGAACTGTCATTTGTATTGAACCAAAATTCATAATAGTGTGACACACACTGTTGCTTTTGTGTAAAATTCCATTGGATACAAAAAGTTTGTTCAAAAAAGTTGTTTTCTAGTGCCTTGCATCTGGCAATGAAGCCATTAGCATTTGTGCTTTCCAATACTTTTGAACTGTAGTTTCTTCTGGTCTTAATGCTTCACATACATGAGTATGAGTCCTAAAGATAAACATTCCGGAGTTAAAACTGTCCCCCAATCGGATCTCCGGGTGGGGACATCTTTAGGCAAATTTCAGATATAATCCCCCAGAGACCAAGGAAAACAGCGGTTGCAGCCTTCCGACTACTGACAAATCACGACTGCTTAGCAAGTCATCTCTACAGAATAGGTATCTCAGCTTCACCAATATGTGTCCTGTGTAACGATCCAGCAAAAATTAATAAAGACCACTTGTTCAAAAAAGTTGGACTGTGGGATACCGGCTTTAATCTCATCTCAATGGTTCTTCAAAGAAATTATTTTCTTTGTGAAGATACCATGAGCTATGTACCAATAACATCACAACAATATTAAGATAGTGCTGCAGATTGAAACATTGCTACAACTTATGAAGTATGAATACCAGACATTTTACATCTTTCTTTACTGAAGTTTGTAAATTTAAATGATTTCCTTGATAAAACGGCAATATTATTTTACAAAGAACTTTATCTTAGCATGTGATCCTAGGCCATGTCATAACGCTGTACTAACAATGTTCAGATTGTGTGGACTAATCTCTCACAGTAACAAAATTGGAGAAAAGATAATTTACTAAAGATGTAGCAATGAGTCTGCCACTGGGTTATGGCAGCAAAGTGGAAAATCTATTAAATATAACCACTTACCCTTACTTCAAATGATAAATGAAGGAAATCTGTGCCATAGTCCTGAAGATGCACTTCTGGAGATGTCGAGCATTGCAGTTCATTTTATAATACACACAGTTCTGAAACTCAGAGAATGCAAAAGTGAATTTAATATCAAAATTGGAAAGAAAAGGCTTTCAATTCCAGTCTTCTAACAACTACAAAACCTAAATCGGTTGCTGAATGGACTTGCTTTCAAGTTACTATACTATTTATTATAATAAATTATATATTAATGTTATCATTCATAAGCAGAGTAGATTCGAACTACAGTTGATTTGCAAAAAGGAATATTAGTCAAGTCCATACCAACATGGTTCTATATTGAAAATAAGTAATGCAGATACAATTCAGGTTATGCCATGACTTAATTGAGGGCATTTTACATTTATTTAATACATGCATTATACTTACCAACAACATTGTACAATAGATTTGTTTCCTCTTGCTGTTCATACACTCTAGCACATCTTTAAAATCTTGCGAGTTTTACAAATACAGGAATATTTTTTCCAGATTTATTTTTGCTTTACTGCCATTAATAATATCACAGAACGTTAACCATGTTTCAAATCAAAATCCCTTTTAAATTACATCACTGCGTGTCGCATCGCCAACTTACATTCCATTAAATTACGAAACTAGCTCTGTAATGCATGCATATTTGGGGTTGACTCAGTTTGGTCACTCGATCACTCTTCCTATTGTTTGATTTTATTCCCTCATTTTATTGTTTTATTCAAAATTTCCTATCAAACTATTTCATAATATGCCACTCCTATAATAACGACAATTGGCATCACTGATACTTGCTATACCACGCATGACATTGAGACAGAATATTAGAAGACCCCAAAAAGAAAATCGTCCATGTAAATGTTTGTTAAAAGTGTAATTCGTTTTTTGGTGTTGGTATGAGATAGTTGAATGACGAAAGCATGCTGATAGGGTTCATTGTGACGAACAACTAAGTTTGCACAAAGACGTCATAAATCTTTCAATATTTGATTTTAATATATGTGTATAAATATTAGAATTGTTTGTGTTCTATAATAAAAGTAGGAGACAATAATTGAGATCGCTTCCCTAACGAGAAAGAACTATTTGCGCGGATGAATACCGCGGATGAAGCTTGAAAAAGGCGGTGTGTCGTGTCAAAAGGACGCCAAGAAATAGTTCACTGGCGTGGGTATCTCCGAGGTAGATGGACGTATTTTTATGTGTACGCGTCATGAAACAGTAAAAGTGAATTTACTAAGTGTTTAGAGACCTTTAATTAAATTTGGCGACGTTAGGGAAGTTGATCCGCTAACATAAGACTTTCTACTGTGATGTGATTTAAAAATTGTGAACAAGAAGGTGCAAATAAAATGTGTGACTAAAGTTAAACCCAAGTGTATGTTCATTCCATCCGTTACCACGACCTTGTAGATAGAAAACGAGTCTCATAGCACAGCCCATTCCATTAGTATTACAAAAACAGCACTAACATCCAGTTAAAAGAGACATCCTTTGACAGCGGCCTGTTATAAAACTGACGTGCAGCGCTCGAAATGTTTGGTTCTCCTCGGAATTTTTGGAAACATCGATGCAGGACTAGCATCGATGGCTAGTCGAGTTGGCAGGCACTGGTCTGGATGCATTTGTGTACCCTTTTGTGCATGGAATTTACGCACAAATTTACCGTGCTGTTGCAATAAAGTTAATTCAGGTCATTTCTGTAAATCTTTTACCTTCATCTTATGTTCTAACGTGAGCGATGACAGTGATGTTAGGCATAAATTCACAAGACATTGTCCTGGGACACATACACCCCCCCCCCCCCACACACACACACACACAGTATAATTTTGCAGTACACTTAATAATCATTCCTGATTTTTACTGGTACTGATCACTAAAATGACTAACAGCCACAAAAGCACAGAGCACAATGACCTTTCTCATAGGAAGAAATTTCCCTTCTTGCCACTTGTTGCCTAAGCTGGTGCCAAAGCACATGTTTGCTTTTAGACATATTAGCAGATTATTATTCTATTTAGAGCTTTTAAATAATTACTATTTATACAGGAGTGAATTGTTAATTCGAAATCTCTTCATGTATCTTAATTCAATTCAAATGAATCCCTATAAGTGAGCTTGAAAGGTAACCAATAAAAGCTCTCGTCTCTTGGCTCCAAAACGTTCCATTACCACAACAGCCAATTACAGCCAATGGAGACAGAGGGCCGACCGTCTACTGGGCAGAGAAATCTGGCTATATGGAAACATTGTAGTTCACAAATCACTGTCAGATGGCATGTATGTTTTGCCCATGCAAAATACAAAGATCGGTGAGCATCTACGACAGGCGATGCAGTACTGCATCTCCGTAGTGGAGTCACGCAAATGCTGGAATAGAGACAAAAGCGGTAAATACAAATACCTGCTTAAGGGGAGGCATCTGTGAAAATGACAAAAATCCACAATTTTTGTCACAATGATGTGAAAATTTGTATGTGTGCCAAAGCATAACTAGAACATTTACCAAGTTTCACTTTTCTATGCAAGATAGTTTTTGCAAAAAAAATTTTTATTGGTTTTTTTTGCTGCATTTTTAGGGTAGTATAGCAAACGCTTCTTATAAAATATTATTTGTTCTAAGTAAACTTAACTCTGGCCATATGTTTCCCTAGATTATTTATACAAAACCTGGTATTTTTATTTGGCTATGTCAAACAGTTTTGGAGAAAAAAAATATTGAATACCTCAATGTCCATTTTTTTTCAAATTATTAATATTTTTCAAAATAAAAATTGAATAACAAACTACTCCATCTACAGCATTTAAAATACCAAGTTTTATGAAGCAACTATCTAAGAACATGTGTGCAAAATTTAAAAGAAATCTATTAAGAACTGTATTAGAAGATGCATTTTGAAGATTGAAAAATGTGAATAAATAGAAAGCAGAGAAAAACGACTTTAAAGTTTTAAGTGTATGACAACATACATTTACTGCTTTAGAATTCCCCTGGACCATGTGAAGGTCCTTCAGTTAACTGTTTAGCTTCTTCTTCTTTAAGTTTTGCTACTCTTAACTGTTTTTTTGCTGATTTGAATGTATTTAATGTACTCAGTGCACTCTGCTTTAATCTTCCCTTATCCCTAACATTACTAATTCTTTCGCTTACTGGACTTACATTACTAACTGTGACTCTTTCCTTTACATAGAGAGTAGTCTCAACTCATATTAAATTCACTGATAGCTGAAGTCACTGCAATTTTTTACTACTTGAACCTGCTCCTTCAAGATCTACTGTAGATCTAGTTATGCTTGTTTCCCCCTGAGATTTGCCAGTTTGCCATCTAGGCATTATATTTTTTCTTGCTGCAAGAGATTTCTTTGTTTGCTTTTGCTTACCCACTTTACAATATTTTTATACCAGTTAATAATAATTTAATAAAAATCTGGTCCACTTAATGTACAGTCTTTACAACTTTACAATAAATTATAATAGTGAGAAGAGTATTAGCTGTTGTGTGTTTACAAACAGCTAAATAAAGAATTTAGATTTTCACTTAGATAGAGCAAGAAGACACTTATTATATACACCCTGCCTTATCTTATTCTATATTATACTTATTTTTATTCTAAACTCTACTTATCTAAATGTACACCACAATAAATATGACTTCTCTCTTCTTCAAGCTGGCCCAAATGACCCAGCTGTCGACGGGCCCTTAAACTCCACACTCCACACTCCACACTCCACTCTTCAAGCTGTGTAATCTTGAATAAAATTCATAGAAATACAACCACGAGATACATGTTAAAACAGGAAACATTCGTTTGTTTCACCGGCATGAATGTTTGCAGAAAACCCGCAAGATGTCTCTGCTTACATCCACCAGAACTGAATCAGACCGCCCAATTTAAACTTCAAAATTGTACGCGATTTTGCTGCAATGGGGTAATGAAGCATTTCAGCAGCCACGCCCACCCGCACATGGGCATTTAAATCATGGCATAACGGCCTTTTAAATGGCGATGAGGAGTAAACCATGGTAGATTCTGAAAGTTCAAGGTACAGACATCATTTTAAGGCAAAAAACGAAAAATCACATTTTTTGTCATTTTTGTCCAAATTTCACCGATACCTCCCCTTAATGCAAAAGTTAAATAAACTTTCTTTCCCAGAGTTTCTAGGGTAGACGCTGTCTACCCTGTCTTCCCTGAGGCTTCCCCCCTGCTCAGAGGTTTTGGAGGTGGTGAATCACACTGAGATATACAAACTTTTCGATAAAAGCACATGATTACCCTCGCCTAATGGTGTACAAAATGAGAACATGCTCCTTTTTGTAACACAGAAAAGGCAGGGAAATCTATCATCATTTTACAGTAAGATGGTGCATGTTACTTGTCTCACTCACACTTTACATCAAGTTGCAGAGGAGGTAAGAACAAAATTTCCACAAGTAGACAGACTAGTTTCCGTAGCCAAGTCTTTGTGAAAGCTCCATCCCAAATTTAATATTTCGAAGACAAGGCCCCAAACATAGCTCTGTCCCTGCAAGCCATTTTAACACGATGGTGTACGTTGTTGATGGCATATATTATTGTTGCAGTCTAAATGAAGAAATGGCCTACAGTCACCTTAAAAAATGTCCATCAGTTCTCAATATACAAAATGATTCTAAAAAATACTTGAGTGTAAGAAGACTAATGACTTCATTGTCAAATATCGTATATTAGAAAACACATTATTGTAACAATTGTAACAATTCAGATAATGAGTGGTGAATAGCTTTGATAGGGGAGATGCTATGGCAATTAGAAGTGCACAGAAACTGTTTTCTGATCCTTAACTGCATGGTAAATGCCATGCATTAAATCAAATTTTTCATTTTTGCCAAAAACCATAACCAGCTTAGAAGAAAGTGGTATTTAATTGGACAAGTCAATAGAGTCAGTCAGGAAGCTGAAGACTGCATACAAAATGTAGAAGCTCAAATTGGGGACATTGCTAGGCAAAAAATGAAAAATGTATTTCATAAAAATAAAGCATATAAGACAATGTGCGAAATAGTCAGTATTTTATCAGGAGCATACTTCAGGGTTGACATTTTGAAAGAGGATTTAAATGCCAGAAGTGGCATATGCTGTGGATTATCAAAGTTATCAGTAAATCCTATATCTGAAGTAAACTAGAAATTAATAAGTAGTAATAATAGTAATAGTTATAATAGTAATAGTAACAACAACAACAACAACAACAATAACAATAACAATAACAATAACAATAACAATAACAATAACAATAACAATAACAATAACAATAACAATAACAATAACAATAACAATAACAATAACAATAACAATAACAATAACAATAATAATAATAATAATAATAATAATAATAATAATAATAATAATAATAATAATAATAATAATAATAATAATAATAATTGCAATACTAGCCAGTTTCCCTCATGAAGAATTAGTGCATCGGATGGAGTATGTCTCATTCTCTACCATTGAACAGAGGATAGAACAGGGCTGCAGATGCTTGCTGCCACAGCCTTCACTACAATATCAGTAAAGAGGGGCAAGATGGAGAAATGCAGGATAAGTGCAGAAATAAGCACACCAAAGCTTCAGAATTCCATATCGCCATACTCCACGAGCGTCTCTGAAATGTGGCACATAAACACGAGTGGTTTGGAATTGGCAAGAATTCTGTTTTTAATATTGTGCAATTGTTACAGTCCTCAACAACTGTATTAGTATTACATATTTATTTTATAATTTACAGTGTATCAAGACAGTTCCTAGTACTAATGGATGAACAATGTGTAATAAAACAATTATTAAAATGACCATACTCGCAGTTGAAATACGAGGATAAATTAGTGATAGTAAAACAGGGAAGGCCTACTGCAGCTCTTCCACACTTGCAGTGTGAGCAGAAGGAAAAAAATATTATTTCTTAGAAAAGATATTTTAGCGTGACAATTATGATAAGTATGTGTTGCTGAGTGGTTCATGCAAATTACAGCAACTTTATTGCTGGCCATGCTTGTTCTGAACTGAGAAAATGTCCTGAACTATGAGTTTTGCAATTTCAGCACATGTAATCACAGCTTTGGATAAACATAAGAGATCAACAATTAGAAACACTGGGATTTGAAGAAATATGGTCAGAAACTATGAGTATTGCTAAGGGTGCTGCTAAGGAAGAGGACAAAGACAGGCCTAGAAAGAGAAATTGTCATGAAGATGAAATCTATTCTTTGTACTTAAGGATTTTATGTGAGGTCCTGGACACATTAATAACTCAAACTAAATTAAGATTTGCATCACAGAAACAGTTGAAATTTCTGGCCTTGCTGGATTCTGAACATTTTGCAAGTTACGGTAACAGTTTTCCAACAAATGTATTACGTAAACCAAGAGAACCATATGTTTCCTGCTTCAATTTACTGTCTTTGAAAAATGAGCTGAAAGTGTTATATTCACCTCAAACATCTAGCAAGTCCATTCAATCCATTGCAAATTATGTGAAATAAAATGGACTTGATGCTGTATAAGGTGAAGTTTATAAACTATGTGAACTGATTTTAACATTTCCTTCCACTACTGCAAGTGCATAAAGTAGTTTTTCAGCCTTGAGGCAAATAAAATCTTATTTACAGGCAACACAAGGACAAATTCATCTGGGCAACTTGGCTCTTCTATCAGTGGAAAAAGACACTTGTTTCATTGAGAAGACACCATGAGGAACTGATAGTGCGATAAAACAGTTTGCTAGTAAGAAGAGATGGCTGGAATTCATGTATACGTATATAAACAGGTATAATAAAATTGTTCATTTTACTTTTACAATGGTTGTTTAGCTTATTTCAAGAAAGTTATTTAAATGCACTGTTCATGAAGTTAACATTTAATCTACAACACTAGGTTTTATTGGGGGTTGCATTTAAAGCCTGCTTTTGCTACATATGGCATGCAGACAGTGATATTGGTGATACATGGAATGAAGATGGAGCACTGGTGGAACAAGATGGTGGCGGAAACCTGCCCAAGTGCCACTTTGTCCATCACAAATCCCACATGCGGTCACCTGTGATCAAACCCAAATCGGTTTGGTGATAAACAAATGGTCTAACTCAGCAATGTCCAATCTTTGCAAAAGAGGATTACTTGGGTTTGCCTCTTTCCACTATATGCAGATTTTGCCTCTCTTTAGCCCCCAGTCGTACATTGTATTGTAGTGGCAGGTCGGTTAGATGTATGTTGCGTTTAATTTACAAAAATACTTTCAAATCTTACGCGATATACATCTGTTCATTAGTGACTTTTGATACTGCTTACGTTTAAGAAGTCTATGAATATTTGGCATAGCCTGAGAAGATCCATCAAGAGATCGTCACATAACCTATTGCAATACAGACTTTTCATATAGTTCAATTTGGAGAAACTCTTCAGAAATATATGTAGAGCTATAATCATTCATGCAAACTATTCTTGCAAATGCTTATTTCTGTCCACTACATTTTAATCGACAGGTACTTTCAGAAATTACCTTACTGCAAATTTTCTTGTAGGTACATGGGAAATATGGGAATATAGTAAGCTATAAGCAATAGTGAAATGTTTTAAGAGCTTGTTACTATGTGATGCCTTTGAAATTCCGTTCTCTTTGCAAGGGCAATGAATGAAAAACTGAATAACATTTCTATTTGAAAAAAAAAAAAGAATTTAAGTATTGACAAATTCAAACAAACAATATTTTGGAAATGATTCACTCAAAATAAAAAAGAAGTATTTGACATAAATTGTGTGTTTTATCAAGATCCACATTTTGTATTTAATAAGATTTTGTGTCTCTTACTGTTTACCATTTATGCAAAAATCATCCAGAATGAAAGGTCTTCTGAGAATATTCCCAGAAAATTCAAGTTATGACTCAGAAACGACCATGGAATTGCCTGTGAGTCCATCACTGGATATTAACTGTCTGTCCCTCCAACTGAGGAGTGGAGTGGGAAATAGCCACTCACTGCAAAAAGTTCTCCAAAGAGAGAAGGTTGGACATTCATGGTCTAACCACTCTGCCACAAGATGGCCATGGTGTGCCTAGTGATAGACCACGTCACAACCCCAGCTGCGCCACTGAATGCAGTGACATTGTGTTCTTCAAATATGCTCCCTTTACATCTGCAGACATAGAAGGAAGTTTCTCCCAGTGCTAGCTGACAAGTGCAGATCCAGGACTTGAAAACTTGAATAGTGAGTGGGGAATAAGGGCTCATCGACAGTGAGGTTATTTGGGCCCTGAAAACTTGAGGATGACTATGGTAGTGTATTGCAATGTTGACTAAAGTAGGCTTACTTAATATTTTTATAGAATGACTTATTTAACAGATTTCCTGCAGTAATAAGAGACTACTGTACAACGAAAAATTATAGTTTTAATAATGCAATTACTCACAGAACATCATTAGACCTAATATTTATTTTTATGAATTTAATTTAGAATTTTCATTAGGTCATTTTTTAAGTCATTTTAAGAGAATTTTTGGGACATTTTATGTCTTTTTTTTTTTTTTTGCCATTTTTTAGGTCAAGTTCCGGGTCCTGGTGATAACATTGCCTTTGTCATAATGTAATAATATGTGGAGTACTCTGATAATTATATTTTGTTTATTAATAATAAATAGATAAATAAGGTTTTAGACTTTCTAATGGCATTAACTTAAAGGACTAAGTTTAACATAATTAAAACAACTGTTGGTTGAAAGGTGTCCCACTTTCAGCTACAGAAAATGTCATTAACTAAATCTCAATGCATAAACTAAGGAAATTAAACAAGAAATTCCAGCAAATGTGCATGCCGAAAAAAAAAAAACTACAAAGAATAACAAAAACCACCAGAAGCTAACAAGAATAAAGCAAGAATTTACTCCACTCTATAAAAAGGAATTATGCTTGGTATGAATAGAGGAATTTATGTCAATAGATCTGAATTTAGAAAATGTTTTTACTCTAATCACATTTTGAAGTTGGCTAACCAGCAAATTGAAAGCAGGTGAAAAAGTAAAAATACTATTAGTCAGTTACAAATAAGCAAAATCCCAATGTGCAACATCAACTTTCTACTTTGGTGTTGATATAGTCCTCGACATGCATTCCTGTTCTCATTTCCAGGATATTATGTACCAAAATTATGTATACTGTTTTGCATTTTCTGTTCAGGTTTCCATTCTCAGGTTACTTTCCAACATAACAGCTAAACATTACAAGTAAGTGTATACTTACACTCATCCCTATGGAGTGTTGCAGATTTTGTAGCTGCTGCAGGTTTAGCTGTTGTTGCTGAAGGTTTAGACATTCCTCCAGGACTAGCTGTAGCCGCTGCCGGCTTAGCTGTGTCTGCTGCTGGCTTAGCTGTAGCTGTTTATTCATTATGTGATCCAACAGTTTAAGCTTATCCAGCAGATCCTTTGTCAAGCAAACTTGTAGGAACTTGCCACACAATTTCAGAGCTTCTCCCTCTGGGTACACTTTCTCCTTCACCACCAATTGCTGCCATTTATCTGTGGATAGGTAACAGTTGCATAAGTTATTTTTTAGTATAAAATAATTGTATTACTTTCATTAACCACCACCCATTCACATTTCATAGTATTCTTTGGAAAACCTATCTCATATTGCTGATTTTGTTCTGGCTACAGAGACTTCATTTGGATGTGTCTATATCATAGAAATTGCTTGCCCTGTATTGCACTGTTTCTACGCTGTTCTATTCCCTCTCTGTGTGCTGGCCAATCAGTTCAGTCAAAGTCTGTACTGTAAGAGATTGATGGAATGTGAAACCACATGTTTCAATCTTATGGTGTGTTAGCGCTATGTCAAAATGTCCATATTGAAAATGCATTCTTAGGATACAGGGAATACTACTTATTCCTACCAAGTCCAATACAGGCACATCCACACCATGCCCTGTGGACAACAGGTAAAAATTATCTTAAAAGGCACGAGAGATGTTTATGACAAGGACATCATTTCCATCTATAGCCAAGGTATATGGTTATTGTAGTTTTAACCCATTAACGACCAAATAATTTTTTTCTGAAAATAGATCATTTGAATATGAGACAGAATATTAGAAGACCCCAAAAGAAAATCGTTCATGTGAATGTTTGTTAAAAGTGTAATTCGTTTTTTGATGTTGGTATGAGATAGTTAAATGATGAAAACATGTTGATAAGGTTCATTGTTACGAACAACTAAGTTTGCCCAAAGACGTCATAAATCTTTCCATATTTGATTTTAATATATATGTATAAATATTAGAATTGTATGTGTTCCATAATAAAAGTAGGGGGGCATGATTAGGGATCGCTTCCCTAACGAGAAAGAACTATTTGATGGACGCATGCGCGGATGAATATGAAAAAGGCGGTGTCGCGTCAAATGACGCCAAAAAACTGTTCACTCGCGTGTGTATGTTCAAGCTGAAAAGAAAACCATATTTAGGTAGTGTGAACATGGAACTTTCACCAAACTTTCATCAAGCATAAGTTCCACTAAGTGAAAAAGTGGAAAGGGTTTTTAAGCATTTGGAATGGTGCTGAGAGGAATTACTTAATGTAAAGTATCGAAGTGTTAATAAAATATTACATTGTGGTGAAGAAACATTGTGTGATATTTCATTCCATCCGGTACCACGACCTAGATAGAAAAGGAGTCTCATAGCACAGCACATTCCATAACATTAATTGCAAAAACAGCACCAAATATTATGTTCTACATTGGTTCAATAACACAAAAATTGGTTTCTTTGACAAAACTGGGGGTTAAAACTCCCATCCTCAAACAAGGACACTAGCTATTAGTGATATACAAAATTATATGAACTCAATAAGTTTTACGAGTCATAAATAATGTTGCTTTTAGCTAATGCTGGATTTCTGACAATGAAGTCATTAATCCTCTTGCTCTCCAATATTTTTCACTGATGGATGGGGCACTAGAAGTGGCCGGGCATATTTGAAAGTGGTCTCGATCCATTTCCTCTTGCAGATCACAGAGGACAGAGTGGTCAAGAATATATCCCAATTCTGTTTAAATGTTTTGCCAGACAATCATGTCCTGTAATCAACCTGAAGGCTGCAACTGCTGTTTTTCGAGGATACTCAGGAATTACTGTTTGAATGTTTGGTAGTTCCCATCTTTTATTCTTTGATTTTTCATAGCAATATTTTGCAATAATTTTTTTGAATTCAGAGTTGACTAATCTTTTAGCTGCATAAAATGGTAGATTAACTATAGATTTTTGTACACCGCTGGTACCCTTTTTTGCAAGAAAATCAGCTTTCTCGTTACCACTCAGTCTACAGTGAGCTGGTATCCCCTGGAAGACTAGGTGTTTTTGAAGTGCTGTTAGATGGGTAAGGATTTTCCAACATTCTATAATTGTTTGGGTTTTTGGTGACAACTTGGAAGTAATTGCTATAATTGCTGCCCTGGAATCTGAGAGAATAACTGCTTGCTGAAAATGTGAAATTCTGTACAAAAGATTTTGTAGGGTCATTAGAATTGCTTCAATTTCTCCATCAAAGTTAGTAGTTCCATAACTTAAAGATTTGTAATAGGAAAAGAGGTGACATGTGACTCCAGCACCAGCTCCATCTTGGTTTGATATCAATGATCCATCAGTATAAATATGGAGCCACTCATGTTCTGGAATCTAGTATGGATTGTCTCTAATGCCAACAATTTTAGAACACTAGTTGGAGTATCACTTTTTTTAACTTCTTCTGTCAGGTGTAAATAATATGTGATGTCTAATGTATGTGTCGGATTGACTTTAGATATGAAGTTTTCCTTTGAATTAGGAAGGTGTACATTCTTCTTGATGTCTTGAATTTTGGAAAGAAAGCTCTCCTCAGTCTTTAGTGTATGTGTAAAATTTCTCTTGAATGGGAGCCTGATCAACTTATCGTGTTGAATAAGAGCCACTTTTTCTATTTCATATTCAATGGGGTATTGGTTGGTTAGTATTTCCATAGCTGCTACTGGTGTGGTTTTGATAGCACCTGTAATTAGTCTCAGACTTTGGTTTTGAAAGATATGAATTTTTGTTGTGTTTGCTGTTACAAGAATTTTGCTGCAGTAAGTAAATAACGGCTTTATATATATACATTGTATGTTGTGTTAAGAGTTACTCTGAAACATCCCCACTTCATTCCTGTTAAACGTTTTAACAGTGAAAGGTGCCTCTCTGCTCTTTGTATTACATTTTCTATTTGTTTGGTCCATGTAAGTTTGGTATCAAATGTAACTCCTAAATACTTTGCTTCCTTTGTTTCTGGTAATTGTTGAGCCTCAAAATTTAGTTTTATTTTTAGTAGTTTTTTTCTTAGTGAAAAAATTTGGTAGTTTGATTTTGTTGTATTAACAGTCATTAAATTTTCTTTGGTCCACCTTTGTAAGTTGGTTAAGGATTGTTGCATGGTTTTTTCTAGTTCTGTACTTTTGCTTTTTGGTTTTGAAGTCCACATTACTAAGTCATCAGCAAATAGTGCACACTTCACGCCTGATTCTTGTATTTGTTGTGGCAGACCGTTAATAAATATATTAAAAAGTGTTGTGCTGAGCACTGCGCTCATAAATAATATAAACACCATTGTACAACAATGTAATGAAAATGTAAGTATACATTTTACATTGTAGCTTCTTTATATTTTACCTTGTGCATATTTTTGTGATATATAAAGTCTCATGGATACAAGAACATAGCTTTCTGAGTTACAAATATCACTTACATTATTTTGTAACAATCGAATATAAATTCTTCTGTTAGTATTTTCAGTATCAGTATTTTATTCTGCCATCATCAGATTAGATAGAATACATATTTACATTATCAATTAAACAAGTAAATATAAAAACCATATCTGAGTACATATAATATGTAAGTTTAGAAAACTAATGATAGTATAAGCATTGTCAAATTTACAGAAGTTATGAAACATATTTACATTACCAATTAGACAGGTAAGTACAAAGCTGAGCAGATACAGATACCTAAAATTAAGTTTCTTTTGAAGAGTAATGTTATAAAACCAAGTTATGACTCGCACATTTAGTTTCATTTTATATTCAACAATTCAGTAGAACACATTTTTAATCAGGTGTTTATTACATTAATTTTCTTTACTTCATGTAATTCTTTAATTCAGTGAGGCAATTGATTAAATAGGTCTTTTGCAACACAATACTTTTGCAAGTTAATGATCCCCCTAGCCTGTTTCTAAGGTAGTTTTGTTTTGTTCTCTCGTTATGCTCATGCATATTCCTATTTTGTTTCCTCAATGTGATTTCTTATTGCAAGTTTAACACACTCAAATGTATATAAGCAGGGTACCGTAAGAATTTTTAGTTTTTTAAAACTGCTTTGCATGATTTAATTTAAGTAAAAATTGAAGCTATTAACAGTGAAGCAACAAGATTCTAAAATAAGAACAAATTAGATTGTAGCTTGGCAACGATTTTGTTTATATGACTTTGAGAATGAGCTGGATATAGCTTGAAACCCCTGGGTCAGAAAAATAGAAAAAGAATATCAACATACTAAGATAAGTGAAGTTTTTAGTTTCTAATTTGTTCTTATTTTAGAATGCTTTGCATGATTTACTCCTTAGAAGTTTTCCCATTATTTGAATTGCTTTTTTCTGTAGCCTAAATATTCTTAGTATATTTTTCTTACTTGCTGCTCCTCATAGTGTCTGTGTAACTTGGGAGATTTATTTTGTATTGCTAATGTAAATTTTACTTTGTGCTTTAGTACTAATCATAATTTGTATCCATTTGATTTTGTTTGCATTCAGTGCCATTCCTAATGCTTCTTAGTATGGGCTGATTAGTTCTAATAAAAAGTTTGCTTTATCTTGTACTTCTGCTTCCGTCTTACCTGTTATCACTACTGTGTCTCAGCATACTCAGAGACTAAACCTCCTGCATCCTGAATTATTTTGAATAAGTGATTTACGTACAAGATAAATGAATAAGGCCCCAATTTTGAATCCTGTGGCACTCCATGTGTTATGCTTCTAAATGTTGATTTAATTTTTTGCAAATGTTCTCCATTATTATGAATTATTTCAACACACAGCATTCTATTTTGCAGGTATGAGCTTAACCATTCTAGTGGTATGCCTCATCCCAAAATTTTATAGTTTTGACAATAGATGTTTAACGTTAACACACTTGAAAGCTTGCGATATATCAAGAAAAATTGCCAGAACTAACTCCTTTCTGTCTAAAGCTCAAACAATTTGATCATTTCCTATGCTAACTGCATATATTGTTGATTTTTTTTGCAAGACATTGGCGATAGATTAAATATGTTACAGTAATTCTGAAGTTGTTCTTCGAAGACGCTTTCCATGCAGTGGCATAGCTAAGGTTTTGGGGCCCCCCTGCATATAAATGTTGGGGGCCCTACCTACTAATAATGCTTAAAAATGGAGAGATTAAAATATTACATATTTACTCACATAGAACAGCATGAAAGAAAACTAAACTCACCTAATGATGAACTCCTTTTGAAACAAAACCTATCGAATTGTTAAAGTAACATTTTTCCTAAATAAACAATATACACTCACTAAACGCATAATGTACATGCTCGTAGGTGGAACAAAATCGTTACTTGTCAATATAGGTAACTCAGATATTAACCCAAGCAAACTTCTATTTGTGGTACCTCAGACACTGTTCAGGAGCAATAACACTGAACAACTGATTAAAACAATGCATAATGATATATTTCTACACTTTATTACCAAATTCTAAAATAATCCAATTTATTGGTCAATTGTCTACATTTTCACATGAGTACTAGTTGTACATGCTATTTAGGTTGTTTGGCTTTTATAACAACCGCATTAAATAAAATGCTGTGCTTTAATGAATCTCTCTATATGATTGTGAATGCTTTTGAGAGCATACACACTTGGAGGTAAGCTTGTTTCACACTTTTAAGCAAGAAAGGGTAGGAAATGTTTGCATGATACACTTCTGTTGTCAGTATGTCATCAGTGAACTGCATCTGTCCCAGCAGGATCTAGGGATTTTCCATGGATGAATTAAATATGTTAGCTAATACTGGATTTCTGACAATGAAGTCATTAATCCTCTTGCTCTCCAATATTTTTCACAATGATATTGAAGAGAGCAATAGCAGTAATAGTAACCGTTTTTTTAGAGAGCACCATATTTTTATGTTTTGGCGGTCACATCACTCTCTCACAACCCCCAGAATGTCTGGAGAACCACACCTGTCGTTGGTTCACGGGTTTCACCGACCTGACCAGGAGAGTTATCAAAATAAATTCACCGACCATATCCTCTGATTACCAATCCGAGGAATATTACATGCCATGACAGGTCAGCATGTTGGGGTTAAGATTTTATAGAGAAATTAGAGAAATGGAGAGGTTGGAAAAATAAGGATTCCTTAGCCCTCAGGAACCCTAATAGCATCAGGGTCGGAAGAGAACAAGAGATGACCAAGGTAAGGTCAGATAGAAAAGTTACAGTGAGGAGCAAAACACCAGTAAGTGGAAGTGATGTTCTGCTCAGCTTGGGTACCTTGTGGTCGCTATTCACATATCCCCTAGATGGAGACCCCTGAGGCCTCACATAAAATGTGTGTTTAAACAAGATGTACTTTTTTGACTTTCTCTACTGCTAAGTAGAGGAAGTATTGTATTCTACCCAAAAATTTGATGTCAAGATTTCACCAGAAATATGTATTATGAGACCTCCTAAATCCAAAATAAAAAAAAAAAAAAAGCATTTTTAGAAAAGGGTCCGGGTCCGGGTCACCAAATTTTATATTTTATATTTTTTTCAATCTTTTGTTCTGTATATTTGATCAAAGAGTTACTTACAATAAATATAAAATATAAAAATAAAAATATAAAATGTCCTTTTTAAGAGAACTATTAAAGGCAATACAGGAGCGCCTAAAGATCAGCCCCACCCGTGCTGCAGCGTCTGCAGGGCCTTTATTTATGCCACTGCTTCCATGATTTTAGAGAATCCTGAGCAAAGATATAGGATGATAATTTTCAATCAATTCTTTGGAGCCTTCAATGGCCTAACTACTACCCGTTTTAATTTACTTCGGAAGGTTCTTGGGTTAAATTATGTTTATTATGTGTCAAGGTATCTACTATTTCATATTTGCATTATCATTTGGTTTGAGTATTCATCTAAGCCACCAGATATTTTACATTTCAGTATTTAATGACATCTGCCTTTGCCATATCTCTTATCGAGTTATATACTAATTTTTGTTTATTTTGTAGTGTCTTAATTCCCATCTTTGCAACAATGTTTATATAATAATCATTAAAAGCATTAGTTATGATTACTGGGCCTAGATTGTCATCAAAGCCATTTTCAGTTAATTCATCTATGTTATCAGGTAGAATAATAAGAACTACATCTTCAACACACTCATCAGGATCTAATATTTTCTCTAAACAAACAGAAGTCTCATCTAACATTAGAAGTTCAATCCCATACTGATTCCTTCTTGGCATAATGTTGTTGTTAGCTAATGCTGGATTTCTGACAAATTTTTTTTTTAAATTATTTTGTTGTTTAACGAAGCTGTCAATTGCCAGGATCAAATCAGCGTCGCCTGGTGTGCCAGAATTTCGTCCCACAGGAGTTATTTTACATGCCAGTAAATCTACTGACATGGAGCTGTCGTTTTTAAGCACACTTAAAAATCATCGGCCTGGGCCGGGTTTGAACCCGCAACCTTGGGATCAGTAGGCCAGCGTCTAACCAACTGAGCCACCCAGACCGATGGATTTCTGACAATGAAGTCATTAATCCTCTTGCTTTCCAATATTTTTCACTGATGGATGGGGCACTAGAAGTGGCCGGGCATATTTGAAGGTGGTCTCAATCCAATTCCTCTTGCAGATCACAGGATAGAGTTGTGAGGAATATATCCCAATTCTGTTTAACTGTTTTGCCAGACAATCATATCCTGTAATCAACCTGAAGGTTGAAACTGCTGTTTTTCGAAGATACTCAGGAATTACTGTTTGAATGTTTGGTATAATGTGGAATCTTAAATTACACTGAAGCATATTACAGTTATGTCATATACAAAACTGTAATCAATCAAGTTAGCTATATTTTTCATTCTTTGCAGAATATAAATAATATAATATCACTAAGACGTATTAAACATTTGTCTTGGAGCAACAGGGTCCTTCGGGTTTCCCTCTTGAAAAGTCACTTACAACTGATTGACAATTGGAACTAAACTCAACATAACAGTAACACTCATACACAACAATGACAAGGTAATAATAAATTATTGTTGACAAACGGTAAACTTAGGATGGTAATTATTTATTTAAGCCAACAAACTTACTGTAGGCAAAGTTTGAGAGGTGGCATTGAATTTTTAAGTTCCAGTTCTACCTAGTAAACTTAGGAGATAAAAATCATGTGTAGGTAAATAATATACACAATAGAGATCAGCGTCATTTGAAGAGGTCTTTATTTTTATCATTTTTGCATATAAAATCATGAACAACTTTGTTTTTGTTGGTTTTCTCCAATGGCAATGGGGATTAATTGATCATTTTCCCCCTGGCTTCCCAATATAAAGCCTACAGTTGTCACGTTGACATCTTCACAGAGTGCACTTGGGTATAAGCAGGTAGCATATCTTGTGTTCTGTGGGGGTAGTCATGGCCAGTTGCCATCCTAAATAAGGTCACTGCAGCTTTTCTTGGCATTTTTTGTATGTCAACTGTCTCTAATATTCTTATGATCCTTATCTTTTAATTTATCTTCAAGTCTCTGCTATCTTTTGAAATGTTGCTTAATGTTGTCCAATTGTTTGCTTATTTCTATTTGTCCTATGGGTTTTATTTGCTGTATTGCACCTTTCTTTGCTAATTGATCCACATATTCATTGTCCAAAAGTCCAACTTGGGTTCATTATAGTGACATGATTTCTTGTTTCAGTTGCTTTAATTAGGCTTCTTATTAGAACAATTTCTTGAATATAAGGGTTAGTCCCTTTAACTTTTGTTAATGAGAACATATGAATATAATTTAAATTTTTACAACCAAGGAACTGATTTATTTCTTAAAAGGTGAGTTAATAACACTGAACAACACTTACATAAATTAATTACAACAATACTGTTTTCAAACTTCTATTTTGTAAGTGTTGTTCAGTGTTATTAATTAACTCACCTTTTAAATAATAAATTACAACAACACTGTTTTCAAACTTCTATGAAAGGAAGCAACTGATTATTTTATTTTTATTGCACTGCTGCATCTGAGTATACAGATTTTCTTTGTTGTCAAGTCTAGGATATTACTGTTAGTATTATTTTGAAAGAAAAAGCATATACATTTGTAGAAGTACAATAAAGCTGATACTGCTGTATTTTAATGAGAAAAGGCTATATATTATTTCTAATTATTTTCTTGCTAAGCTGTTCTCATATGAGGACAATGGCCATTAATGGGTTAATCTTCTTCTTCTACATGGTTTAAGCTATGCAGCCTGTTCCGGCGAAGTCGTGCCGGCGAATGGGTTAATTTGAACAAGAAATGTGCTTGGAATTTAAGAGGTTATCAAAATCTGGCTACTGCCAAACAGCATCTTCATGGTGTCAAGAAAGTTCTTGTTAAGTAAATTACATGTTCAAAGGCTGTGTATAAGCTAACACTTCTCAAAGTGTTTGCCATACTTTAATTTTATTAACCTAGTAATTATTTGCTAAATCTCCCAAAAAGGATATTTAAGCTCCAGATACGCTCTGAAAAATCTTATACTTATTATTTATTTATGTCAACAAACTTACTGTTGGTGTTTTTAAACACACAAGCCGTGTGTGGGCAAAGTTTGAGAGGTAGAACTGGAACTTAAATGTTCTGGCATTGAATTTTTAAGTTCCAGTTCTACCTCTCAAATCTTATACTTATGTTTACACGACTGCTCTATAAACTATTCTTCTATATCTAATTAAGATCAATGTTAGCAGAAATAGTTTCATTACCTACACATTTCACGGTAAGCATGAGAGGCTGAAGCAACGTCAAATTTTAAAAAGATTGTTGCCATATATTGGCTCTGAAATTCCACATCTTCATGCAAACAAAATAATGGTGCCTTAGAACTGAAAGAAAAAAATAGTACAGTAGAGTCTCGATTATCCGACCTAAACTGGACCTGGGCAACGTCAGATAACCGAAAATGTCGGATAATACAAAATAAGTTGGAAAATGGACTAAAACATGGTAGGTATATTGTATTACTATAACAATTGTTGGTTTTTCGGTATTTACTGAATAATCAAACCAATTGTACATGTAACATTGAACAAAAGAACAAAAAGAAGCTCCAAATGTCTTAAGAAAAGAAACTTTTCAATGAAGTCTGCTTGCTTGCTGAATGACGTTTCAATGATGCACATTAATAGCACTGATATACAATTTACTCCTCAGTGTTGTTAGCCTAGTATGTTAACACTTTTATATAAGACTGAATTCCAATCACTTTATCCATATTGAGAGCAAACTATCTTTGATTTGATAGCAGGCTAATATAGATGACACCTGCATGTTTTCACTACCATGAGATAAACCCAAGCATTTGTTTATGTCTTGAGTATCGAGTGTTATTGCTAACTAGTTGTTGACAACATTGCACCTCTCCACGAGGAGAAGTTGACGTAATAATAATTTTAGTGATTGTTATTTGAGAGATATGTTTTTTTCTTAATAAGTATAGGTATGTCGGATAATATGGAATGTCAGATAACCGAAGGTCAGATAACCGAGACTCTACTGTATTTGAAATTACAAACTAGTAACTACCCTGTCTCAGGTTTTATACAAAAGTATCGGGAGAGCAAAAAGAATTTTGAATGGGTTATGCAGTGTTTTGCCTTCTGTGTCCTAGGTGCTCGTTGCCTTCTGCTGCTATCATAGAAAAGTGCAGATGAAACCATACAAAATTTTTAAAACTCTTTTAAAGGTTATTTATTTATGCCAACAAACTTACTGTTGGTGTTTTTAAACACACAAGCCGTGTGTGGGCAAAGTTTAAGAGGTAGAACTGGAACTTAAAAATTCAATGCCACAACTGGGATTTGAACCACAGACCTTCCGCTTGCCGGGCGGACGCTCTAACCACTGAGCTATTGTGACAAACTGCCAGAATGGCATTAAATTCTCAAGCCAGTTCGTATTTCTCCTGGTAAACCACAAAGGCAGTCTCACATCAGAGACAATTACCCAAATGGTGACTTACTATTGCAAGTACTTTATATCCCAGGATTAAATAACCTTCACATGGTAATTATTATTTAAATAAGAGGTAGAACTGGAACTTAAAAATTCAATGCCACAACTGGGATTTGAACCACAGACCTTCCGCTTGCCGGGCGGACGCTCTAACCACTGAGCTATTGTGACAAACTGCCAGAATGGCATTAAATTCTCAAGCCAGTTCGTATTTCTCCTGGTAAACCACAAAGGCAGTCTCACATCAGAGACAATTACGGCAAGCGGAAGGTCTGTGGTTCAAATCCCAGTTGTGGCATTGAATTTTTAAGTTCCAGTTCTACCTCTTAAACTCTTTTAAAGGCTTTATGAAAGCAGATGCTGAAACTGGCCACTGTCATTCATACATTTTTGCATTTCTTTAGGAAACTATCACTTGCTGTGCTGCAATTTCCTGGCTGATATTTTGTTTTAATTCTTCCAGGGTATACACTATGTTTTAAGTTACCCCAGATATAGAAATCACTTATTGGAGCTGATACCGAAATTTAGATTCGAATCGAAGGGGCTTGATAAAGACACGTTTTAATTTAATTGCCGGATGTGAGATTTGCGATAAGTGTTGAGTAATAACATAGGTAGATAATAGAGTAGGAGGTGTTGTAAGGTGAGCAAAATATGAGTAAATAATAGTCGTTAAATTTGTAGGATAAATGCATTATTGGTTTGAAATTAACGAGTCATGACGTCATACCACATAGTTTGAAATTCACGGTCAAAATTCAGGTCTGCCAACCTTAAAAGTCACGCGATATGTTTAATAAAATATAAAGAAAACATTGTTTAATCATAGAAAGGTAACTATATATATTCGGAATTCAAAAAAGGACATGTTTTAATAGAAAGGGACATTTCTAAATTGTGAAAAGGAATGAAATAGTATTTTGGATGCGAGGCTTTCTTTTGATGACGTCATGAAATTTAAAATCGGAAGAAACGTTTTTTTCGTAGCGTGGGGACGCCAGGAAGCGTGATCACTCGCCCCAGATCGGTGAAGGACTTGGCTGTGTACACATGGGAGTTGCGGTTGCTCTGCAAGGATATATATGTATTGGAAGTCGGCATAACTCCCGAAATGTGTCAAAGAGTTAAGAATAAATAGTAACACCAAAGTTATTCTGGGTGATCTATAAATGATACTCGCGCATACCCTGGATTAAATCTCATGTTGAGCATAGTCGGAGCCGAAATACAAGTATCGACAACGGTCGTTACGCTACACGAAGAAACATTCTATTTTAGCTTCAGAGCTCTGAGAAACCTTTCTCCACTAATGGCACACCATACACTAATTTTTTCATCATGAAGGGGTACTTTAGAAACAATATTAGGTTCTGGATTACAGGGACAATTCTTTTTTGAGTCAACAATTGATGCCCCAATGTGAATACAAATTTTTGTTTTCTTTTTTGTAGATATAACAGACAGGAGTGCGATTTTGCTTTTTTTCAACAAAACTTTGCAACAACCCATACAGCCAATCTTTCAATGAGAAGAATTGAAAGTGTTTCAGGACAGAATTATTAGTAGAGATTTGTGGCCCCTCCATACCCCGATTTAACCTCCTGCAATTTCTATCTCTAGGGATAACAAAATGTACAGACAAACCCACACACCATGGAAGAATTAAACCAAAATATCCACCAGAAAATTGCCAGCATTTCCCAACATGAACTATGGCAAGTGATGGATAGTTTCCAAAGAGGGTCAAAAAAGTATGGACAATGACGGTAGACAGTTTCAGCATCTCCTTTCACAAAGTTAATAAGCAAAGCCTTTGAACATTTTGAATGGTTTCATCTGCACCTTTCAATAATAGAGGTAGACAGCAATGATAGCTAAGGATGCAGACAGGTAAAACGCCATGCAACCAGTTTGTGGGCTTTTTGCTTTCCTGTTGTCTAACATTCATTCAGAATGAAAAGAATTTTATAGGCTGCTTGCAGAATGTCCAGGATATGTATTTTTATCAATCATATCTTAAACTTTTTTTTGCATCAAACCATGAAAAGCTGTTTCAAAGAAAATAAATCAGATACAGTACATTCACACAACCTTCAACTTCCCTGTTCTAGCACTGTTGTGGTGTCAGAGGTTTACCTCTGATCTTCCGAGGCTCACATTTTTCTTTTGAATCCAACTTCACTTAAGGTGGGGGATTAGCCCTTAAGGTACCTGTTTTATCCCCACCATCATCCACACCAGGGAGAACAAGTCGATGTCTCGTTGATAATGGAGGAAAGTCAGCCTCTGAGACATGTTTGGGTAAATTATATGCAAGTGTTGTGTAGTGTTATTAATCAACTCACCTTTTCGGTTTAAATTGGAAATGAGATCTTTAGATTCAGAAACTGATCATAAAGAGGAAGACATGAGTTACCTTTATGGTGATAATGTGTATTCTATAGGTAACATCATATGCTTAATTCAAAATCATCATCCTCTAACAACGTAGTGTCATATCAGAAGGTGAATGACTGAAAGAGATGAAATGATACTCAAATGAGTTCAAGGTCCATAGAGCTTGAAGTTACCACACATTCATCTTCTCAGGATAAGGGAAAACCTTGGAAAAAGTCTTATCCAGATAACTCGTCCTAAGCGAAATCGAACTCACAAACTCTTGAACAAGAGGCAGACATCTACCACCATGCTACAGAGGTGGGCAGGACTTATACCTGATGACCTTAGACCATGTGTGTAACTTAACTCAGCTTTGGTTGGGAAAAGGGCAAACAAAGTGAAAAACCATATAACATTTTATAGAGTTTCAAGAGAATAATAAATGATGCCTATACATTAAACACATACTTTCAGAAATTACTCGTGCCAAACTATATTTTCCATCTGCTTTCTGTTACTTTGCAGATATTCACAAGAAATAGTTCTGAAATAGTTATTCTTCTATTCCCTGTTGCCCTTTATCTAGCATTGGGGTGAAATAGTTATACCACTAAAAATCAATTGTTCTTCCACACTAGCCATGTGTAGGACAAGGTTGGAAAGCGGTAGAATGAGACTAGAAAATTCAATGCCATAGCTGGGATTTGAACCACTGACCTTATAGTTGATTAAAGTATGAAGCCTGGGTCTGACTGACAGCACAGCAAGTCACCATTAGTGCATGTTCTCATGAATTTGAAATCTCATTATGGTTTACTGGGAAAAGTGAAGAGTTGGAGTATTTAATTTCATGTTGGCACATTGGCCATGGTAGCTCAGTGGTTAGAGCAACCAGACAGAGACTGGAACATCCATGGTTCAAATCCTGGCTATGGCATTGAATTTTTTAGTCTCATTCTATCCCTTTCCAGTTATATTGTTAAAAAATCAAGTCAATGTAATTCTATTAACTCTGATGTTCCCAAGGTCAATGAGAAACAAAGCAAATAAGCACTAACAAACAGTTTGTCTGCAACTCTCCACTACAACATTATCACTTCAATGTTAAAATGTATTACATTGAGAAAAGGAGCTACTCACAGCTTACTGATAGGGAAAGGTAAACACTAGCATTGAGCCCAGTCCCTTTGCCATAAGGCGTGATAAGTTCGTAATGTACAGGTATTTTAGCTGAAATCCATTTTATTCATTTAAATGTGCCATACAATTTTATTCTTTTACTTAACCTTTAATGTATTTCTTTACAAACATGCAGTGACAGTATTTTAGGGAAATTAAATATTTTATTATTTTTATATTACACTTCTTTAACAATAACATTCAAATTTTTATATGAAATATATTCATATATTTCAGCACTATAATTTTTTACAATAAACAAATCCATGCAACTGCTATGGAATGTAAACTCATTAACAAATTCCACCCTATCACTTACATGGTCCCTTCCCATCCTAACCACAAGCACATTTTACTGCAGTAACCAGGATTTGAACTTGTGGTCTGTTTTGAATGGATGCCAGTCCATTCACCTGATCTTAAGGACCATGGCTATCCAAATTGTTTCCATCAACATGTCTGACATATATTAAAAATGAGAATATAAGCTTTCATGGCAAATTAGAGTTTGTTTTAGCAGCCGTCTAATGTTAATGAACTTGTTCAAGCTTTCCACCATGGCCATGATCAGGAAATCAAATCATCATTTAATATTTAACATTCATTTTCTGATGGTGGCCATGGAGTTTAATATGGCTGGAAGCTCAAACAACTTAATATTACACAGTGGTAGCCCGAGAAGCTCTAATTAATAGTTATATTGAAACCAGTTTAGGAATACTCAATGAAAGGTTTAAGTAACCCAAAATAAAAGGTTAATTGGAAATATATTTTTCTTTATTCAGCATAAGAAACTTTTTTTAAAAATTCATGGCTTTGTTAATTTTTAAATAAGGAATACAAATTGAAGCTGTAATATAGCTTCCTAGTTATTACCTCGCCATTTGAAGCTGAAGTCGTTGATGATGTGTTGTTGGTCACGTTGATGTGGTTCGGTGTGTTATCTCCGGCTAGCTGAGCATTATCTCTTTATCTCGGGTTTGCATGAGTGTAAAGGACAACCCAAGAACAACTTTGCACATCAATTTATTTTATATTAAATATTTTCGGGAGATATGCCGATTCTATATGTGTATCTGTAGAAGCATCGCAATCACATCTGCGCAGCACGAACTGCACGAACTCCCGTACTGCTCTCTGGTTGAGTACTGACTAGACGCTTCTCTCTTACCCACGCCAAGAAGACCGTTCGCTTCCAATTTGAATGTCATGACGTCATCCAAGAAAGCCTCGTATCCAAAATGTTATTTCCTTTTCCCGCAATTTAGAAATGTCCCTTTCTATTATAACATGTTCTTTTATGAATTTTGAATATATAATTACCTTTTTAGGATTAACCGATGTTTACTTTATATTTTATTAAATATATCGCGCGACTTTTTAAGGTTGGTAGACTTGACTTTCGAACGTATATTTAAACTATGTAGTATGACGTCATGACTCGCTAATTTCAAACCAATAATGCGTTTATCTTACAAATTTAACGACTATTATTTACTCATCCGGCAATTAAATTAAAACGTGTCTTTTTCAAAAGCCCATTCGATCGGAAATCTAAATTTCGGTATCAAATGCCCCCATTTATGTTATTTTATTATTTTATAATAAAATAATGTAAATGTCTTGCCCGAAAGAAAAATTAAAAATTACTCCTGTATTTTGAATAATCGGCAACACTCCCATTGTATACAATTTTCAATTACACTGTTTTTGAAATTGGTTATTAACACATTTTCTCATTAATCTATTTAACATGACAAACAATTGTATACTTGACTAAACATTAATCCTTAAATACTAATTACAATATGTTATGGTTTCTTCTGTGAAGCTTTTATATAAAGGTTAAATTTCAAGAGTCTTTCTTTATACTTCCTTCTTTTAGTTCATGTTTGCTCACTTCGCTCTCACTATCACTTGCACTGTGATTTTTCACTTTTGTTATTGTAACACATATCTGTACTATATCCTCTAACCACTAAAATGTACATATATTTATATAATTCCATTGCACTCTTTACACAAGTTCTTTCTTTGTCTTTCTGTGATAACTATCTATACAGCTAAATATTTTAACAAATGTTTACAAAGTAAATATTCTGTTTTCTCTCTATGCGGAGATGAACATTTTAACAATCTTTCTGAAGCTGTTTTTTTGTGAGCTCTATACAATATATTTTTAAACTCTTTGAAGTATATAGCAATTCACATTCTGCATTTTTCATAAATATGTAAGTATCTGACCAATGTATGGTTTTCAAGTAAGCTAACATTTACATTTTATCTCCAAGCTGATTAGGCGCCAATAGACAAATGACACTTCCAATTTTTCTTTTACATTAAATCAAGGTTCCAAGGCACCACACGGTTTCTTGTATGGTCGAAGGAGTTGTTTATGCCATCTTCCCAGACATTTTTCATTTTTAACATCTTTTAATTCATAGGTATGATAACCAAATTTGGATATAATTTCTGCAGGACCTTTATATAATAATTCCATCCTTTTGTTCCTACCTCTCAATGCACTTGATAACTTATGGTCTTTAACTAGTACCCAATCTCCTATCTTAGGTTCCCATTTATGTTTTCTACTCTTTTTCTTTAATTTTCGCTTCTCTGCCTTTTTCTTGATTCGTTCAAAAGCAATTTTCGCTCTTTCTTCTTCACTTAACTGAATGTCATTAATTTTCAGTGTTTTTGGTACCCCGATCAATATTGGTTCTGGTTCAATTCCTAACATTAATTTTATTGGTGCAAACCCAGTAGTTACATTAATGGTGTGATTGATAATCTTTTCTATCAATGGACAATATTTCACCCAATCCTTGTGATTATGATGTGTAAGTACACGTAAATAAATTCCTATATCTCGGAGGACACGTTCTGTTGGATTCCCTGATGGAAAATATGATGAACAATAATTTAGTTTTCTCGAGTCTAATGTCACCCTGATCTTTCCATTGGCCTTATTTACAATACATAGGGGATTCACAAATTCTGAATTAGAAATCTCAATAACCTCATCTTCTAACATTGACTTTATAACTGCATCTACCTCTTCTCTTATTGTACTAGGGATAGCTCTCGCTTTATGTGTAAAAGGTTTTATGGGTATCATCTCAAACGAATGAGTATAAATATTACATTTACCAGGTTTCTCAGAGAATACTTCTTTATTTCGGATTAATATTTCAAACAGTTTATCCCTCTGTTGTTCATTTAGTTGATCAGCCTGAGTTACCTTTTCCCTCAACAATTCTTCTAAGTCTTCACTACTCTCCCTATCATAGTACCTAGTTGCATCAGAAACCCTCAAATTGTCTATGAAATCATTTTTATCCCATTCTACATTTTCTTTATTATCGACTCTGTACTCTTTTACATTTACTTCAGTTAATTCCATAGCTCCTACTTTAACATATTCTACAAAGAATGTATCCCCTTGGATTTCTTCTTCCTCTTTTTCTCTTACAATAGTTTCTGAACTACTATCTTCCACAAAAGGCACTATAATGGTCTCATCTTCAACTTTCATTTCTAGAATCATGTTTTTAAAATTCACCACAGCTTTCCAGGCATAAAGACAATCACAACCTATTATAATATCTGTCACAAGTCTTCCTACAATCAGAAATAAAATTCCAAGTATTCTCCCATTTATTTCAATATTTATCATTGCTTGAAATTTTACTCTTTCTTTTCGTTTTCCCACAGCTAGCGAGCAATATATCCCATTAACTGGTAAAGACATTACTTTGAAACCACTACTTTGTAAATTATCATAAAAATTTTGTGAGCATACTGTGCTATTTGATCCCGTATCTATAATTGCATTGTATTGTTTTCCATTTACTCCAATTTTGATTTTAGGTGGATCTCCTACTGTTTCGTTTTCGTCAATTCTATTTTTCCATTCTCTTTTCTTTTGTATCATCATTTGCCTTCCAGGACTATTTATTTCCGAGTACTTATCACAATCATTACTATGATACCCAGTTCTCACTGAAGGCGCGTTTGACCGGGTCTGGCGTTTCCCTGATTTTTAGGTATTGCTCCTGTACTATTTCCCGAATTGTTACTTCTGTTTTCCTGCATTAAATCGGGGTTACTTCCTACCATGTTTTTGACCGTGTTAATGGCCTCAACCATTTCCGCATTTTCGGGGGAATTTCGTCCACTAGAATACCTTTCTCCCTGTCTTGGTGACCTCGGTCTAAACTCATTATCTCCGTTTGTCCAATACCCATCATTTGAATTTCTACTATGTCCAAAATAACGTCCCCGTCTACCTCGATCAAATCTATTTGTATTCATATAATTCACCCTTATATTTCTTCCCCTTAGATTACCATTTCTATTTTGGTGATGTCCTTCCTGGTTATATCTACCTTGATTTTCCCACCGGAATGATTCCATCCTTGGTACTGGTCCTTTATATCTTTCCCTGACCTCACTTCTATTCTGATAATACTGTGCCCCTTGCCCGAAAGAATTGACAGTTTCTTTTCCTTCATATGTATTTCCAAATGCGTGTTTTGGCTTATTGACTTCTAAGGCTGATAATAATTCGATCATAGCTGCAATGCTATCGGGTCGGGCTATGATTAGGTAGTGTTGAAGCGTTTCCGGAAAATGTGGAGTAACTATATTTATTAGATCTTTTTCATCCAAGGGAGGGTCCAACATCTTCGATTTTCTCGCTATTCTCATAAAATAGTTGACCATCGATTCCTCCGATCTAGGATTAAATTTTCCATTGCTTAATTCAACTCTAATATTAGCCTGCCTACTAGCTCCCCAATATCTGGTTAAAAAGATGTTCCTAAAGGTCCTGTAGTCATTATTGTTACCCATAGAAAGGCCTAGCCAATTAGCAGCATTACTCTTTAGGCATTTTCTTACTATTACCATCTTGTACTCCTCTGGTATACGTTTCACCGTGAAGTACTCTTGTAACCCTTCTAAAAAGGCTTTAGGATCATCTGAATCTTCATTTTCAAAAACTGGAGGTGTCATTTCATTTAAGACATGGTTAGGCCAATGTAAATTTGAATTGTCACCTATCCCTGAGCTATTTCCGAGATCAGAATGGGAATTACTGTTACCTCTATTTTGCATCGAAATGTCAGCTGATACACCTGGTATTGCCTCGTTTCTTGCAACTTCATTACTAAGATTGTTGTGATTACATGCATTTTCATTTAATTTCAAATTTTCTAAGGCCTCTTTTACCTGAGTAATTTCTGTCACTACTCCTTTTATTTGGTCTGTAACATCCTCCAAATTTCTAGCCTGCCTTTCACTTTCTACATCAGATCTTTCTATTCTAACTTTACACCCCTGTAACTCTTCTCTAATTTCTTCCCTGTCTTTATCTAACCTTTGTACTACCTCTTCCCTTTGTTTGTCTAAACTATATGTTACTCTTTCCCTTTCTTTATCTAATTTATCACTAACTTGTTGACCTAATTTCTTTTCAGAATTCTTTACTTCTTGCCTTATTGTCTCTAATTCTCCCTTAACCTGTTCTCTATTTTCTTTTACTTCACTACTGACTTTATTAATTTCCTCCCTAACTTCTTCCCTAAAGGTTTCGAAAACTCTCCTCTGATTCTCCAATTGCATTCCCAATTCCTGTTGTCCCTTTTCTAATTTCTGTCCTAACTCTCTACTAGTTTCGTCTATCTTACTCATCTTTTGGCTTAACTCTGTTCTTAATTCTTTACTATTTTCATCTATCTTTTTACTTAACTCAGTATTCATCTTTTCCACTGTTCTTAATTCTTTACTATTTTCATCTATCTTTCGACTTAACTCTGTTCTTAATTCTTTACTATTTTCATCTATCTTTTGACTTAACTCTGTACTCATCTTTTGACTTAACTCTTTACTATTTTCATCTATCTTTTGACTTAAATCTGTACTCATCTTTTTCATTATCGTTTGAAACATATTCTCTATTTCTGACATAAATGCTGGCCTTTCTAAATTATTACTAAACATTTCTGAACTACCTCTAGGTGTTTCTCTAACGTTCTGATCTTCTAATTCTTGGCATATTCTGCTACCAATTACATTCTGATTAAATTCTTCCATCCTACTAACACTTTCCTGAATTTCCGGACTATTGAAACCTCTAAACTCACTATCACTGTCTTCCATTTCTAAGCTATTTACATGTGTTTTTCTACTCACCAAAATTTTCAGTATTTTCACTATTTCACTTTAACTGCACTTAAACTTGTTCACTACACGTTTCACAGATGTTGACGCGCTGGGCACCTTCTTGTCTGCTGGTTCGATGCTGGCTCGGTCGTCTTGGGGTTTGGTCCATTCTTTCGAAGCCACACGTTGGGAAGCCAATTTGAAGCTGTAATATAGCTTCCTAGTTATTACCTCGCCATTTGAAGCTGAAGTCGTTGATGATGTGTTGTTGGTCACGTTGATGTGGTTCGGTGTGTTATCTCCGGCTAGCTGAGCATTATCTCTTTATCTCGGGTTTGCATGAGTGTAAAGGACAACCCAAGAACAACTTTGCACATCAATTTATTTTATATTAAATATTTTCGGGAGATATGCCGATTCTATATGTGTATCTGTAGAAGCATCGCAATCACATCTGCGCAGCACGAACTGCACGAACTCCCGTACTGCTCTCTGGTTGAGTACTGACTAGACGCTTCTCTCTTACCCACGCCAAGAAGACCGTTCGCTTCCAATTTGAATGTCATGACGTCATCCAAGAAAGCCTCGTATCCAAAATGTTATTTCCTTTTCCCGCAATTTAGAAATGTCCCTTTCTATTATAACATGTTCTTTTATGAATTTTGAATATATAATTACCTTTTTAGGATTAACCGATGTTTACTTTATATTTTATTAAATATATCGCGCGACTTTTTAAGGTTGGTAGACTTGACTTTCGAACGTATATTTAAACTATGTAGTATGACGTCATGACTCGCTAATTTCAAACCAATAATGCGTTTATCTTACAAATTTAACGACTATTATTTACTCATCCGGCAATTAAATTAAAACGTGTCTTTTTCAAAAGCCCATTCGATCGGAAATCTAAATTTCGGTATCAAAATAATGGATGTTGTTTAAAGAATACTATGAATACAAATAAACAGAGGCAACATTACAATAATATGAATAAGTTATGTATACAGAGGCTACAGATTTAATATATAGAGAATGCAAATTTGCAGTTCCATCAGGTTTTGGACACTTAACTAAAATTCAGATATATAGAAAATTACAGATACAATTATTCAAAGAATGTATATACAATAATTTATGTTAATGATGTGTACCATCCTAGATTAGTTTATAAAGTAGTCAAAAAACTCCTGCAAACTGTAGGTGGTTTGCTCAAATAGAAAATGTTTAGCTTTTCCTAAACTTAGTTTGACTGCAATTGTGGATTCTGTTTGGATTTGATTATACATGTGTATGCCCTAATGCAGTATAGAATTGTATGTGTCTCGTTTCCTTTATCATCTTTATAGTCATCCAAGCTTTGGAGTGATACAAACTGTATACCAAACATTCAGCTAGGAAACACCATTAAAAATTTGAGAAATTGGTCAAAATAAGGATTTCAACATTAATTCCTGCTCTACCAAACCCTAAGCAAAGGTTTAAAGGAATCTTGAGATGCCATATTAACTTAGCCATATGAAGACAAAGTTTTTATACATACCAAATATCACTGTGCCAGATATTCCTGCAGATTGCAAACTAGCAACAGCTTGTTCAGAATTCTGTTTTGGCAGCTCTGGGACTACTGAAATAAATTGCATAACACAAATATATTATTTATATAAGTTAACACTTTTTTAGCATCTAATGTAAACTTCACCTGCAGTAAGTGCAATGTTTATACTAATAAAATTGTGTATTTTGAACTCCATTTAGGAAACAAAGTAATAGCATCTGAATTACTTTAAAGCACAGTGCTTAATTTCGATAATCTAGCTGATCAAAAATCATTTTTAAACTGATTAATTCACTAATGATTGGAAGTTTTTCGAACAAGTGATTAACACATTAAAGGTCAGCTTTTACAATATAGGTACCTCACTTTTAAGAATTAGGACAGGTTTCAGGAACCTTCGTTCTCATCTTCAGCTTTCATCCATTGATGTAAATATGTTGTCAGGTATAGTATTGATGGTGGAGGTCTCTAGTGGTGGTGGTATGAACTTGCTAATCTGGTTGGTGGGAAATCTAATTCATTATTCAGTCCTTGTTTTTTATGATATGGATATTTTCCCAAATTGAGAGCTCAGATATCTTGCCCTCAGAAGGTTGGCTTCCTGGATGTCATGGCGTTGATCCAAAAAAATGTTTGTACGTTATGCACCTGAAGTGTTCTTTTAATCTAGTTTTCAAATTTCTTTCAGCCTTGCCTTTGTATGTTTGGTCAGTCTGCACAATTAATCTAATAAATACCTGATTTTTCAGTGTGAGGTTCGTGTCTGAAGGATGTGCTGTATCGGTTTTGTGACAGCGTAATGAATAGGGCTAGAAAGTTCATGCATTTGCATATTTTTTCATAGGGGTTAAAAATGTATGCTTTTACATTATGTGCATGAATTATGGAATTTTAAGTTATTTGGACGTGATTTTATGGTGCATATAACTGCACATTTTGTTGATTTTGATAAATGCATATTTCAATACTATAGCCTCTATATAGCATATTTTAATGATTTTTATGGTTTTTTTCCACCTGGATAGTATTTTTCATATTGGTAGTGTTGCATATGATGTAACTCGCCAGGTGGCGAGAAGCAACGCTGACTCATATTGTTATGTAGTGAATCCCCTGTTTCCATCCTTTCATTATATGTTTGTGCATAGAGAACAATCAGTGCGTTATCTGAGAGGTTTATATTAACAAAGATAAAGTGCAGGTCAACGTTTTGAGCAGCACGATCATAGCAAGCTCTGCGTGGTCTTCAAACGTAGCAGTGTTGTGAACTGGTTCGCTCCAAATTAAATTAGGAGTATAAAATCTTGAAAAGCTCTTCAAATGCCGAAAATAAAACCAAATTAGAGTGCTAGATTAATTAATTTACAGAAAGAGTTTTTGGGTGATTTAATATCTACAGATAATAGGGCACTGTGTTGTGGAGCGTGTGACAAAAATATAGGGAGTGAGAAAAGATTTAAAATAGTTCAGCACATAAACACAGCAAAACATAGGAGAATTTGATCAGAAAACTCGCAAACAAATAACCTGTTCTAAAACAATTAGTAGTGTGTTTAGGAAGTAGGGTTACTGAATTTTCCTATGACTTGTGCCAAGCATTTTTAGCTGTTGATATTCCCTTGTTCAAAATTAATAATCCGATATTTAAAAACTTTCTTGCTAAGTGTACTCAACAACATGTGCCTGAAGAAAGTACACTGCGTAAGACTTATGTAGGACATTGTTACAATAATGTATTGTCAAATATACAAAATTTAGCGGATCAGTTTGTGTGGTTGTCTGTTGATGAAACCTCAGATTCTGAACGCCGTTCTATTGCTAATATAATCGTGGGTGCCTTAAATATTGAACAAAAGACTACAGCTTAATGTGTGCAAATTGTCGGCCACTGACAATGTAACTGTGACACAGTTTGTGATGGACTCTTTGAAATTACAATGCCCATGTGGAATCGAATACAACCGGTTGCTTTTATCTGTTACCTTATATGGTAAAATCAGGAAAAACTCTGAAAGGTATTTTTCCTAACTTAATTCATATAACTTGTTAGGCACACACTCTTCATCGAATTTCTGAGACAATACACGATTCTTTCCCACTGGTAGATAGATGTGTCCAGTACAAAGAGAATTTTTGTTAAATCTCCTAAAAGAGTTAAGTTGTTTAGATCAACAGCACCGAATATCTGACTTCCTCCTGCACCGGTGTTAACTCGATAGGGAACATGGGTCGATGCAGTTTTGTATTATGCTGAGCACATAGAAATAATCGAAGAGGTTGTTAATTTATTGGACTTGAACGATGCTTCATCAATAGAAACTGTGCAAAATATTCTGTCAGGCACTGGGTTAAAGAAGGACCTTAGTTTCATATCTGCCCATTTTTCTTTCTTACCAACAACCATAACGGCATTGGAAGCTGTAGGATTTCCTTTGCATGAATCACTTACTGTGCTTGAAAAAACAATATGTCATCTAAGTTCGGTTCGTGGTAGCATAGGACAAAAAGTGAAAGAGAAAGTGAATTATGTAATTTAAAAAAATTCTGGTTATAACCAGATGTGTGATATTCGAGACATCCTCGAAAGAAAACCATCTGTCACACTAAGAGAGTTGACTCTTTCTGTTGTGGCGGGGTTTTATTATTAAGAGATGGTTAACACATATTAGTGTGGATATAGCAGCAAATGGAGCACTGTTTTTGCTAAAAGGTGGAAAGTTTGTTAGAGCAGACGCCACTTTTATCTTCAGGGGAGGTGGTCGTGGAATGGAATGCATAAATCAACGTACTTTTATTAGAAACACATTTATTCGTTTTATATACACTTTACATCACTATTTCACTTGGTTAATAACTTTTAAAATTGGATAGCGTCCATGCTGGCTAGAAGTTTGGATGTAATTCACATATTCACACGCCATCAACAATTATACGTCCTTACACTTTGAAGTCACAGACGCTAATGAAAGTAGTTTCTGAGCGTCTCTATGACGCAACACCGCCATTCTTGTGTATTCATCCGCGCAACAGTTCTCATTGGTCGAACTCAAACAGTTGAGAAGACATTGTCTATTTTGAGTATTATCAAAAGAAATAAGTCCCTGATACACCCAAATTAAAAGAATTAAAAATTTACACACTCTTACAAAAATATTTACATGAACAATTTTCTATTAGTCAATATTCTGTCTCATATGCCCCTTGTTTTGTTTTTCAAGTTGTCACCTTATTTACAATCTTGAAACACAATACAATACTTCTCCCTACTTCTATGATTCAATCACTTTGTACAATCTTTTTTTTTTTTTTTTTTTTTTTTCAGTCTTCTTCACTGTTTGTCTTTGTCCTTTGTTTTGACATAATACAACATGTCTTTATAAGTTTCACATATTCGGTTACTACACAATGCATTCAGTTATTATACAATACATATCCAGTTATTGTACAACACATTTAGTTATTACACAATATGTCCAATTATTATGCAATACATATTCAGTCCTTGTACAATATACCCAGTTATCATATCACATATGTTGTTATTATACAATACACCTTCAGTCATTATACAATACATATTCAGTTTTTGCATAACATATTTGGTTATTACTCAACATATTCAGTTATTACACAATATATCCAGTTATCATACAATACATATTCAGTTATTGTACAACACATATTCAGTTCTTATACAACACATACTCAGTTATTGCACATTTGACATTGACACAAATACAATTTAAGTGTTTCATGTAGTTTTTGACTTGTATTCTTTGCTATGAGGAGAGAAAAACAGGATACAAATTTTGAGCTAATGATTATGATCTTATTTATGGCAATATTTTATTCAGTTCTTTGCCTTCTTTGTCTTATAAGCTCATGTATAGGCAGGTTATTGAGTCGGTTCTTAAACTCTGATGTTACTTATGACACTAATTTTCTTAATTGGGTTATTATTCATTGTTGTTTGGTTCAACATTTCTTCGAGCTTAGCATTGGCTATATTCATCTCAATTCATGGGCATTGTTTTTCTGATTATGGTTTTCCTCACTTCACTAATTGTCATTTCTTTGTCTCTTATTTTTATAAGAGAAAACTTCTATACTTACAATCATTCTGTAATTGTATTATTTTTCTTCTCCATTTACCCTCGACATCTTTGTGTCGAAATGTTATATCTTTTTCATCATAATTAATTCATTTTTATTTTTGTCCCTGACATCCTTATGTCAAAAACATATTATCTTCCGTCGCTATGATTCATTTATTTAATGACAATCAGTGTTCTCATCTGTCTTTGTTGACAATGCTCTTTGTGGTCGATATAGCCAATGACTATGTTGATTTTCTTCCCTGTTGTAATCCTATTCTGAACATAATTTCCTATAAGTAACCCATTAAAAATTGTTATCTTCTTTCATCTCTACTACTCCTGCCTTACACATTCGTTGACAAAGGTTATTTGGTTCTTTCCTTGTATGGCTTCAATTTATTTTTATGGTATCTTCCTACCAACTTGCCATTTGTATTCTGTAGCTCATACGTGTGGTCACCCAGCTGTTTTGTTATGACCGGTGGTTCCATCTCTCTCTTCGTGTAGCCATCATGGTGTCGATGTCAATTGTAAGTTGCTGAGATTTTGTTGTTTGTCATTCACTCGGTTGGGACGAACTTAGTTGTTGTAATTTCCCTGAGTGTTGGTGGTGGTTGTCGTTTCTGTATTCTGTGCAGTATCTGCCCTATCCGGCACATTTTCATTCTGTTCCTGTTGTCTTATGTTGTCGATGTTCCCTTGGTTTCTGCCCCTTTGACGTGAACCCCTATTGTACGACGGCCTATGGCTGTTCATGTATTCCCTACAGAATCGTATATGATTCACTTGATGGGTACGGTCTCCTGGTCTTCCACGATCATATCTATGCGTTCTGTACCTCGATTCACCCCTCGGTATCGTGTCGTGGTACCGCTGTCTTGTGTTCTCCATCCTCTCGCCATGATTATGTGGTTGTGGGAAATGGTGTGCCCCTCTCCCCCTTTCATGGGTACTCCTAGTATTTGTATGTTCTCCTTCGCTTTGGTTGTTCGTAGCCGTGTTTCGGTTTAGGATGGGTGAGTTTGGGTGACCGTTCCTATGTCTATGTTCATTAGGCCGACCATTTTGTGTTTCGAAGGCTGTTAGCAGTTCTATCATATCTGCAAAATCTACCGGCCTTGCAACAATTAATCCTGTTCTCACTGTGTCTGGGAAATGTCTCGTTATGCTGGCAATTAGTTCTGCCTCCGACAAGTTAGGGTCTAATAGCTTTCCTTTGTTGGCTACTTTCATGAAATAGTCGACTAATGACAATCCTTTGGCTGGATCGTATCTACCTGTCGCTAGCTCTACCCTAGTTTGGTTTTGTTTAGCTGGGCCCCAATATCTTGATAGGAATAAATTTCTGAATGAGCTATAAGACTCATGACCAGCTAGTGTTAACCTGAGCCATTCTAATGCCTTGTTTTTTAAGCTTTTCTTTACTATCATCATCCTAAGCTCGTTTGGTATCCTTTTCACTTTAAAGTATTCTTCCATCTCTTTAACAAAGAGTTTTGGATCGTCTCCCTTCTCCTCGTCAAATGTAGGTGGTGTAATTTCATGTAATATGCTGTTGGTGTAACATGTGTTATGTGTTGTGTCATTGTTTGGTTGTGAACCTCTTTCTCTGTATGGTGAGTCAACATTTTGTACATTACTCAAATAACTCTCATCTTGTACATTACTTACATCTAAATCATCTTGTCTTTGTAATGCCTTCACAACATCATTTACATTAGCCAAATTTTCTTTCCCCTTTTTCATTTCTTCACAAATTGATTTTAAATCATTCTTTATTTCTAAGTGGCTTTGTTTCATATCATTTATAGCATCCTGTTGTGAAAGCATCACATCATTCATTGTCTTAATTTTAGGAATTACAATTTGTTCTACAGTTTCATTAATAACATCTTTCTTTACTACCTCAATCTCTTTCCTTAATCCCTCAGTTATTTCTGCTTTTACATTTGTTATCTTACAGTCTACATTTGTATTACATTCTGTTATTTCATCCCTACATCTAGCAATTTCTTCTTCCAACACTATTTTATTCTCTTTCATCTCTGATTCTATCTTTCCCATCCTATCTCCTACCATTTCTATCCTAGCTTCTAAGGCTTCCTTTGTTTCATTTAAGTTTTTGTGAACTAATTTTAAATTAGTTTCCATTACTTTCATATTTTCTTTACACTCCTGTCTTCCTAATTCTATTTTCTGTTCTAGGTTCTGTCTACCTAATTCCATTTGCTGTTCTAAGTTCTGTCTACCTAATTCCATTTTCTGTTCTAAGTCTTTTCTCACTTCCTCCATTTTCTGACCTATCTCTTCCTTATTCTGTTCCAGTTTCTGGCCTAAACTTTGTTCTATGTCCTGTCTCAATTCTATGTTATTTTGTTCCATTTTCTGACCTAATTCTTTTTTATTATTTTCCAAGTCCTCTCTCACTCCCTCTATTTTCTCACCTAAACTTTGTTCTATATCCTGTTTTAATTCTATGTTATTTTGTTTCATTTTCTGGCCTAAACTTTGTTCTAGTCTTTCAAACATCATCATCATTAACTTTTGGTCTTTGCTTATTTCCGCCTGTTCCGCACCTTCTAATCCTTCCTGATAACTAGGCCTATCTGCCCCTTCCCCCACTCCTATTTCTATCTCTTTTCGCGACATTTCAATTCCTTTATCTAATTCACTTAATGTTGAAAGTCCTGTTACTTTGCCGTTTCTCAATAACATGGAAATCAAATGTACGTAAAAAAAAATAAAAAGTTTTGATCCTACTTTCTTTTCTGCTGGTTCTTCGTCCGGTTATTTACGTCTCCTGGGTAGTTGGTTTCACCAGATGATCTCCGGTGTTTTTCCCACGTTGATTCTCCGTGTATCGATGTTTTGTTGATATCAGACGATGGTCTAATGGCGTCTTTCTCCTGCACGATAAGATAGCGTCCTTTTGATATTAGCACTTTATTCTCGTAATTTTGCATTCCATTCTAAATTCGCGCCCCACGTTGGGCAAGCCATTTGTGGCGGGGTTTTATTATTAAGTGAATGGTTAACACATATTAGTGTGGATATAGCAGCAAATGGAGCACTGTTTTTGCTAAATGGTGGAAAGTTTGTTAGAGCAGACGCCACTTTTATCTTCAGGGGAGGTGGTCGTGGAATGGAATGCATAAATCAACGTACTTTTATTAGAAACACATTTATTCGTTTTATATACACTTTACATCACTATTTCACTTGGTTAATAACTTTTAAAATTGGATAGCGTCCATGCTGGCTAGAAGTTTGGATGTAATTCACATATTCACACGCCATCAACAATTATACGTCCTTACACTTTGAAGTCACAGACGCTAATGAAAGTAGTTTCTGAGCGTCTCTATGACGCAACACCGCCATTCTTGTGTATTCATCCGCGCAACAGTTCTCATTGGTCGAACTCAAACAGTTGAGAAGACATTGTCTATTTTGAGTATTATCAAAAGAAATAAGTCCCTGATACACCCAAATTAAAAGAATTAAAAATTTACACACTCTTACAAAAATATTTACATGAACAATTTTCTATTAGTCAATATTCTGTCTCACTGTGAAACAGTTAACATCATTTAAATATGTCCCTATAACATCTTGTGACGTGTAAAGAAGTTTTTCACGTTACAAAAGTGTTTTGCCAGACAATAGAAGACGTTTTACTGTTGAAAATTTGTGTAGTGTTGGTTGTGAACTGCAATTTAGCAGTTAATAGTAGGAGCGGGACCACTTCTGCTTCAACCTCTAAGGAATAAGGTAACTATTATTTACACCTACTCGTCTACTGCAAAGGGACATGAACTGTTCTAATGAAATAGTGCATATTTCTTGGCATATTTTGAAGTTTTTAAGAGCATATTTGCATGCATATTTCAGTGTCTTTTAGGGCATGAATTCCGAGCCCTAGTAATGAAAGTGCATGTGATGTTCAGGGCAGAATTTAGTCTCCTGAAGGCACAACCTCAAAGGCTAGCAAGAGAAAGTAAAATTTCTAGCTCTTCCTTATGGGAATAACCATCCAGATTCCATTGCAAAAGTGTCATAAGTGGTAACTGAGAGGGAAAAATTAAAAACAAATAATGGGAAAAGGGGTATAATCACGTAAGCCAGAGTTGGCCTCTACATTTCCAAACTCTATCGAAGCATGGTTTTTCTGCTCTTGAACCTTACATGCCAAGTTGCTCCTGCAGTTTGACAAAGGTGATTTAGGAGGCTGCTTCTTAAAAGATTTATCTGCAGTGCTGAGGTTGACTTTGCAATGGCTTTTGGCATCTTCTGAGTATGATTAAAGATTGGTCACCACAGAAAGAAATTTATCTGCTGAAATGTTGGTAGTGGAGCAGTTTTGGCGAACTTCTGGAAAAATGATATTAATGTAGGTGTTGAACTCTCCATATCTACAATTCATAGACTTTATTTCCTTAGTGCTGTCAGAGATAGGGAGAGAAGTTGTAGCAGATATCATGGTAGATGAGAAACACTCAACATGACTAATTTCCCCAACACTGCTAAATGCCAGTAGTAGAGTACTGGATTTAGAACACTGAAAATCTGTGTCAGATGAACTAACTCAGAAGGTTTCTGCCTTAGTGAAGGAGGTATTAAGGTAGTTCTCTCAAAGGAATCAAGCACACTAATCACCAGATTGGTATCAATAGCTGGGTCACAGCTATGCTGTGACACTCGCTCTTTAAGACAATGTAGCAATAAATCACTTGAGAGGTTACTGTTTATTTTCAGGCCTTTACCCTTCATAAGTAGTTATTCTTTAACCTTTCAAACATTTTTGCGGTTTTGTAAACAGTTTTTGCCTCCTGCCTGTCCAGGGTACTTCTTTAGTTCAGTCTGTTCATTTTAAACAAAGCTGCAACATGTTTGAGTGGCTTGCAGCTCTCGGTTTAACGTCTGTTTAGCATTATCTTTCTAGAGTTGTGTTGTTTACTAACAATACCATTGAATAAACCTTTAGTGCATTTAATGTAGTGATTTACTTTTAAGCACTATGAGTGACACAGACAGTGTCACCACGTAAGTTGTCCTAGAAAATGCTACATACAGAAAAACCAATGGAAAACGCATATAGCCAAGAAAAAGAAGAAGATGAATACAGATAAAGAACACGAAAGTTAAAAAACCAAACATATAGTAAAGTCACACACCAGAGGTACAAGAAGAAACAGCAGTGGACATGATTAACCTCTTCAGCGATATGGATGTGAAATCATGTCCATTTAAAATGACGGATGAGAGATATGGGCGTGTATACAGGTCCTGTGCGTTTATCCATTTAAGCCTTATTTATCCCTTATCTAACTCAACTTATTTTAATTTTCCCTTTATCAAACATTTGAGTAAAGTCTATACACTTTACTGGCTTACCTTTATATGTTGCTTGTGCAGTGATATGCCTCAAAACAGGGATAAACACACAAGGGTAAATCTCCACATTCGTGAATTATCTTCTTGCGGCACACGAAGCACTTTCTAGATGGGCAGGACTTCTTTGCTGTTGGTGGTATCCTTTTAGGATAATGTTTTCCTTAAAGTCTGAGGGGTGCAGGGGTTTTGGATTTTCTAGCCCCAACGTGGTATTGTTCAATTAGGCTGCGAGCTATTGATAGTCGAAAGTCCAGGTAGGACATTGTCCTGTGTGGGTTTAGAGCTCTCCAAATTAATTATTTTGTTGTTTAACGATGCTGTCAATTGCCAGGATCACATCAGCGTCGCCGGTGTGCCGGAATTTTGTCCCGCAGGAGTTCTTTTGCATGCCAGTAAATCTACTGACATGGAGCTGTCATTTTTAAGCACACTTAAAAATCATCGGTCTGGGCCGGGTTTGAACCCGCGACCTTGGGATCAGTAGACCAGCGTCTAACCAACTGAGCCACCCAGACCGACTAGAGCTCTCCAAATTACCAAACAATTGTATATGGTTATATCCAGTTGGTGCAAAAATAACTTTTTATACCACTTCTCCCTTCAGCTACAAGCAGGAAAGTACATGTATGTATTTCAACAAAGAAAGAAATGGAGTCTACTAAGTTATGAAACATGCGTTAGCAAAAGTTGCAAACTTCCTCTATTCTGATAACTCAGAAACCACGCATACACTAGTGCTTTATGTCAGATTATACCTTGTTTTACTGACGCATACGCCACACATACAATGGGTCGACTACTGTTTCTTTCAGAGAACTTATATTAGATGCATTCGACAGAGCAAAGTTAACTTTTCACCACAGTAAAACAAAATAGTGCCATTTCAATGTTTTGTAAATGCAACTCAACTTTGCTGATGATGTACATGTATACTGCATATAACGAATTTTATACCAGTTTTCTTTTTCATTAAAATAACTTAATATTTAAATATTTACATAAAATACAGCTGGTATATATGAAGCACTTTTAGTGCATTTAACAATTTAAATGCCCTGTGCTGGATATTGGGTAGCAGTTCTTGGCTTGCGGACATTTTAAATGGCCATCGCTCAAGAGATTAACATACTCTGGTTCCTCACGACAGCACAGCGGTTAAACATCTTCAGTGATCTAGCCATACTTTTTGTTAACTTCTTTATATTCACTTTAGAAGTATTGTTTGTTAGTATTAGAACAAATATTTACCAATATTAGTTAAAGTATTGCTTGCAAAATGCTAACTTTACAAGTAAGCGTTCTGGTTATAACGCGCATGAAAGTATACATTATCTGAATTATATTGTTGATGAAATTAACATTCTGAAATCTTAAATATGTGCCAAATAACATTTTACATTCCTAGTTAACACTATTGATGCATTAGATTCACATGTGAGCAAATTTTAATCTCTCTATAGATGATTTTAATATGTACTACATAGTAAAACTTTAATCACATTTTTCTCAAAACTAGCTTTTGACGAATATGCCCTTGCTATTCTAAGGGCCTAAATTTAGCACTGAAGAAAGAGGGACAATATGAGCTGCAGACTGATGAGCCTGACTGAAGGATCTGTGGGCCAATTTCATTCAAAATAACAGGCCAAGTTTCTCCTTCACTTCTCAACAGTCAACAATTTTATCCATAACTCTTAGTTATTGAATTGCATACAGCACACAGCTGCTAGAGTGTGCAAGATGAGCACCATTTAGAGATTGATGTGTAAGAACTGCCATGTCAAGTTATTCCACACGTAGGACAAAGACTGATGCTTACATGTTAGCACTGTATATCTGAACCCTTGACGTGAAAAACACAAAGGGTTGGAACATATTGTAATTAAGTAGCATCAAGGGTTGTAGGCTTTCGTGTTGACCAGGTCTGGGGATTCAACTAGTGTCATCACTAAAGCCACAATTCTTAGTCACCTTAGTGTGTGCAAGGGGCTGTTTTGTGCAGTCTGATGGCTGGCCTCTCGGTCTGGGTAAACACATTCACAGCATAACTGACACTCCTAAACATGAATATTAAAAATAGAAGCACTATTGACAGTGAAGTATTCTTCATGTTTGAGCTTATTTTGAGTCACTTATTTACACTCACCTTCACTACTAAACTGCTTTTTTAAAGCGGAAACGTTTTCAGGACCATTAGATCCCATCATCAGCCGTTGGGCGACTGCCGTTATTCTCTTGTTCCTTTTCTCTACTGTCTCTATTCTGCTGCCATCTGGTGTTAGGGGCGCAGAGCTTTAACACTTCATTCAATGCTGGTATTTCGAAATTAATAACTTTATTACTGTTTGAGAGGTAGAACTGGAACTTAAAAATTCAATGCCACAACTGGGATTTGAACCACAGACCTTTCGCTTGCCGGGCGGACGCTCTAACCACTGAGCTATTGTGACAAACTGCCAGAATGGCATTAAATTCTCAAGCCAGTTCGTATTTCTCCTGGTAAACCACAAAGGCAGTCTCACATCAGAGACAATTACCCAAATGGTGACTTACTATTGCAAGTACTTTATATCCCAGGATTAAATAACCTTCACATGCTAATTATTATTTATTTATGCCAACAAACTTACTGTTGGTGTTTTTAAACACACAAGCCGTGTGTGGGCAAAGTTTAAGAGGTAGAACTGGAACTTAAAAATTCAATGCCACAACTGGGATTTGAACCACAGACCTTCCGCTTGCCGGGCGGACGCTCTAACCACTGAGCTATTGTGACAAACTGCCAGAATGGCATTAAATTCTCAAGCCAGTTCGTATTTCTCCTGGTAAACCACAAAGGCAGTCTCACATCAGAGACAATTACGGCAAGCGGAAGGTCTGTGGTTCAAATCCCAGTTGTGGCATTGAATTTTTAAGTTCCAGTTCTACCTCTTAAACTCTTTTAAAGGCTTTATGAAAGCAGATGCTGAAACTGGCCACTGTCATTCATACATTTTTGCATTTCTTTAGGAAACTATCACTTGCTGTGCTGCAATTTCCTGGCTGATATTTTGTTTTAATTCTTCCAGGGTATACACTATGTTTTAAGTTACCCCAGATATAGAAATCACTTATTGGAGCTGATACCGAAATTTAGATTCGAATCGAAGGGGCTTGATAAAGACACGTTTTAATTTAATTGCCGGATGTGAGATTTGCGATAAGTGTTGAGTAATAACATAGGTAGATAATAGAGTAGGAGGTGTTGTAAGGTGAGCAAAATATGAGTAAATAATAGTCGTTAAATTTGTAGGATAAATGCATTATTGGTTTGAAATTAACGAGTCATGACGTCATACCACATAGTTTGAAATTCACGGTCAAAATTCAGGTCTGCCAACCTTAAAAGTCACGCGATATGTTTAATAAAATATAAAGAAAACATTGTTTAATCATAGAAAGGTAACTATATATATTCGGAATTCAAAAAAGGACATGTTTTAATAGAAAGGGACATTTCTAAATTGTGAAAAGGAATGAAATAGTATTTTGGATGCGAGGCTTTCTTTTGATGACGTCATGAAATTTAAAATCGGAAGAAACGTTTTTTTCGTAGCGTGGGGACGCCAGGAAGCGTGATCACTCGCCCCAGATCGGTGAAGGACTTGGCTGTTTACACATGGGAGTTGCGGTTGCTCTGCAAGGATATATATGTATTGGAAGTCGGCATAACTCCCGAAATGTGTCAAAGAGTTAAGAATAAATAGTAACACCAAAGTTATTCTGGGTGATCTATAAATGATACTCGCGCATACCCTGGATTAAATCTCATGTTGAGCATAGTCGGAGCCGAAATACAAGTATCGACAACGGTCGTTAAGCTACACGAAGAAACATTCTATTTTAGCTTCAGAGCTCTGAGAAACCTTTGTCCACTAATGGCACACCATACACTAATTTTTTCATCATGAAGGGGTACTTTAGAAACAATATTAGGTTCTGGATTACAGGGACAATTCTTTTTTGAGTCAACAATTGATGCCCCAATGTGAATACAAATTTTTGTTTTCTTTTTTGTAGATATAACAGACAGGAGTGCGATTTTGCTTTTTTTCAACAAAACTTTGCAACAACCCATACAGCCAATCTTTCAATGAGAAGAATTGAAAGTGTTTCAGGACAGAATTATTAGTAGAGATTTGTGGCCCCTCCATACCCCGATCTAACCTCCTGCAATTTCTATCTCTAGGGATAACAAAATGTACAGACAAACCCACACACCATGGAAGAATTAAACCAAAATATCCACCAGAAAATTGCCAGCATTTCCCAACATGAACTATGGCAAGTGATGGATAGTTTCCAAAGAGGGTCAAAAAAGTATGGACAATGACGGTAGACAGTTTCAGCATCTCCTTTCACAAAGTTAATAAGCAAAGCCTTTGAACATTTTGAATGGTTTCATCTGCACCTTTCAATAATAGAGGTAGACAGCAATGATAGCTAAGGATGCAGACAGGTAAAACGCCATGCAACCAGTTTGTGGGCTTTTTGCTTTCCTGTTGTCTAACATTCATTCAGAATGAAAAGAATTTTATAGGCTGCTTGCAGAATGTCCAGGATATGTATTTTTATCAATCATATCTTAAACTTTTTTTTGCATCAAACCATGAAAAGCTGTTTCAGAGAAAATAAATCAGATACAGTACATTCACACAACCTTCAACTTCCCTGTTCTAGCACTGTTGTGGTGTCAGAGGTTTACCTCTGATCTTCCGAGGCTCACATTTTCCTTTTGAATCCAACTTCACTTAAGGTGGGGGATTAGCCCAACATTTAAGGTACCTGTTTTATCCCCACCATCATCCACACCAGAGAGAACAAGTCGATGTCTCGTTGATAATGGAGGAAAGTCAGCCTCTGAGACATGTTTGGGTAAATTATATGCAAGTGTTGTGTAGTGTTATTAATCAACTCACCTTTTCGGTTTAAATTGGAAATGAGATCTTTAGATTCAGAAACTGATCATAAAGAGGAAGACGTGAGTTACCTTTATGATGATAATGTGTATTCTATAGGTAACATCATATGCTTAATTCAAAATCATCCTCCTACAACTTAGTGTCATATCAGAAGGTGAATGACTGAAAGGGATGAAATGATACTCAAATGAGTCCAAGGTCCATAGAGCTTGAAGTTACCACACATTCATCTTCTCAGGATAAGGGAAAACCTTGGAAAAAGTCTTATCCAGATAACTCATCCTAAGTGAAGTTCGAACTTGCAACCTCTTGGACATGTGGCAGACATCTACCACCATGCTACAAAGGCGGGCAGGACTTACACTGATGACCTTAGACCATGTGTGTAACTTAACGCAGCTTTGGTTGGGAAAAGGGCAAACAAAGTGAAAAACCATAAAACATTTTATAGAGTTTCAAGAGAATAATAAATGATGCCTATACATTAAACATATATACTTTCAGAAGTTACTCATGCAAAACTATATTTTCCATCTGCTTTCTGTTACTTTGCAGATATTCACAAGAAATAGTTCTGAAATAGTTATTCTTCTATTCCCTGCTGCCCTTTATCTAGCATCAAGGTGAAATAGTTGTACCACTAAAAATCAATTGTTCTTCCACACTAGCCATGTGTAGGACAAGGTTGGAAAGCGGTAGAATGAGACTGGAAAATTCAATGCCATAGCTGGGATTTGAACCACTGACCTTATAGTTGATTAAAGTATGAAGCCTGGGTCTGACTGACAGCACAGTAAGTCTCCATTAGTGCATGTTCTCATGAATTTGAAATCTCATTATGGTTTACTGGGAAAAGTGAAGAGTTGGAGTATTTAATTTCATGTTGGCACATTGGCCATGGTAGCTCAGTGGTTAGAGCAACCAGACAGAGACTGGAACATCCATGGTTCAAATCCTGGCTATGGCATTGAATTTTTTAGTCTCATTCTATCCCTTTCCAGTTATATTGTTAAAAAATCAAGTCAATGTAATTCTATTAACTCTGATGTTCCCAAGGTCAATGAGAAACAAAGCAAATAAGCACTAACAAACAGTTTGTCTGCAACTCTCCACTACAACATTATCACTTCAATGTTAAAATGTATTACATTGAGAAAAGGAGCTACTCACAGCTTACTGATAGGGAAAGGTAAACACTAGCATTGAGCCCAGTCCCTTTGCCATAAGGCGTGATAAGTTCGTAATGTACAGGTATTTTAGCTGAAATCCATTTTATTCATTTAAATGTGCCATACAATTTTATTCTTTTACTTAACCTTTAATGTATTTCTTTACAAACATGCAGTGACAGTATTTTAGGGAAATTAAATATTTTATTATTTTTATATTACACTTCTTTAACAATAACATTCAAATTTTTATATGAAATATATTCATATATTTCAGCACTATAATTTTTTACAATAAACAAATCCATGCAACTGCTATGGAATGTAAACTCATTAACAAATTCCACCCTATCACTTACATGGTCCCTTCCCATCCTAACCACAAGCACATTTTACTGCAGTAACCAGGATTTGAACTTGTGGTCTGTTTTGAATGGATGCCAGTCCATTCACCTGATCTTAAGGACCATGGCTATCCAAATTGTTTCCATCAACATGTCTGACATATATTAAAAATAAGAATATAAGCTTTCATGGCAAATTAGAGTTTGTTTTAGCAGCCGTCTAATGTTAATGAACTTGTTCAAGCTTTCCACCATGGCCATGATCAGGAAATCAAATCATCATTTAATATTTAACATTCATTTTCTGATGGTGGCCATGGAGTTTAATATGGCTGGAAGCTCAAACAACTTAATATTACACAGTGGTAGCCCGAGAAGCTCTAATTAATAGTTATATTGAAACCAGTTTAGGAATACTCAATGAAAGGTTTAAGTAACCCAAAATAAAAGGTTAATTGGAAATATATTTTTCTTTATTCAGCATAAGAAACTTTTTTTAAAAATTCATGGCTTTGTTAATTTTTAAATAAGGAATACAAATAATGGATGTTGTTTAAAGAATACTATGAATACAAATAAACAGAGGCAACATTACAATAATATGAATAAGTTATGTATACAGAGGCTACAGATTTAATATATAGAGAATGCAAATTTGCAGTTCCATCAGGTTTTGGACACTTAACTAAAATTCAGATATATAGAAAATTACAGATACAATTATTCAAAGAATGTATATACAATAATTTATGTTAATGATGTGTACCATCCTAGATTAGTTTATAAAGTAGTCAAAAAACTCCTGCAAGCTGTAGGTGGTTTGCTCAAATAGAAAATGTTTAGCTTTTCCTAAACTTAGTTTGACTGCAATTGTGGATTCTGTTTGGATTTGATTATACATGTGTATGCCCTAATGCAGTATAGAATTGTATGTGTCTCGTTTCCTTTATCATCTTTATAGTCATCCAAGCTTTGGAGTGATACAAACTGTATACCAAACATTCAGCTAGGAAACACCATTAAAAATTTGAGAAATTGGTCAAAATAAGGATTTCAACATTAATTCCTGCTCTACCAAACCCTAAGCAAAGGTTTAAAGGAATCTTGAGATGCCATATTAACTTAGCCATATGAAGACAAAGTTTTTATACATACCAAATATCACTGTGCCAGATATTCCTGCAGATTGCAAACTAGCAACAGCTTGTTCAGAATTCTGTTTTGGCAGCTCTGGGACTACTGAAATAAATTGCATAACACAAATATATTATTTATATAAGTTAACACTTTTTTAGCATCTACTGTAAACTTCACCTGCAGTAAGTGCAATGTTTATACTAATAAAATTGTGTATTTTGAACTCCATTTAGGAAACAAAGTAATAGCATCTGAATTACTTTAAAGCACAGTGCTTAATTTCGATAATCTAGCTGATCAAAAATCATTTTTAAACTGATTAATTCACTAATGATTGGAAGTTTTTCGAACAAGTGATTAACACATTAAAGGTCAGCTTTTACAATATAGGTACCTCACTTTTAAGAATTAGGACAGGTTTCAGGAACCTTCGTTCTCATCTTCAGCTTTCATCCATTGATGTAAATATGTTGTCAGGTATAGTATTGATGGTGGAGGTCTCTAGTGGTCGTGGTATGAACTTGCTAATCTGGTTGGTAGGAAATCTAATTCATTATTCAGTCCTTGTTTTTTATGATATGGATATTTTCCCAAATTGAGAGCTCAGATATCTTGCCCTCAGAAGGTTGGCTTCCTGGATGTCATGGCGTTGATCCAAAAAAATGTTTGTACGTTATGCATCTGAAGTGTTCTTTTAATCTAGTTTTCAAATTTCTTTCAGCCTTGCCTTTGTATGTTTGGTCAGTCTGCACAATTAATCTAATAAATACCTGATTTTTCAGTGTGAGGTTCATGTCTGAAGGATGTGCTGTATCTGTTTTGTGACAGCGTAATGAATAGGGCTAGAAAGTTCATGCATTTGCATATTTTTTCATAGGGGTTAAAAATGTATGCTTTTACATTATGTGCATGAATTATGGAATTTTAAGTTATTTGGACGTGATTTTATGGTGCATATAACTGCACATTTTGTTGATTTTGATAAATGCATATTATTTCAATACTATAGCCTCTATATAGGATATTTTAATGATTTTTATGGTTTTTTTCCACCTGGATAATATTTTTCATATTGGTAGTGTTGCATATGATGTAACTCGCCAGGTGGCGAGAAGCAATGCTGAGTCATGTTATGTAGTGAATCCCCTGTTTCCATCCTTTCATTATATGTTTGTGCATAGAGAACAATCAGTGCATTATCTGAGAGGTTTATATTAACAAAGATAAAGTGCAGGTCAACGTTTTGAGCAGCACGATCATAGCAAGCTCTGCGTGGTCTTCAAACGTAGCAGTGTTGTGAACTGGTTCGCTCCAAATTAAATTAGGTGTATAAAATCTTGAAAAGCTCTTCAAATGCCGAAAATAAAACCAAATTAGAGTGCTAGATTAATTAATTTACAGAAAGAGTTTTTGGGTGATTTAATATCTACAGATAAATAGGGCACTATGTTGTGGAGCGTGTGACAAAAATATAGGGAGTGAGAAAAGATTTAAAATAGTTCAGCACATAAACACAGCAAAACATAGGAGGATTTAATCAGAAAACTCGCAAACAAATAACCTGTTCTAAAACAATTAGTAGAGTGTTTAGGAAGTAGGGTTACTGAATTTTCCTATGACTTGTGCCAAGCATTTTTAGCTGCTGATATTCCCTTGTTCAAAATTAATAATCCGATATTTAAAAACTTTCTTGCCAAGTGTACTCAACAACATGTGCCTGAAGAAAGTACACTGCGTAAGACTTATGTAGGACATTGTTACAATAACGTATTGTCAAATATACAAAATTTAGCGGATCAGTTTGTGTGGTTGTCTGTTGATGAAACCTCAGATTCTGAACGCCGTTCTATTGCTAATATAATCGTGGGTGCCTTAAATATTGAACAAAAGACTACAGCTTAATGTGTGCAAATTGTCGGCCACTATCAATGTAACTGTGACACAGTTTGTGATGGACTCTTTGAAATTACAATGCCCATGTGGAATCGAATACAACTGCTTGCTTTTATTTGTTACCTTATATGGTAAAATCAGGAAAAACTCTGAAAGGTATTTTTCCTAACTTAATTCATATAACTTGTTAGGCACACACTCTTCATCGAATTTCTGAGACAATACACGATTCTTTCCCACTGGTAGATATGTGTCCAGTACAAAGAGAATTTTTGTTAAATCTCCTAAAAGAGTTAAGTTGTTTAGATCAACAGCACCTAATATCTGACTTCCTCCTGCACCGGTGTTAACTCGATGGGGAACATGGGTCGATGCAGTTTTGTATTATGCTGAGCACATAGAAATAATCGAAGAGGTTATTAATTTATTGGACTTGAACGATGCTTCATCAATAGAAACTGCAAAATATTCTGTCAGGCACTGGGTTAAAGAAGGATCTTAGTTTCATATCTGCCCATTTTTCTTTCTTACCAACAACCATAATGGCATTGGAAGCTGTAGGATCTCCTTTGAATGAATCACTTACTGTGCTTGAAAAAACAATATGTCATCTAAGTTTGGTTCGTGGTAGCATAAGACAAAAAGTGAAAGAGAAAGTGAATTATGTAATTTAAAAAAATTCTGGTTATAACCAGATGTGTGATATTCGAGACATCCTCGAAAGAAAACCATCTGTCACACTAAGAGAGTTGACTCTCTCTGTGAAACAGTTAACATCATTTAAATATGCCCCTATAACATCTTGTGACATGTAAAGAAGTTTTTCACGTTACAAAAGTGTTTTGCCAGACAATAGACGACGTTTTACTGTTGAAAATTTGTGTAGTGTTGGTTGTGAACTGCAATTTAGCAGTTAATAGTAGGAGCGGGACCACTTCTGCTTCAACCTCTAAGGAATAAGGTAACTATTATTTACACCTATTCGTCTACTGCAAAGGGACATGAACTGTTCTAATGAAATAGTGCATATTTCTTGGCATATTTTGAAGTTTTTAAGAGCATATTTGCATGCATATTTCAGTGTCTTTTAGGGCATGAATTCCGAGCCCTAGTAATGAAAGTGCATGTGATGTTCAGGGCAGAATTTAGTCTCCTGAAGGCACAACCTCAAAGGCTAGCAAGAGAAAGTAAAATTTCTAGCTCTTCCTTATGGGAATAACCATCCAGATTCCATTGCAAAAGTGTCATAAGTGGTAACTGAGAGGGAAAAATTAAAAACAAATAATGGGAAAAGGGGTATAATCACGTAAGCCAGAGTTGGCCTCTACATTTCCAAACTCTATCGAAGCATGGTTTTTCTGCTCTTGAACCTTACATGCCAAGTTGCTCCTGCAGTTTGACAAAGGTGATTTAGGAGGCTGCTTCTTAAAAGATTTATCTGCAGTGCTGAGGTTGACTTTGCAATGGCTTTTGGCATCTTCTGAGTATGATTAAAGATTGGTCACCACAGAAAAAAATTTATCTCCTGAAATGTTGGTAGTGGAGCAGTTTTGGCGAACTTCTGGAAAAATGATATTAATGTAGGTGTTGAACTCTCCATATCTACAATTCATAGACTTTATTTCCTTAGTGCTGTCAGAGATAGGGAGAGAAGTTGTAGCAGATATCATGGTAGATGAGAAACACTCAACATGACTAATTTCCCCAACACTGCTAAATGCCAGTAGTAGAGTACTGGATTTAGAACACTGAAAATCTGTGTCAGATGAACTAACTCAGAAGGTTTCTGCCTTAGTGAAGGAGGTATTAAGGTAGTTCTCTCAAAGGAGTCAGGCACACTAATCACCAGATTGGTATCAATAGCTGGGTCACAGCTATGCTGTGACACTCGCTCTTTAAGACAATGTAGCAATAAATCACTTGAGAGGTTACTGTTTATTTTCAGGCCTTTACCCTTCATAAATAGTTATTCTTTAACCTTTCAAACATTTTTGCGGTTTTGTAAACAGTTTTTGCCTCCTGCCTGTCCAGGGTACTTCTTTAGTTCAGTCTGTTCATTTTAAACAAAGCTGCAACATGTTTGAGTGGCTTGCAGCTCTCGGTTTAACGTCTGTTTAGCATTATCTTTCTAGAGTTGTGTTGTTTACTAACAATACCATTGAATAATGCTTTAGTGCATTTAATGTAGTGATTTACTTTTAAGCACTATGAGTGACACAGACAGTGTCACCACGTAAGTTGTCCTAGAAAATGCTACATACAGAAAAACCAATGGAAAACGCATATAGCCAAGAAAAAGAAGATGAATACAGATAAAGAACACGTAAGTTAAAAAACCAAACATATAGTAAAGTCACACACCAGAGGTACAAGAAGAAACAGCAGTGGACATGATTAACCTCTTCAGCGATATGGATGTAAAATCATGTCCATTTAAAATGACGGATGAGAGATATGGGCGTGTATACAGGTCCTGTGCGTTTATCCATTTAAGCCTTATTTATCCCTTATCTAACTCAACTTATTTTAATTTTCCCTTTATCAAACATTTAAGTAAAGTCTATACATGGTAATTATTATTTATTTATGCCAACAAACTTACTGTTGGTGTTTTTAAACACACAAGCCGTGTGTGGGCAACGTTTAAGAGGTAGAACCGGAACTTAAAAATTCAATGCCACAACTGGGATTTGAACCACAGACCTTCCGCTTGCCGGGCGGACGCTCTACCACTGAGCTATTGTGACAAACTGCCAGAATGGCATTAAATTCTCAAGCCAGTTCGTATTTTTCCTGGTAAACCACAAAGGCAGTCTCACATCAGAGACAATTACCCCAATGGTGACTTACTATTGCAAGTACTTTATATCCCAGGATTAAATAACCTTCACATGGTAATTATTATTTATTTATGCCAACAAACTTACTGTTGGTGTTTTTAAACACACAAGCCGTGTGTGGGCAACGTTTAAGAGGTAGAACCGGAACTTAAAAATTCAATGCCACATGTGCTAAATTGAGGCCCTTAGAATAGCAAGGGCATATGCGTCAAAAGCTAGTTTTGAGAAAAATGTGATTAAAGTTTTACTATGTAGTACATATTAAAATCATCTATAGAGAGATTAAAATTTGCTCACATGTGAATCTAATGCATCAATAGTGTTAACTAGGAATGTAAAATGTTATTTGGCACATATTTAAGATTTCAGAATGTTAATTTCATCAACAATATAATTCAGATAATGTATACTTTCATGCGCGTTATAACCAGAACGCTTACTTGTAAAGTTAGCATTTTGCAAGCAATACTTTAACTAATATTGGTAAATATTTGTTCTAATACTAACAAACAATACTTCTAAAGTGAATATAAAGAAGTTAACAAAAAGTATGGCTAGATCACCGAAGATGTTTAACAGCTGTGCTGTCGTGAGGAACCAGAGTATGTTAATCTCTTGAGCGATGGCCATTTAAAATGTCCGCAAGCCAAGAACTGCTACCCAATATCCAGCACAGGGCATTTAAATTGTTAAATGCACTAAAAGTGCTTCATATATACCAGCTGTATTTTATGTAAATATTTAAATATTAAGTTATTTTAATGAAAAAAAAACTGGTATAAAATTCATTATATGCAGTATACATGTACATCATCAGCAAAGTTGAGTTGCATTTACAAAACATTGAAATGGCACTATTTTGTTTTACTGTGGTGAAAAGTTAACTTTGCTCTGTCGAATGCATCTAATATAAGTTCTCTGAAAGAAACAGTAGTCGACCCATTGTATGTGTGGCGTATGCGTCAGTAAAACAAGGTATAATCTGACATAAAGCACTAGTGTATGCGTGGTTTCTGAGTTATCAGAATAGAGGAAGTTTGCAACTTTTGCTTACACATGTTTCATAACTTAGTAGACTCCATTTCTTTCTTTGTTGAAATACATACATGTACTTTCCTGCTTGTAGCTGAAGGGAGAAGTGGTATAAAAAGTTATTTTTGCACCAACTGGATATAACCATATACAATTGTTTGGTAATTTGGAGAGCTCTAGTCGGTCTGGGTGGCTCAGTTGGTTAGACGCTGGTCTACTGATCCCAAGGTCGCGGGTTCAAACCCGGCCCAGACCGATGGTTTTTAAGTGTGCTTAAAAATGACAGCTCCATGTCAGTAGATTTACTGGCATGTAAAAGAACTCCTGCGGGACAAAATTCCGGCACACCGGCGACGCTGATGTGATCCTGGCAATTGACAGCGTCGTTAAACAACAAAATAATTAATTTGGAGAGCTCTAAACCCACACAGGACAATGTCCTACCTGGACTTTCGACTATCAATAGCTCGCAGCCTAATTGAACAATACCACGTTGGGGCTAGAAAATCCAAAACCCCTGCACCCCTCAGACTTTAAGGAAAACATTATCCTAAAAGGATACCACCAACAGCAAAGAAGTCCTGCCCATCTAGAAAGTGTTTCGTGTGCCGCAAGAAGATAATTCACGAATGTGGAGATTTACCCTTGTGTGTTTATCCCTGTTTTGAGGCATATCACTGCACAAGCAACATATAAAGGTAAGCCAGTAAAGTGTATAGACTTTTAAGAGGTAGAACCGGAACTTAAAAATTCAATGCCACAACTGGGATTTGAACCACAGACCTTCCGCTTGCCGGGCGGACGCTCTACCACTGAGCTATTGTGACAAACTGCCAGAATGGCATTAAATTCTCAAGCCAGTTCGTATTTTTCCTGGTAAACCACAAAGGCAGTCTCACATCAGAGACAATTACCCCAATGGTGACTTACTATTGCAAGTACTTTATATCCCAGGATTAAATAACCTTCACATGGTAATTATTATTTATTTATGCCAACAAACTTACTGTTGGTGTTTTTAAACACACAAGCCGTGTGTGGGCAACGTTTAAGGCAGTCTCACATCAGAGAAAAATTACCCCAATGGTAACTTACTATTGTAAGTACTTTATATCCCAGGATTAAATAACCTTCAGATGGTAATTATTATTTATTTATGCCTTTGTGGTTTACCAGGAGAAATACGAACTGGTTTGAGAATTTAATGCCATTCTGGCAGTTTGTCACAATAGCTCAGTGGTAGAGCAGCCGCCCGGTAAGCGGAAGGTCTGTGGTTCAAATCCCAGTTGTGGCATTGAATTTTTAAGTTCCAGTTCTAGCTCTCAAACTTTGCCCACACACGGCTTGTGTGTTTAAAAACACCAACAGTAAGTTTGTTGGCATAAATATTTATTACTGTTCTTGATAATGTATATTTTTTCCCAAATATTCAGTTCTATTGGTGAATTAATAGATTTTAACAGTTTTATATTAACGCCGATGTTGTGGTTTTCAGTCCAAAAATTATGTGCCACAGCAGACTTTTCAATTTGTTTTAATTTTATGTTTCTTTGGTGTTCCTTAAGTCTTATATCCAAATTTCTCTTTGTTTTCCCTATGTAGCTTTTGTCACAACTATTACAGTTGATCTGGTAAATCCCCGATTTTTTATTGTATGGGATGGTATTGTTTAGTGGCTTATTAAGCAGGTTTTTTAAAGTGTATTGGTTTTGCGGTGCTAGTTTTATGAATAGTTTCTTGAAGATTTTTTCAAATTTCTTGAAGGCCCAGGGATGGTACGTGAATTTCCTAAATTTCCAGTTGTTTGCGAGTGGTGTTAATGTAGTGGTTTGCGAAATTATCTTGAGCTTTTCTGCATTTTTTGACATGTTTCTAACGGTGGCTGGGTTGAATCCATTTAATATTGCAATTTCTTCTATGTGTTGTTCTTTCAGAAATTCCTCTTTACTTAACGGGACATTATATAAACGATGTATCAAGCTTCGAAATGCTGTCAGTTGGTGTGAAATTGGGTTGCAATTGTTTTCCTTGATGTTGATACCGAAATTTAGATTTCCGATCGAATGGGCTTTTGAAAAAGACACGTTTTAATTTAATTGCCGGATATGAGATTTGCGATAAATATTGAGTAATAACATAAATAGATAATATAGCAGGAAGTGTTGTAAGGTGAGCAAGATATGAGTAAATAATAGTCGTTAAATTTGTAGAATAAACGCATTATTGGTTTGAAATTAACGAGTCATGACGTCATACCACATAGTTTAAATACACGTTCGAAAGTCAGTTCTACAAACCTTAAAAGTCGCGCGAGATATCTAATAAAATATAAAGTAAACATCGTTTAATCCTAAAAAAAGTAATTATATATTTGAAATTCATAAAAGAACATGTTATAATAGAAAGGGACATTTCTAAATTGCGGGAAAAGGAAATAGCATTTTGGATACGAGGCTTTCTTGGATGACGTCATGACATTCAAATGGAGCGAACGGCTTCTTAGCGTGGGTAAGAGAGGAAGAGTCAGTACTCAACCAGAGACCAGTACGGGAGTTCGTGCTGCGCGGATGTGATTGCGATGCCTCTACAGATACAAATATTTTCGGCATAACTCCTGAAAATATTTAAAAAGAAAATAAACAATATATAAAGTTGTTCTTGGGTTGTCCATTACACTTACGCAAACCCGAGATAAAGAGATCTTATGCAGAACTAGCCGAGGCGAGCTACATCGAAGGGCAACGTCACGTCACCAACGACTACAGCTTCAAATGGCGAGGCAATAACTAGGACACAACGATTATTACAGCTTCAAATTGGCGCCCAACGTGGGGCGCCGAAAGAATGGACCAACCCCCCAAGACGACCAGATCAGCATCGAACCAGCAGACAAGAAGGTGCCCAGCGTGTCAACATCTGTGAAACGTGTAGTGAACAAGTTTAAGTGCAGTTAAAGTGAAATAGTGAAAATATTGAAAATTTTGGTGAGTAGAAAAACACATGTAAATAGCTTAGAAATGGAAGACAGTGACACCGACTTTTTAGGTTTTAACAGTCCGGAAATTGAGAAAAGTGTAAGTAGGATGGAAGAATTTAATCGGAATGTAATTGGTAGCAGAATATGCCAAGAAGTAGAAGATCAGAACGTTAGAGAAACACCTAGAGGTAGTTCAGAAATGTTTAGTAGTAATTTAGAAAGGCCAGCATTTATGTCAGAAATAGAGAATATGTTTCAAACGATAATGAAAAAGATGAGTACAGAGTTAAGTCAAAAGATAGATGAAAATAGTAAAGAATTAAGAACAGTGGAAAAGATGAGTACAGAGTTAAGTCGAAAGATAGATGAAAATAGTAAAGAATTAAGAACAGTGGAAAAGATGAATACAGAGTTAAGTAAAAAGATAGATGAAAATAGTAAAGAATTAAGAACAGAGTTAAGTCAAAAGATAGATGAAAATAGTAAAGAGTTAGGACAGAAAGTAGAGAAGGGACAACAGGAATTGGGAATGCAATTGGAAAATCAGAAGAGAGCTTTCGAAACCTTTAGGGAAGAAGTTAGGGAGGAAATCAATAAAGTCAGTAGTGAAGTAAAAGAAAATAGAGAACAGGTTAAGGGAGAATTAGAGACAATAAGGCAAGAAGTAAAGAATTCTGAAAAGAAATTAGGTCAACAAGTGAGTGAAAAATTAGATAAAGAAAGGGAAAAAGTAACATATAGATTAGACAAACAAAGGGAAGAAATTAGAGAAGAGTTACAGGGGTGTAAAGTTAGAATAGAAAGATCTGATGTAGAAAGTGAAAGGCAGGCTAGAAATTTGGAGGATGTTACAGACCAAATAAAAGGAGTAGTAACAGAAATTACTCAGGTAAAAGAGGCCTTAGAAAATTTGAAATTAAATGAAAATGCATGTAATCACAACAATCTTAGTAATGAAGTTGCAAGAAACGAGGCAATACCAGGTGTATCAGCTGACATTTCGATGCAAAATAGAGGTAACAGTAATTCCCATTCTGATCTCGGAAATAGCTCAGGGATAGGTGACAATTCAAATTTACATTGGCCTAACCATGTCTTAAATGAAATGACACCTCCAGTTTTTGAAAATGAAGATTCAGATGATCCTAAAACCTTTTTAGAAGGGTTACAAGAGTACTTCACGGTGAAACGTATACCAGAGGAGTACAAGATGGTGATAGTAAGAAAATGTCTAAAGGGTAATGCTGCCAATTGGCTAGGCCTTTCTATGGGTAACAATAATGACTACAGGACCTTTAGGAACATCTTTTTAACCAGATATTGGGGAGCTAGTAGGCAGGCTAATATTAGAGTTGAATTAAGCAATGGAAAATTTAATCCTAGATCGGAGGAATCGATGGTCAACTATTTTATGAGAATAGCGAGAAAATCGAAGATGTTGGATCCTCCCTTGGATGAAAAAGATCTAATAAATATAGTTACTCCACATTTTCCGGAAACACTTCAACATTACCTAATCATAGCCCGACCCGATAGCATTGCAGCTATGATCGAATTATTATCAGCCTTAGAAGTCAATAAGCCAAAACACGCATTTGGAAATAAATATGAAGAAAAAGAAACTGTAAATTCTTTCGGGCAAGGGGCACAGTATTATCAGAATAGAAGTGAGATTAGGGAAAGATATAAAGGACCAATACCAAGGATGGAATCATTCCGGTGGGAAAATCAAGGTAGATATAACCAGGAAGGGCGTCACCAAAATAGAAATGGTAATCAAAGGGGAAGAAATATAAGGGTGAATTATATGAATACAAATAGATTTGATCGAGGTAGACGCGGACGTTATTTTGGACATAGTAGAAATTCAAATGATGGGTATTGGACAAATGGAGATAATGAGTTTAGACCGAGGTCACCAAGACAGGAAGAAAGGTATTCAAATGGACGAAATTCCCCCGAAAATGCGGAAATGGTTGAGGCCATTAACACGGTCAAAAACATGGTAGGAAGTAACCCCGATTTAATGCAGGAGAACAGAAGTAACAATTCGGGAAATAGTACAGGAGCCATACCTAAAAATCAGGGAAACGCCAGACCCGGTCAAACGCGCCTTCAGTGAGAACTGGGTATCCTAGTAATGATTGTGATAAGTACTCGGAAATAAATAGTCCTGGAAGGCAAATGATGATACAAAAGAAAAGAGAATGGAAAAATAGAAACGACGAAAACGAAAAAGTAGGAGATCCACCTAAAATCAAAATTGGAGTAAATGGAAAACAATACAATGCAATTATAGATACGGGATCAAATAGCACAGTATGCTCACAAAATTTTTATGATAATTTACAAAGTAGTGGCTTTAAAGTAATGTCTTTACCAGTTAATGGGATATATTGCTCGCTAGCTGTGGGAAAACGAAAAGAGAGAGTAAAATTTCAAGCAATGATAAATATTGAAATAAATGGGAGAATACTTGGAATTTTATTTCTGATTGTAGGAAGACTTGTGACAGATATTATAATAGGTTGTGATTGTCTTTATGCCTGGGAAGCTGTAGTGAATTTTAAAAACATGATTCTAGAAATGAAAGTTGTAGATGAGACCATTATAGTGCCTTTTGTGGAAGATAGTAGTTCAGAAACTATTGTAAGAGAAAAAGAGGAAGAAGAAATCCAAGGGGATACATTCTTTGTAGAATATGTTAAAGTAGGAGCTATGGAATTAACTGAAGTAAATGTCAAAGAGTACAGAGTCGATAATAAAGAAAATGTAGAATGGGATAAAAATGATTTCATAGACAATTTGAGGGTTTCTGATGCAACTAGGTACTATGATAGGGAGAGTAGTGAAGACTTAGAAGAATTGTTGAAAAAAAAAGTAACTCAGGCTGATCAACTAAATGAACAACAGAGGGATAAATTGTTTGAAATATTAATCCGAAATAAAGAAGTATTCTCTGAGAAACCTGGTAAATGTAATATTTATACTCATTCGTTTGAGATGATACCCATCAAACCTTTTACACATAAAGCGAGAGCTATCCCTAGTACAATAAGAGAAGAGGTAGATGCAGTTATAAAGTCAATGTTAGAAGATGAGGTTATTGAGATTTCGAATTCAGAGTTTGTGAATCCCCTATGTATTGTAAATAAGGCCAATGGAAAGATTAGGGTGACATTAGACGCGAGAAAACTAAATCAACATTGTAAACCTGATAGATTTAGACCAGAAAGTGTAGAGGTAATATTGAACAAATTGCAGAAGGGCAAAATTTTTTCTACTTTAGATCTTACAGCATCTTTTTGGCAGATCCCACTTAGAGAAGATTTAAGAAAATATACAGCGTTTTTACATTCAGGAATATTATATCAGTTTCGAGTTTGCGCCTTTGGTATGAATACCAGTGGTAGTGCACTATTAAGAGCTTTGTATGAAATTTTTGGAGAAACCATAAAGAAATTTGTAGCTCAGTATGTGGATGATTTTGTGATTTTTTCAGAAAATATAGAGGATCATTTAAATCATATCAATTATGTGCTTAGTCAGTTAAAGAAAGCAAACCTGACAATAAAGCCAAGTAAAACTGCATTCTTTGTGAAACAGACAGAATTTTTAGGTTATGTTATTTCAAATAAGGGAATCAGGCCTAATCCCGACAGAATTGAAAGCATAAATAAAATACCAGCTCCTAAAAATATAAAGCAATTGAGAAGATTTCTTGGTATTCTAAATTATCAGTCAAGATTTATCCTGGAATATGCAACCGTAGTAGCCCCATTAAGACAACTTTTGAGAAAAGATGTAAAATGGCAATGGTCATCAGTAGAACAAGAATCTTTCGAAAAAGTAAAAACATTGTTTGCAGCGTCAATTTTATTGGAAAAACCTAGGGAAGATCTCCCCTACATAATTTATACAGATGCTTCAGGACTTGGTTATGGTAGTGTCATATTACAAAAAGATGAGGAAGGAAAAGATCACCTCATTGCTGTAGCTTCAAGGGGGCTTTCAAGGACTGAATCACAGGCTTGCACTACAGAGAAAGAGATAGCAGCTATTTACTTTGCACTTGTAAAATTTAAGCAATATGTATATAACAACCCAGTAATAGTTTACACAGATCATGTTAGTTTGGCATTTATGAACTCTTGCAAACTCACAAGCACACGTATTTCTAGATATATACATGAGATCACATCCCATAACATAGAAATCAAACACATAGCAGGAAGTCAAAATATTTTTAGTGATTTGTTATCAAGGATGAAAACCAATTATACAATACCAGATACAATTAGTGACAACAAACATGATGTAACCATACTATATTTGAAAACCTTAGAAGGGACTCAATTAGCTAAAGAATTTCGAAATTTGGAACAATTACAGACAGAGGACGATGAACTTAAGAAATTGAGAGAAAAGGCACAACCAATCACAGAAAATCTAAAAGATAATATAGGTATTTATGAGGGAAAAATCTATAAATTTCATGGAAGAATTGAACCTAAATGGAAAGTAATGGTACCAAAAGCTTTACAAGAGAAACTTATACTTGCTTATCACAAAACACTAGCTCATACAGGTAGTGAAAAGCTAATCATGGTAATTAGTGACCATTTTTATATAAAACATTTGGCAAAGAAAGTGAGAAAAATATGTTCAAGCTGTGATTTATGTCAAAGGGCCAAACCATTTAATATCAAATTTGATATAGAACCTCAGACAATCATAAGAGAAGGGAAAAATGTACTAGTTACTGCTGATGCACATGGGGAGCTACCAGTAGGACAATTTGGATGTAGATATATGTTTGTTCTTCATGATGTTTTTAGTAAATTTATTAAAATTTATCCTGTTAGGAATATCAGCAGCAAAACATGTGTAGGAAAGATAATAAAAGATTATGTGCCTAAATATGGCAAGATTCAGGCAATCTTAACAGATAATGCTACAGTTCATCGGAGCAAAATCTTTAAAGAAACCCTAGAAAATCATGAGATAAAGTTATATCATTGTTCCTCATACTTTCCATCAGGGAATCCAACAGAACGTGTCCTCCGAGATATAGGAATTTATTTACGTGTACTTACACATCATAATCACAAGGATTGGGTGAAATATTGTCCATTGATAGAAAAGATTATCAATCACACCATTAATGTAACTACTGGGTTTGCACCAATAAAATTAATGTTAGGAATTGAACCAGAACCAATATTGATCGGGGTACCAAAAACACTGAAAATTAATGACATTCAGTTAAGTGAAGAAGAAAGAGCGAAAATTGCTTTTGAACGAATCAAGAAAAAGGCAGAGAAGCGAAAATTAAAGAAAAAGAGTAGAAAACATAAATGGGAACCTAAGATAGGCGATTGGGTATTAGTTAAAGACCATAAGTTATCAAGTGCATTGCGAGGTAGGAACAAAAGGATGGAATTGTTATATAAAGGTCCTGCAGAAATTATATCAAAATTTGGTTATCATACCTATGAATTAAAAGATGTTAAAAATGAAAAATGTCTGGGAAGATGGCATAAACAACTCCTTCGACCATACAAGAAACCGTGTGGTGCCTTGGAACCTTGATTTAATGTAAAAGAAAAATTGGAAGTGTCATTTGTATATTGGCGCCCAATCAGCTTTGAGATAAAATGTAAATGTTAGCTTACTTGAAAATCATATATTGGTCAGGTACTTACATATTCATGAAAAATGCAGAATGTGAATTGCTATCTACTACAAAGAGCCTAAAAATATATTGTATAGAGCTCACAATAACAGCTTCAGAAAGATTGTTAAATTGTTCATCTCTGCATAGAGAGAAAACAGAATATTTACTTTGTAAACATTTGTTAAAATATTTAGATGTATAGATAGTTATCACAGCAAGACAAAGAAAGAATTTGTCTGAAGAGTGTAATGGATTTATATAAATATATGTGTTACAATAACAAAAGTGAAAAATCACAGTGCAAGTGATAGTGAGAGCGAAGTGAGCAAACATGAACTAAAAGAAGGAAGTATAAAGAAAGACTCTTGAAATTTAACCTTTATATAAAAGCTTCACAGAAGAAACCATAACATATTGTAATTAGTATTTAAGGATTAATGTTAAGTCAAGTGTATAATTGTTTGTCATGTTAAAAAGATTAATGAGAAAATGTGTTAATAACCAATTTCAAAAACAGTGTAATTGAAAATTGTATATAATGGGAGTGTTGCCGATTATTCAAAATACAGGAGTAATTTTTAATTTTTCTTTCGGGCAAGATATTTACATTATTTTATTATGAAATAATAAAATAATATAAATGGGGGCATTTGATACCGAAATTTAGATTTCCGATCGAATGGGCTTTTGAAAAAGACACGTTTTAATTTAATTGCCGGATATGAGATTTGCGATAAATATTGAGTAATAACATAAATAGATAATATAGCAGGAAGTGTTGTAAGGTGAGCAAGATATGAGTAAATAATAGTCGTTAAATTTGTAGAATAAACGCATTATTGGTTTGAAATTAACGAGTCATGACGTCATACCACATAGTTTAAATACACGTTCGAAAGTCAGTTCTACAAACCTTAAAAGTCGCGCGAGATATCTAATAAAATATAAAGTAAACATCGTTTAATCCTAAAAAAAGTAATTATATATTTGAAATTCATAAAAGAACATGTTATAATAGAAAGGGACATTTCTAAATTGCGGGAAAAGGAAATAGCATTTTGGATACGAGGCTTTCTTGGATGACGTCATGACATTCAAATGGAGCGAACGGCTTCTTAGCGTGGGTAAGAGAGGAAGAGTCAGTACTCAACCAGAGACCAGTACGGGAGTTCGTGCTGCGCGGATGTGATTGCGATGCCTCTACAGATACAAATATTTTCGGCATAACTCCTGAAAATATTTAAAAAGAAAATAAACAATATATAAAGTTGTTCTTGGGTTGTCCATTACACTTACGCAAACCCGAGATAAAGAGATCTTATGCAGAACTAGCCGAGGCGAGCTACATCGAAGGGCAACGTCACGTCACCAACGACTACAGCTTCAAATGGCGAGGCAATAACTAGGACACAACGATTATTACAGCTTCAATGTAATTGTCTACATGTGTGGGCTTTCTACGTATACCAAATTTTATACCATCTATTGCTTTAAAAAAGCAATTTAGTAGTGAAGGTGAGTGTAAATAAGTGACTCAAAATAACCTCAAACTCCTAAACATGATGCAGTACTAAAAATTGTGGCTTTAGTCATCACATTTAGTTTATCATGGAGAGAGAACAGTGAGTGAGTGACGTTTAAGGGCCTGTCAACAGCTAGGTCATTTGGGTCCAAACTCAGAATGTGAAAACCATGAAAGCTCCTAAACTTAAATGTTCAAAGCTAAAAAGTGAAAGTGGCAAGGTTACCTGGTTAAAAGGTTATCATCCATCACGTTTATTGTCTATAGACTTCATACAAGTTTCAGACATTGTCAGATTCTTCATTAGCAATGGGTATACATAAATTTGTACAGAGGTTGCGTTAATATTTGAAAAACAAAATTAAAATAAATTGATTATATAGACACATTTGCTATATAATATGATATTGCTATCAGGAGTTTCTATTTACAACATAAGACTATTTACAATTTTTACAATTACTTAAGTGTTATAATTCATCTAACCTACATATAAATTTCTGAGTTAAATATGTTTTCAATTCATTTTTAAATTTGTTTCCTTTATGTAATTTAACAGTCATTGGCAGTTTTTTGTATAATATCTGTCCTTTAATGGATCCTTGCAAGTTGATTTAAGATTTCCAAGTTTTCTGTGATAATTATCTCTTCCTCCCGTATAATCAAAGTGTACTATTACTTGAGCCATTATTTTCTTTCTCAGTTGCAATTACAATTACCTTAAATACATATAGTCCAACTATGGTAAAAATCTTGTCCCTAAATACATTTCTGCATGAATCAGTGCTTGCTAGTCTATAGATACAACAGACTTTTTTGTATCATATTTATGTGTGCATTACTGATGCTTCCCCATAATTATATGCCACTGGAAATGAGGATAGATGAGTCCAAAATACAAGGCTTATAACATCTTTTTATATAAATACAGTGATAGTCTTAAAGCAGATATATCAGCATTTTTTTTTTTTTTTTTGCAGATATAGTCAATGAGCTTCCCAAGTTAACTTACCTATGTGTATCCCTAACAAATTGTGGTTATCAACTTTTTCAATTCCAGTGTTATTAAAAAAATACGTCCTCAATATCTTCATTTGCTTTACAGTATTCAAATATGATCGTTTTGCTTTTCTTAGAATTAACTTTTAAGTTCATGCATGCTAGGTTGCTAGCTGTTTTACAGAATGTGAAATTGTTGTCACCAACTGAGTATGAGATTTTTCACAGCAAATCATTGTAGTGATACTGTAGTATCACTATAGTATTGGTAGTTATATTCAGCAAGTTATTTACATACATAAGATATAAAATAGGGTCCAGAACAGACCCTTGAGATACTCCAGCTGTTACTACTTTTTGTTCTGATATACACTTTAGATTTTTTAAGCCTATTTTATGGTTGATTTGTCATCGAACATTTTCTATTACTTAGATAAGACTTAATTATATTTGGCACTTTGCCTCTTATGCCGTAAATTTCTAGTTTATTAAGAAGTATTTGATGTGAGACAGTCAAATGCCTTCGAAAGATCAATGAATACTCCTGCAGTGATCAAAACTTTGTCTAAATTTTCCAAAACTTTGTGCATAAAGTCAGCAACTGCTGTGGTTGTTGACATACCTTTTCTAAAACCATGATGATGGCAATTCAATACAGTGTATCTGTTCAGAAAGTCAACCAGTCTAACTAATAAACTCTTTTCAAAAACTTTTCCAATCACAGAAATTAATGTTATTGGCCTATAATTATCAACATTATTTCTGTTATCCTTTTTATAAATAGGTTTTATGATACCCAGTTTTAAACACTTTGGAAATATTTCTTCATTTATTGAGCAGTTTATTAAATGGGTTAAAATAGTTGCGAGCCCATTACACTTTTTCAGTGTTCTAGTAGATATACCAATCCACCCTGAACTCTGACCACTGAGAGTCCCTACAAGATGTCAACCAGGGATCTACAGTGTTCCTGATTGTCCACAATTGACTGCTAGCCAACACCTACCAAGATTGCTACCAAACTGAAAAAAGATGGCAACAGAGGTACCATTACACATCCCTAGAAGGCAGTGTCTGCGTGGATCACTCCAGCAAATGGCATGTAGACTTAGCAGCCCTATCTGCCTCCTTGTTGCCAGGAATACCCACATGACCTGGGATCCATGTAAAAACAAAATGATATCCACCAGAGAGCAACTGAAACAGGAGAGCCTGAATTTTTACAATAACTGATGTGCTGAGAAACTGCTGCAGGGCCTTAATAGCACTCAGAGCACCTGAACAAATGATAAAACTTCCAGGAACTGAGTTAGAGATAAAAAGTAAGAAATAAAAGATGACAAGCAGCTTGGCAGTAAACCCTAAGCAGTTGTCCAAAAGCCTGTACTTGTGAGCCTCAGTTATATATGAAACTAAATTCTGTAGCACCATCCACCTGGGACCTATCAATAAAAAGTGGGGTTATAAGTTCGGTAATGGCCCAGAAATTTGGCAGAACACCAAAGGCAGGGTAGCTAACTTAACATAGCCCAAAAGCTCATGTCAAACCGGGCACGCTGGAGTTGCCAAGGAGGAGAGCAGTCAGGAGAATACCACTCTACAGCAGGCTTTCAGAGGTCATGTGCAGTGAGCAGTTCACAAAACTGAATACTGCTGGGTTGGGTGGGGAAAGAACAGGAAGAAAGATGGTCTTCTCTGGAGGATAGCACACTGGGTCATCTGTAAATACTCACACAGATGCTATCTTCACAAGAATTCTAACCAACTGATGCAAAAATGCTTTATGATCAACACTAGTGGACCAGGCTACATAAATCTGAACCACAGCATCTACACCAGGAACTTCATTTAGACAAACCACTTTAAACAAATGGGTAGTTTGCACAAGAAATTAGAATGGCACTGCATCTTAAGAGATTCTAGGGAAACAGTTTGTGACAAGAAATGTAAAGCGTTTCTTCTGTGCATCAAATCTGTCATGGGCTGCATTGGTAAACTTCTCAAATGTCACATTGATACTGTGTACAAGCCAACCAAACAGATCTGCAATCTGCAATAAGAAATCCTCCACAGCTGGATATAAGATTCCGTGCTCCTGCAGTAAAGTGAACAGATGGCTCCAAATGTTTTCCAATGGATTAAAGGGTTGTGAACTAGTTGCACCTTGCTCAGGGACAGCATTACAAGAGTTATTGAGTTAAGAGTTATTTGCTTTTGCATGTATTCGTTTAACATGCAGTGAGTGGGGAAGAAACAAGCTAAATATTTTATCAGTGGCAGCTATTCAGGTGAAGCTAGTGAAGCTCCACTTCACCAGTTTTAGTTGTATTAAATATGATATAGGTGTTGTATGCTCAAATATCCAACAACCAGTCAGGAATATATCTGTGAGGGTAGCTAAAAGGAAGAGTGAAAACTACCAGCTACCTGCCTTGGTTAGCACTTTAGCCTTGAAGAGGCCATTAACATTGCACGTGCAGCTATTTCTGTCAGCCGATATATAGCTGCATGTTTATATCCGACTGCCATGACACAAAACAGAATGAGGTTCCATATATTGCTAAATAGACAAAGTAAAATAGAATAGAGAGCTGCAAACATCAAGTATTAAGGAGTTACAGTAAGTGTTGAAGTTGTGGGTGGAAATGGACAAAAAATATTTTGAATATCTAGCAGACTCAATGCCTAGGAGACTCCTGAAAGTGATAAAAGTTAAGGGAAATATGACCAAGTACTAATTGTACAGAGAAATTCACTTGTGTCAATACTTCAAATAAATTTGTAAGATGATTTTATATGGCAAAAATAAAGAAAAAATGTTCATATAGTGGGTAATTTGGGTTAGGAAGACTGCATGGATTCCTATTAATTGCTGGCCTCTGTTGAATGTGAACTTAGATTTTGGCTATTACATAAAAAAAAAGTAATAATGCTATAAAGAATTGTCAATTTATACAACATTAAGACATTTTAATATATTAAGACATATGTAGCTATACTAGTAAGCTGTAAACTGTTTACAAATGTATGCAGTAAACAAAATCAAATGGTACTCATTTGTTCATAAACCTCATCACAATTTAAGCAACATATTCCAGTTTCCTGACTAGACCATGGCCCACAAGCCTGGATAATCAGTTTCTATATAACGACACCGGCCGTGAAAGCCTACGCAGTTTGAACATATTCCAAGTCAGAGACACTGTCCTTTTTCAGTACCACTCCCTCTTTATATTGAAATTTTGTCCTCGAGATTTTCTTCTATGCTGTAACTCTGCATTCTCTCTTTCTAGAGACCAGCCATCCCTTCATCCCACCTACCTTGACAATGTGATTCTATTCTTTCATGTCTTGATGAGCCCTTTCTCCAGGTTCTTTAATAAAATGCCCAAGATTGTCAGAGAAGAAGTCAAGATGAAAATGGATTTTAAGGCTCATATTGTATACTAAATTTTTTTGAGCTATCAACATTTTCCATCATGGCTTTGAAATCTGAATGTTTCCTAATCCCTCAAATTGTCAACTACATTCTTAAATCCTGTCCTAGCCAATTCTGGTGTTAGTCCATTTTCAAATACTTCAGCTTTCATCATACATCTAATGTTTAATCCCACATATTCCTTCTTTAAGTTTAACTCTAGACAGAGCAGAACATTTGAAACTCTTTCACTTAAAATAATCTTTATGCAATGCTTTGATGAACTGTTTCATGATTGCCAAAATCAGGATTTTCTCTCATTTCAGAAATTCTCTAATCACATGTTTCTCCCTAGGATTCATTGTTCTGGTATGCCATTCTCTTCCAATCCAATGTGATTCATGGATACGACTATCCTAGAGGCACAAGCACAGGAAATAAGGAAACTTTGTAAAGCCTGACTGTTGTACCAGCAGCATTCCTATTACTTTCGGGTCTCCACATACAGCCCATTAGTGTTTCAAATAGTTTCATGCCTTCAACAGCATATCCATGTTTTCATAGGTTTCTTTTAAGTGCATGGAATATGCCACTGGCACTGAGCCATACTTATTTCCAATTTGTAGAACTATGGCCTTCAGGCTCTTTTTGTTAGAATCTATAAATGGCATTGATTAATTTTATATGTGACACCATACCTTCAATGTTCTTACAATAAACAAGAGCCTTCTGTAGTGAAATATCATGAAATTCTGATTATCTTCATCAAAACCAGAGAATGTTGTGCCCGAGGTAAGCAAATGTTTTTCCTATAATCGAGACCCCAAAAATTTGCTTCTTTTGAGAGACCCAGATCTCTTCCCATGTTATTCAGTTCTTGTGTAAATTGCTCTGGTTGTCCTTTTGTGGCTGTAGAGTCAATCATGATCTGAAGTTTCACTTGATGTTGAAGATTCATCACCACCACAACTGCTTAGGTCATTAGCACCCAAACAGAGCAAACTAGCTAAAAACAAGTAGTGACTAAGCCCGTAGATGTCCAAAATACCAAAAGATTAAAACAGCAAACTGTCACCAAGACAGTGCCAGCAACTATAAAAGTAGAGCATAAGACAGAGACAAAGACCCACAAGGAGAGAAATAAAAATAAGTCCCAAGAACGACTAAAAGCGAACAAGACAAAGTCAACGAGTCAATCACAGTCGCCCAAACTGCTAAGCCAGATAAAATGTAAAAGGCACCTTACCAAAGTTAAAATATTTACCAGTATCTCAGCAAGGGCAACTGGCAGACCCACGCAGACACTTAACGGAGTTAAAAGCTGGCACTGAATTGAAACATGCCACACCCTCAATGGCTCATAACAATGAGCAGAGTGGTGCAGCATCTGAAGATAAAAGGTGACTGGTTAAAACGCAGTGCCTGATATGCAGTCTAGCTGAAACCACTTCCTCGCAGCGGAAGGCGCACGAGGAAGTCCTCCAGGTGACATGGAGGGGCTTCACCTCCCTAAGTTTGTTCCCCTGAATAGCCGACCAGACCACCCTCCAATGAGAAATTATACCAGCATGTAAAACCGCACTAAAATCATCAAAAGGAACGTAAGAGCTAAAACACCTGGGAACTAAAACTGCTGCCTTTGCAGCAGCATCGGCTGCCTCATCTTCCAGTAGACCTACATGTCCAGGCATCCACAAGAAAGCCAAGATAGCACCAGTACCAGTGAGGGAATAAAGGGTGTCCTGAATATGCTGCACCAGAAGGTGATAATGGTACAGTGATCGTAGGCTCTGAAAAGCACTCGAGGAATCCAAAGAGATAACCCAGCGCTGCAAGGTGTGCCGTCGAATAAAAGAGCTTGGTAGATACCAAAAAGCTCAGCGGCGGTAGTCGAGCACTGCGCTAAAGACGAAAGCTAAAACTTTGGCGACCATGAATAATAGCACAGCCTACTCCCCGATCGTCCTTCGAGCCTCCAGTGTATATAAAAGAGTAGCGAGCAAACTGCGGCTAAAAAGGCTGAATGAGAAACCGTCGTCTACTTCAGCATGGACATTCACTCCAGAGCGACGGGGCTTGAGGGTCGGAGCCATGGCGGAAATCCTCCTTGGGAAACACCGCCGGTAAAGTGATAAATTGATATTCAACGTCCAGAGGAGAGATCGAAAACGAACACCAGGAGGGAGTAAGGCCAGGGAGCTCATTGAATATTGGCGGTCCAAAGAATCATTAACGAAAAACTAAAAGACGCATGACTCGCAAAATTAGAGCCTGCGGGTGTAACTGCACAGAAGAGCATCCCGCCGAGAAGTGAGGGGAGGTTCAGTAGCCTCTGGATAGAGACTAACGACTATGCTCATTGGGAAGGCGCCAATACTCAACTGGATGCCACGGTGATGCCGTGATTTAGGTGATTTAAAACCGACGTTCGAGCCGAGGAATGCGTAAAAGGATGGTCCGATCAGCTCCCCAGGATGTGCCACTTAAAACACGTAAAACAGTAAGAGAATGTTCACACCTTGCCTATAAGTACGAGATATGGAGGACCAACTAAGTTTCCTTCCAAACATCCAGAAATGTCATATTGTCTGCGAAAGGAAATGCATCAGAGCCGAGATGGAGAGAAGGCGGGAGAGAGGCCTTCCGGCACCAGAAGTTAACGCAGACGGTTTTCTCAACGGAGAACTTAAAGCTGTTTCCGACACTCCAAGTGAAGAGGCGGTCGAGGCAGACTTGGAAGTGTCGTTCTAAGGAACGAGTCCGCCAAGAACTAGAGTATATGGCGAAATCCACAAACAAGGAACATGAAACACCAGCGGGAACGCACGCCACAATGGGACTGATTGCAATAGCAAAGAGTGTGATGCTGAGTACCGAGCCCTGCGGTGCTCCTTTCTCTTGAGTAAAAACACGGAACAAAACCGAGCCCACCCATACCCGAAACACCCTATCCCGCACAAATTCCCGAATAAGAAGGGACAGTCGGTCACGAATGCCCTATTTATGGGGGTACGAAGAATGCCATACCTCCAGCAAATGCCATACGCCTTCTCCAAGTCGAAAAATACAGCAACCGTTTGACTCTTCCGCAGAAAACCGTCCATGATGTGCGTGGATAACGATACCCAGTGGTTGACCATTGAACGGAAGCGTCGAAAACCGAGATTCAAGCCACCACGCCAATGGCCCACTGATCATGTGCTCCATCACCTTGCAGACGACACTGGTGAGAGAGATCGGACGATAACTGGAAGGTAGTTTGCGATCCTTCCCAGGTTTTAAAATCAGGACGATGGTGGCTTCGCGCCAAGTGAACGGAAAACTACAGGTGCGCCAGATGTATTTATACACTTCTAAAAGAAACTCTTTACTAGTCAAGGACAGGTGCTGTAGCATGGAAATGTGAATACCATCCGGTCCAAGTGCGGGGCCCGCTCCTGTTCCGGCATGGAGAAGATGGCGTTATAACACTCGCGGTTAGAGGAACAAAAGGAATCTCCGAGACTCGACCCGGTGCTTGATAGGCAAAAATTCCGGGTGGTAATGCCAGGACCTAGGAAAAATAGCAAAAGCCTCACCCAGAGCGCCAGCAACATCCTTAGGGCAAACGATGATGTCATTCTTAAGCCTAAGATCAGGCACGGTAGAACGTGAAACTTTGCCCACCACACGACGCCGCTTATCCCAGACGACAGACGGTGTGAAATGATTAAACGATTCCATAAAGCTGTGCCAGGATGCCCTCTTATCGGCCTGTATTATGCGACGAGCCTAGGCACGTAAGCGCTTTAAGGTGGCCAGATTATCTAGAGTAGGGTGCCAACGAAATAACCGCAGCGCAGCCCGACTCTCATCGGACCATCAAAGGACGGTTGGGCAGACGACCGAGGGATAGCACGTTGGACAGCTGGAATAATCACAGACGCAAGGTAAACCACCATCTGGTCAACATCCTGGAAGACGAAGACTGCTAAGTCGCAAAAAAGGGGCCAGTTCGCTTTGTGGATTTGCCAGGTAGGTACACGTGGCGATGACACATATTTGGACAGTAGGCTGATCAAGCAGGGGAAATGGTCGCTAGAGAAGGTGTCAGAGACGACGTTCCACGTAAGTCGATGTGCTAGCTGTGCTGAGCAGACAGATAGGTCTAAGTGAGAGTGTCGTTAGAAAGAGAAACAAAAGTAGGTTCACCAGTGTTAAGGGAAAGATGGTTACGCCTCAGCTTGCCCTTCTGGTTCCTCGTAGGGCTTTTAGGAGGAGGTTCCTGTTCCTCGGGCTCCTCGGTAAGACGAGGCTCAGGTTCACTGGAGACCGAAGTTAGAACTTCAAACCGGTTACCGGTAGATATGAGAGATGAAGAACTCCGCTGAACATGACTGCGCCCTCGCCCGTCCCGAGAGTGTGCTCTGAGAGGCGGCGAGGGTGAAGAGGCTGAAAGAGTAGCCTGGCGGCGAACATGGGCCGGAGAGTCCCTCAAGAAGTCTGTGCGCTTAGCCTGGATCTTAAATTTGCGTGTGTCGGCACTTAGTGATCTTCTTGGGACTGGCGAAGTCAGAAAGACGACCTGGAGTGTGGGTAGGAGCGACTGTGGTAAACATTAAAGGGCACTTCTGGGTACCCATATCGCGCTTTGCCACCTGCCTGGAGACTACGGAGCTGAAGGTACCGAATTTCAGGAAAGAAGGCTCGCAAATAAGATGATATTTGCGGCTCTCGGTAAACGATAGATGTTCTTTGACCCGCAGCTGCTGGATGGCTTTTCCGTCCTGAAAACGCGAACAATCGCGAGAAGATTATGCCTGGGTACCGCGACGGTTCACACACGAAAGCACAGATGGACAAGGCCCTTAGTGAGCGTCCTTCCCACACCAAACACAAACAAGGGTGGCAACCTTACACAATAAGGTAGTGTGGCTAAAGCGTTGACACAAAGCAACGCATGGGCCATGGGATATACGGTTGAACATTTATGATTTTATAGCCTGCCTTCAGTTTGGTATGAAGATCCAGCCGATCAAAGGTGAGAAATAGTGTGCAGGTATCCACCTGAACATCATCCCTCTTGTGTGCACACAATATACTTGTGTCACTCCCTGGTCCACAAGGTAACCCTTGATCTCCTCCAACATTCCATCCAACAACAGGCTGCTGATGATGCCCTCTGAATAGTTGAGACTGGTGCTTCTCTACATGGATAGGATACCCATGGAGAAGTTTCGCCTTCAGGATCTTTGCCAAACTGTGTAGCAGCCAGTCTCAACCAGCAGAGAACCATTGCGGAGTCAATTGCAGGATTTAACAGGACCAGCATTTTGTCAAGACCCCCCTGGCTAATAAAGAGGTTGACTTTAATAAACAACTGACCCTCTTCTTTATGAATAACTAGGTAACGAGCCATTGAAACTACATTTACCTCTCTTTCCTCTGGTATATGACGTATTTGTTTGATGTTTGGTGCCATACAATAGCACTAGAAATGTCATCCCCCAGTGCTCCCCACCTACAGCAGAGCCCAACAAGGGATCATCCCACTGGGATGACAAGGCTACACAGGGGATATAGCAGGCTCACCATCCCACTCACCTGCAGTTCGGTACAATACCTAGTCCGGGCTGATTGACTAGGTGTGGGTTAGCCCCTAGCCTCCCATTTAGGTGAAGCAGAAACCAAAGTGGTGTATTGTAAATGTGCACCCTCCCCAAATTCAGAAAGAAATTATTGAACCAGGCTCAGATACACATCCCTCAACCTACCAGGACAATCCTCTTCACCATGGGTCTCAATGCACAGCCTACATGTGGAAGGGTGTTTTGATTTACTCCCTCACCATGAAGAAGAGCCCACATCGAGGGAGTCAGTTGGCTCAGGACCCCAGGTGTGCCAAACCTGTACCTACCGTAGTAGGCCCCTGGCAGGGGGAGGATCTAAAGCAGTAGGCAGTTCAGGCACAGGAATATAAGGACCATGTGGTATGGATCTTATAGCTGACTTTAGGTTTGGATCAACAGTTCCTTTCTCACTATGCTTGTTATGCCTATCAACTTTCACCATACAAAAACAGCAAACATCTACATGGTTTTCTTTTTCACTCCGTATCGTTGGAAGAAGATTTCTGTTTGATTTGTGTGCATTTCCTCAAACCTGCAATGCATGTATGACAAACGGCAGATGAAACAAAATGCATTAAGATCATTTACACATGATCTTGAGGTCACCATTATTAGGCTGATTTGAAATAACCTGGTAACATTGGCACACACACATTTTACTTAAAATTTTTTATACTCAAATGATTGAGGTTTTTGTTTGCTTCTAAACTACTCAAGAAACATCAGTCTTTTCAGTCAATCACATTGAATCACTTCATGATCTATTGCAGTGTCTGTTATTTAGGAATTTAAAAATAGGAAACTTTAGGAATTACATAAAAACTGAATTTTAGAATAAAACACTACATTTTTGTAAAGTGTCAAAAAGCCACTAATTGACCCACTCATGTAAAGTGATGAAACATCATAGCCATGTGCAATTTATGGAAACTTTATTTTCTGGCAAAGAGATCCTGCTTTATGAGGATATAATGAATAAAGAATGTTAGTTGATAATGGGTAGAGAAAGCTGTTAATACTGGAAACGAAACCTTTGTTCTAACTCGTGTTAAAACATTTTTATTAACCTGCTTTCTTGCCTTTCTGTTTGGTATAAATTTTGCAATCAATTTTAAAGTAACTTCTCCACGAGTTAAAGACTTGAAACTTTAAACATCCCAGAACTGGATTTACAATGCAATATTGACTCACTTTCAACATAATGCTCCCTCTTCAAATTACTGTTTACATAAAAAATGTTTGGAACATTCAATTCTAATTAAACTTGGAAGACCTGTAGCTTGGGGCCCCAGCAGTGCTAATCTTATACCAAGTCATATATCAACCTATTTAGTAATTGGAGGTCCATAAAGAGCACTCCTTTACCTTAAGGAGTGAATTTTGCACATTTGTTGTATGTATAAGAATACTCTAAACTAAAGCCATAGATTTTTGAAAAGGGATCATGCTGTGAAATTCCAAGCTCTGCATGACAATGAAAAACAGGAACTGCAACTTACCATGTTAAAAATGTAAATTACTTGAAAATTCAGATCTATAAAGAATATCTTGAAAATGGTTCTTTGATTACCCTCTCCATATGGAGGAGTTAAACCCCTAGGACTTACAAGCCTGTGCCTAGAGTCAGATGCCTGTTGAGGGGCAGACAAACCTATGGGCCAGACAGAATGAAGACCTGGAAGCGGGTGGTCAGCCCAGCACCAGGTATGAGAGTGAGGAAGAGGATATGAAATGCAGGCAAAATGGATGAATGGAAAGGTGTTGAAGCAGTTGGAGTGAGTGGCAGGGGAAACCGGAGAACCCAGAGAAATCCCATCCAGATGCTGCTTCATCCACCATGAATACCACATAAGGGTCCCTGGGATTGAACCAGGTCACCTTGGTGAAAGGCAAATGGTCTAACCGCTAAGTCATGGTGCCGCCTTTCTTGTAAATGGTTAATGCCACAAAAAAAGTGTGGCATAAATTAGGCATCTTGATAAATTTACTTTTTTTTGTGCAGTAAGAGTTTTTGCATTTCTTACAGTTTCCCAATTATACAAAAGTCGTTCAGAATGAACTTCACAGGGCATTCTCCAAAAATGCAAGATATACATTTCATTTGTTACACAAATATTTTAAACAAGATATTTTAATCAAAATTGCGAGCCATTTTTGAGGAAAAAAATAACGAGAAATGTTGCATACAAATAGTAGTTTGGGATGTGAGAATTCTTATAAAAATCTTTGTGCTGTACCCTTGAAAGCTGAAGTTAAATACCAAGTTTGGTATTTAACCACCTTTTTATTTGAGTTAAACTGTACAGGTGCATGCACAGATCTAAAGTACCTTTTTTGGAGGTTCATTGGACCTCAGAGCAACATTTCTGGTACAAATTGAGAATTCTTGGTTGGAATGCAATACTTCCTCTACCTTCTATAGGCAGGTGATAGAGAAAGTAACTTTCTATGTTAAAGAATATTCTTAGCTTCACATAAATAAAGACTCGACTTCAACTATTTTCTGCATTATATACTAACCTAAAGCATTCTGTTCCACTAGATTACAGCGTTCATGCTTCTGCCTTTGACGCCGTCGTCTCCTGCTGGCTGTTCGCTTATTTGTTTCTGGAACAATGATCAGTATAATAGAATTCTTATATTTTATTCAGTGTTTTAGCCCTCTAACCAGGGCCTTACATAGAAACTATAGATTCCAAGCTGAATCTGTGATTATGGTTCCACCAGAGGATCTGAATATAGAATACCCTTGGGGTTGGGCTTCTGAAAATTAACCTGCAATAACCACATTTTTGAGCTATTTTATAACCCAAAACTTTCTATTAGTCATTAGAAAATGTTACTAAACAGTACTGCACTTCATTGCATATTCACTTTTTTGCTTCCCTTATAAAGTAAAGTGCAAAACCATCATGTAAAGAATTTAAGATTGGCTGTTTTAACTTGGCAACTAGTGTACAGCAATGGGAGTAAGAGCAAGTCTGAGCATATTGAAGCATGGCCACATTATCTGTTTGTAGTTGAAGAGAAAGAAGTGTAGAAGGAAGGGAAATAAGTGATACTGACACTCCAGTGCAAACACCTACCCCAGTAAATGGAAAAAAAAAAGAAGAAAAGAGGGAAATTAACAATTGAATAAGATGGTTATTGGCTTGATACAAGCTATCCAAATGGTTCACATCTCTTGTTGCCACATGTACTTATCAATTAGTCTCGTTTGTTAATTCCTGCACTTTTAAGTACTTGAACCAATCAGATTCATTGATGGGTAGTCACCATCTCAGTGGTCAGCAAACTGATGGCATCAACAATGAGGAATATATTACATGCTGCATACACTGTACTCTCTTCCATGAACCTAACAGTTTGCAATGGTGGCAAATTATTTTTCAATGTTTCTCAGTAGTGAACACCTGGAATATTAAAGCAACAATTATGCAGTAAAAATCTTAAGCCCTGATTGTTTATCTATAAATCAAGGTGCAACCATTATATGATGGTGAAGATTATGCTACAAAATATAGTATTTTCTATCATTTCCTTGTGTAGCTTTTAGTTTCCCTTTTGTTTATTTGCTGCCAGTGCATGAAAGAATGCTTGAGAACTAAATACAAGTAACAAGAAATATAATTACTGTAATGCAAACCCAGGCACTTTCTCAATTTTGCCATGCTTCTGTTGTGGGACATACATGACCTAACCTTCCAATGTGAATTCTCACATCTTTCCAAAATGTTTTTAAACATTGATCTATTTTACAAAATTTCTCTGGTGCCTCTATGGCAAACAGTCAGAGTAGGTAAATTGCAGAAGTGGCTGTAACTTGAATACATCTGACTTTGCACCGATAGTTCACTAGAGAATAGCATTCAAATGATACAATACTGCAGGTCACCAAATAGGAACAGAGACACAGAACACAGTCAACCTCTAGTTCAAGTATTGTTGCTGGATGAAACATTTGTTTTACTCTGGTAGCAAGCAGATCTGCAAGATCATTCTCCTGCATTTTATGTTTTAAATGTGGAAAGTATGAATGTGTTTGAAAGTGCAAGAGAACACTGATCTTTTATGATTTCAACCGTGGCTTGAATGAAACTCCATCATTTGAGCCTTTAAAGGGGACTTTTGGGGACTTGCTTCACATGATACTGTGTTTCTCTGGTTTGGAAAATTTAATTCAGGGTGACAATATCTTAAAGATGGAGAAAAGTGGCAGCTCAACAACAGTAGTAGTGACTGAGAAAAAGTCTTCTGTGGAAACAGTAATCATGGAAGATCCAAGACTAACCTTCAAGCACATTGCACTGGCATTCACTATCAGTTAGGCAAGTCAACCATTAGCACCTTCATGTAAAAGAAAGAATTATGGGATACATGGGTGTCCCTTCATTTGAGCTACAAGAGTTCCACAGGGTAATTGGCACCAAGAAACATTGCAAAGACCTGTCATGTTTCATATATTGTTACAGGTGATTAAACACAGATATATCAATTTTGGGAGGAGGCGACAACTTATTAAAAGCTTTTCTTTTTAGTTAAATGTCTATTCAAGTCTCGTTTCTGGGAACCTCTTCCCCATCATTGGTTGTGTGGTTGACTGGTATTTCCATCAATGGTTTGGTCCCGCTTAACATTGTGCTACCCTTTGTACTATCCGTTGAATGGATGACCAACTAGGGCAGGGATTTCAAAATTCATGGCCTTCTTGGGTTCTTGATGATAAAGATGGTTTCCTAAGTGCTTAGTTCTAATGGTTTCTTGAAGTTTCAATGTTATTTCCTGTTTTATTTTGTGATTTGAAGACCAAAAATGGTGTGCAATAGCAGCTTCCATTTATACTGACAGCCTCTGATGAGAAAACGTCCATGGGACGTTCTGTCAGGAGGACAAGGGGAGACAGTTGAACATAGCAACTCACGATGTTAAATAGATCTACATTCAATATATTCTGCGGAGTTTGTATCCCTTCATTGTTAGTACAAGTGTGTTAAGAGCAGCTATACAGAGAGAAAGATCTGTGGTTCAAATCCTAACTATGCTGTTGAATTTTTCATTTTTGATTGTACCTTTTAAAGAATACCTGAACACAGTGTGTTAGGACAATCAATTATAGTTGATTTGGCTGATATATAGAAAATGTTTTCAAATCATCCCAATACATCTACTACATAAAATACTTCTTAAATAAATTGAATTTTTATTTATGTGCACTAAATTGTTATGGTTCTTAGTGTCCCATTCTAAATCGAGCATGAAAGAACTTTGCTCAGAGGCCTCTTATCAGGCTTGAGATTTTTACCTGCCATATGACAGAACCATAGACTACTTCCATTCCGAAGGAAGCCATGCTAAGGATTTTTACCACAATACCAATTTATTTAATGGATATAGTGGCTTGAACCAGAAACAAAATGTCAGTCCTCCATTTTGGTCTTTCCTAGTGACAATTACCCAATTAAGTCAAGAGGCCAAAGAGTACAGAAAAGAAAATGTTTGTCTCTCCTCCACTATATAGTGGACATATGGCAACAACTCTACTGGAAAAATCAGAAAATGGTACGCAGAAGTTTGCCTTCTGAAAGTCTTTCTGAAAACTCAAGAATGGTGTCCAAAGACAGGACTAAGAGGTATTTTGTTGCACCATGGCAGCGCATCTGCTCACATTACTAATTTAATAATGAAATTCCTGCAAGGAACTGAGGCAAAACTATTGCCTCATCCATCCTATAGTCCCAAGCTGACCCATGCAATTTCTTCCTATTCCCTGCTCTGAAGAACCAACTTTGAGCTCAAATTTTCTAGCCCTATTGAGTTACATGCAGTACCTTGGATGCTTACAGAAGTGATTTCACAAAATGAAATGCTGCATCAGTGCCAGAGGAATACTTAAGACAAACTGTACTAAATCTTTTTAATTAGTTATCTCAGTACTTATCTAGTGACCTTTTCAAATAATTTCCAAATTGCTATTCAACTTAAACTATGTAAAACAGTTGCTATTAACTTACTGTCTGTTAAAGACTTTCCACCTTGTAGGTCCATCTGAAACAGAATATCACTAATATTAATAAATACTGGAAGTTGTCAGTGTTGTTGTAATCACCTTAAAACAGAAAGTATTAATAACACTAGACAACCCATTTTTTAAATTCCCTGGAAGAAGCTTCAGAAGCCAGTTTCCCCACTTTTATGAGTCAATTTCAGGTTAATAATGGAAGAAACTAGCCTCAAATATATTCTGGGAAATTTAAAAAGTGAATTGTTTAGTGTTATTAACTAATTTTTCTTTTAATGAGGATATCATCAGTTTATTACTACAATAACATCAATTACAACAGTTGGCTTGAAAATAAATGACTATAATTGCACAAAAATCAAATTTTAACAATTCACCCAAATATTTAAATTCACAAACTTGTGAACTTGAGATGTTCGTTCTACTTCAGTTAAAATTCTTATTCCTGGCTTTTTACCTTCAACAAATCTTAACTGATTTTAACTACAATATTAGGTTGTGTTAAAACATGCCTGAACACAAAAGCTGAAATATTGTTTACTCTTTCTGCATACAAAAATCTGGATTCATTCATAAATTTCTCTAACTGTATTTTTACTTTCTCTACTATGTATAGCAAGTAGGGGATGTATTGTATTCAACCCAACATTTCGATGTGATTTCACTGAAAATGTTTTGAGGCCCCCTGAATCCAATGGAAGCATTTTTAGAAAACGTGCGTGTGTGAGCGCGTGCGCGCATGTGTGCGTGCGTTCTCATTCCGGATTGAATACAACATGGAACGCATGATTCAGATCGAACTGAATATATAGATCCGATCCCCTTAGAAGTGGGATGGAATCGATATTGTGCTGCACGGAAACATCTACTGGATTCAAATCGATTTGAATCCGCCAAAGATGCTAATTCACAGTATGCTTTTAATACGCTGCATGCTGGTCATTTTCTTAACAAAAGAACAAAGTCACTTTTTTTGGTCTGTATAATTTCGCAATATATTGTTAAAACGTTCACTAACGTCAAAATCTTGTTAAAACTCGCTGAAAAGCTTTTTACAGATTCGCCAACAAACCGAGCACATAGAAGCTTGAATTATTTATGCTTGAGCCTTGCGTATCGAAATCGGTCTCATTCCGGATTGAATTCAACAAGAAAACGTGCATCGTATTGAGAATAAGAGCAGACTCAAATCGATGTGAATTCCCATGGAAATGTAATACATGCAATGTCCTCATTTTGAGCAATTCCTGAAATACTATATGAAGTTCCTCTAGAAAATCAGTAAATCACAATGTGTTTTAGCAAACACTTCTTCACATTTGTTTCCTAACTGGGCAAACTAATTCCATTCAGTAGGAGTGAATTCTAATAGATTTCTTGAAAGATTCATAACCGTGTGCATTTTAAACTATTATTACATCATGCACTAACATTTGTACTATTTCAACTAACCTACAGCAAGTAGAAATATTGCACCACATCCTGCCCACCTCGGTAACGTGATGGTTAGCGTGTCTGCCTCACGTTCAAGAGATCGCGAGTTCGAATCTTGCTTAGGGTAAGTTAAGGTAAGGTTTTTTTTCGAGGTTTTCCCTACTTAAAGCTCCATGGACCTCGGGCTCATTTGAGCATCATTTCACCCGTTTCATTTCATTCATTCGTCCGATATGACAATGTTGGAGGACGTTAGTTCATAACACACACCCAAAAGTTCGATATCGAGATTTCACCGAAAATACACATTTGGAGACCTCCCGGATAAAGTTTAAAAAGGCACACTTGTGCATGTGTGAACAGCATTAAAAAAATATACCACATACAGTGAGTGTAAAAGGTTTTCCTACACCTATATTATTCTGCATTAGAATGCGTATTACAAAAAAGCACGGGTTTCAAGAAATATAATAACCTAAAAGACGTGAATACGAAACGCTGTCCTTTAGAAGTACAGCAATAAAAGCGCAATATGAGCAGAAATTTAAAAATTAAATAAAATGCGCCAAAAGATGTTTAAAATAGTCACGAAAAGCGATCGTACATCTGAGGTAGCGGTTCAGGAAGACGGCTGTCAAAGGCAGAACTGGTCAACATTCACTTGTCCACCTGTGAATAGGAGAGTAACTGAGCGGGGCTACTCGTCGGTAAACAGAACAAACCACACAAGTCCAAATGGGGAACGGTCGCAGGGAAACCAGCGAAGAAACTAGAAAACCAATAATTGAACTGCATAAGACAGAACAAGATAAGAGATAGCATACAGGAAATAAAGGACCCTAAAATCAGTGCTGTGAAGTTGGCTGCAGATCTGGGAAGATGCAGTAGGTACTAACGTTTCAGGTAGTGTTTATCGAGAACGTGGATATCGTGATCGAGTACCTCGGAAGTTCTGGGCAGATAAGAGAAATCAAATAAGACGATTCAACTTCGCGAAAGAGGGCCACAATAAAGCACCGGACTTCTGGAAAAGGGTGTTTTTTTCGACAAACTTGAGTAACATTTTTGGTTCCGATGGAAGATGTATGGTGTGACGAAAGAAGAATACGGAAAAGGGTCCAAAACATTTAGTGACCTCAGTAAAACACGGAGGTGGCTCAGTGATGGTCTAGGGGTGCATGGGCACTTCAGGTGTGGGTCAACTGTACTTTATCGATGGAATGATGGATCATAAAACGTATATGACCATTTTAAAGAAGGATCTTCATGCTATTGCTCAGAAACTAGATCTTAAGAACCATTTTATTTTTCTGTAAGACAACGACCCATACACAGAGCTGGAAATACTCACTTGTGACTGCTTTACAACTTCATACACCATCTCAATCACCAGATAAACCCAATAGAACATCTGTGGTCTATTTTGGAGCAGACAGTTACAAACCACACCGCTTGCAGAAAAGGCTCGAAACAGGCACTTCAGATAGAATGGGACTCAATTGAGCCAAAGACAACAGAGCCAGCAGAATGAATGCCACGGAGACTAAAGGCAGTTATAAAAGCAAAAGGAACACCTATAAAATATTGAATGATGGTATTTATTTATAAACATTTTAGTAAATTGCAGGTGCGCGATCACCTTTTGTGAGAAATATTTTTATACTAAGGGGAGATTAATGAATTTGTTTATGGTTTGTGATATAAAGTATGACTAAATGCAACAAATGCATTACTAAACATGTTTAAGGTATTTACATATCTATCCTAACATTCCATTCCTGTTCCTTCAGGTATTTTAATGTAATTACCTAAGTGTACTTTTTACACTCACTGCACATACCAAACTTGGTATTTAAGTCGACCACCTTCCACAGATGCGATTCGAGGATTTAAGAAATTTCCACCTAAACTACTCTTTAAATAAAATTGAAAATGTTTTCAATTTTTTTCTGAAGAATGGCTACCGATTTTTATTAAGGATATGCACCCTAAGGGGGAAAAAAGAAAAAAAAATAATAATAATAATAACAACAATTAGTAATAATAATAGTATGATGGTGATGATGAGCAGACTCTGGAAGCGTATATTTGTCAAGTCCTAACACTCGGCCATCCGCTCACATTGAATAGTTGAGACTCAATATGAGAAATAACAACAGAACCGCTAAAGACGCGCATTCCGTGACACCATTGTAAACCGGCCGCGGAAACAACATGGACTTAAGACGCTTCCAGAGTTGCTCTTTTTTACTTTCTCTACTGGTAAGTAGGGGAAGTATTGTATTCCACCCAAAAATTCGATGTCGAGATTTCACCGGAAACACGTTTTGAGGCACCCTGAATCCAAAAAAAAAAAAAAAAAAAAAAAAGCATTTTTAGAAAAAGGTCCGTGTGTGTGTCTGTGTGTCAGTCTGTCAGTCAGTGGACAGCATAACTCAAAAACGAAAAGTCGGTTAGAAACCAAAGTTGGTATTTAAGTTTAATGTCTTTCAAGGATGTGAAACGAAGATTTTGAAGAAAATAGCACCACCCTAAACTACCCTTTACAGGGAAGATTTTTCGAAAAGTTTGATTTTCTTGAAAATGGCTCTTAACGATTTTGATTAAAATGCCATATGTTTGTGATATTTTCATGAAAAATGAAATGTATATCTTGAATTTTCTGGCTATTGCCCCTGTAGTCGTATTTACTCTGGATGAATTTTCCATAACTGGTAAACCGTTAGAGATAGACCAATTCATACTATACAAAAAATGTATATCTTGCTAAAATACACAATTTATGTCTCAATAAATTTTCTTGTAGGGTGAACCATTTCGGAGATATTCCTTGTTATGCGTGTGAGTTTCGGAAAACTTGGAACTTTCGTGAAATGGGTCATCGCTGTTCATTTTTTTATATGTTAAGTGTGCAAAGACAACAGAATCTCAAACATTAGACTATCGCACAAAACCTACTGTATTCTAACATTCCCCTTGCACCTACAAGGAAATAAGCAATAAGATAATTTGTACAAATGTTTATCTCAACTAACAAGAAAGAAGATATAGGAATAAGAGTTTGTAAGAAGGGTTAGTTCAAGAGTAGAGAAAGTCATGTGAGTGCAACACATCAGATTTTTTTCCCCCTCCTCCTTGGGGTGTATATAAAGTATCATTAAAATTGTCTGAAATAAACACATTCCTGAATGCAAAACAAAACACAATTTCTAAGTTAATGCGCTACTGGGTGTTCAAATATCGCTGGATTTTAACGTGAGCTATGCATTCAAATCTTCTATCACTGCTTTCTCACTATTGGTATCATTTTTCTTCCTGTAAATTGTTCCTTGGAGCAGTTTTTGTAATACACCAATAAAATTTGTTGCATACGTTCATAGACAATTACCTAAGGTTATTAGATGCATAAGCGTGTATTTTTCATTTTCAAACGAAAGTTTCAATTTTTAGGCAAAAAATGCAAGTTTAAAATATTGTGGACCCTAAACTAAACGGGAGCCAATCTATGGTATTTTAAACGGTAGGTCTATTTTGAGCCTAGAATTAAAATATTAGACCAAAATTTAAACATTTGTCACCAGGGACATTCAGTGACGTAACAAAACAAAACAAAACAAACAAAAAAAAAAAAATCTCATGTGTTACACTCACATGACTTTCTCTACTCTTGTACTAACCATTCTAACAAACTCTTATTCCTATATCTCCATGTTAGTTAAGATAAACATTCGTACAAATTATCTTATTGCTTATTTCATTGTAGGTACAAGGGGAACATGGGAATATAGTAGGCTTTGAGCGATAGTCAAATCTTTTAAAGTCTTGAGATTCCGTTCTCTTTGCACGCTTAACATACAAACAAATGAACAACGATGTTGCATTTCGCGAAAGTTTTAAATTTTCCGAAACTGACACAAATAACAAGGAATGTCTCCGAAATGGTTCACCCTACAAAAAAATTATTTATACATACCATAAATTGTGTGTTTTAGCGAGATCTGCATTTCTTGTATAGCCAGATTTGGTCTATCTCCTACGGTTTACGAGTTATTCAAAAGTTATCCAGAGTAAACAGGACTACATAGGCTATAGCCAGAAAATTTAAAATATACATTTAATTTGTCATATAAATATCTTAAACGTACGCATTTTAATCAAAATCGTTAGTCATTTTCAAGAAAATATTTTCGAAAAATGTTCCATGTAAAGAGTAGTTTATGGTGTAGCTATTTTCTTCAAAATCATTGTGTCGCATCCTTGAAAGACATTAAACTTAAATATCAACTTTGGTTTTTAAGTGACTTTTCATTTTTACTTTCTCTACTGGTAAGTAGAGGAAGTATTTTATTCCATCCAAAAATTCGATGTCGAGATTTCACCGGAAATATAAGTTTTAGGATACCCTGAATTCAAAAAAAGCATTTTTAGAAAAAGGTCCGTGTGTGTGTCAGTTTGTCTGTGGACAGCGTAACTCAAAAACTAAAAGCCAATTAAAAACCAAAGTTGATATTTAAGTTGAATGTCTTTCATGGATGCCACACAAAGATTTTTAAGAAAATTGCTCCACCGTAAACTACCCTTTACATGGAAACCTTTTCGAAAATATTTATTTTCTTGAAAATGGCTAACGATTTTGATTAAATGCCATATTTTCAAGATATTTGTATGACAAATGCAATGCACATTTTGAATTTTCTTACCTTAGCCTATGCAGTCATGTTTACTCTGGATGACTTTTGAATAACTCAAACCGAAAGAGATAGACCAAATATTACTATAGAAAAAATGTAGATTTCGCTAAAACACACAATTTATGTCTAAACTTTTTTTTTTTTTTTTTTTTTTTTTTTTTTTTTTTTTTTTTTTTTTTGGTAGAGTGAACCATTTCGGAGATATTCCTTGTTATTTGTCATTTTCGGAAAAAATAAAACTTTCATGAAATGCAACTTCGTTTCACGTTTTTTATATGTTAAGCGTGCAAAGAGAACGGGATCTCAAAGCTTTAAAACATTTGACTATCGCACAAAGCCTACTGTATTCTAATATTCCCCTTGTACCTACAAGGAAATAACCAACACGATAATTTCTGTAAATGTTTATCTTAAATAACACGAAGAAGATATAGGAATGAGTTTGTAAGAATGGGTAGTACAAGAGTAGAGAAAGTCGTGTGAGTGCAACGCATCAAATTTTCTAGTTATGCTGTCCATAGACTGAACAGACAGACACAGACCTTTACCTGATAATTTTTTTTTTCTGATTCAGGTGAATCAAAATTTATATTTCCGGTGAAATCTCGACATCGAATTTTTGGGTGGAATACATTACTTCCTCTATTTATCAGTAGAAGAAGTAAATACTCTGGCTACAAAATTTAGAGTATTTATCAGACGCTTAAAACGTGTATAGGCATGTACGCATAGAAAGCTTCATTGTAACATCTTAGTTTGTTCTAGGAAGAAATGCATCAATGAACTTTTTCAATTTAACAGTGGGGAGATTAGGTACGAATTTTTAGATATGCAGGGACACAATTAGTGCTGGAGTCAAATGGGGACCAAACGCAAAGTTCAGGTATTCCTTGAGGGCTACACATACATACAACGAAAGGCAATTTTCTTAAACTTTCAATTATTTCACAAATAATTGAATGCAAATATATGCGTGTTATCACGTTGCGATACTTAAGTTAAAATAATATTTATTATCCCTAATTTAATAACTTGTACGTTTTAACCAAAATGCCCCATTATCTAGTTTAAAACTGAATTCCTGAAAAATATCTGGTTGCACCATGTCCTAAAAATTGGTGAACATCTAATCGCACAAACTTACCTCTACACATCGCAAGTTCAAACCAAATGACGGAGCATTCCGAGGACTGGCGGGCAGCGTGTAATGTTTAGTGCATAGGTGACCATTCAGGTGATTTCTCCTCTCCTGACGTCAGACCCACCCCTTCCCATAGACAGCCAACACGCGTGAGAATTCATTAGTAGCAGATTGGAGTAGGTACTGCATGTTTCATTCTAAACTGCCAAATAATCTACGAAACCGTTCTTTCCAAATAGAATGGGAAGAAAGGTCCTTGTGAGGTGTGTAGTGTTGCCAACTATAATTCAATAAAACAAGCTAAATCGGCTTGCCAAAAAGGCTAGATTATATTTTAATACCTATATAAATATTAGAAAACTACACTATTAAAAAAATACGCATGGATCACCTAGCAAAAATAAACGTGGTCTTCGTCATCCCCCTCTGCCTCATTTCTACTGCTGCAGCTGGGATTTCCCTTTAGCTCTTGCATGTATGCAGCATTTGTACCAACAAGCTTCAATATTTCGTCTGAGACTTCGCATGAAAAATCTGATGTACTGCACTCACATGACTTTCTCTACTCTTGTACTAACCATTCTTACAAACTCTTATTCCCATATCTTCTTCGTGTTAGTTGAGATAAACATTTGTACAAATTATCTTATTGCTTATTTCCTTGTAAGTAGAAGGAGAATATGGGAGTAGAGTAGGCTTTGAGCAATTGTCAAATCTTTTAAAGCTTTCAAATTCCGTTCTATTTGCAGGGTTAACATAACAAATTGAATAACGATATTCCATTTGACAGAAATACAAATAACAAGGCATATCTCCGAAATGGTTTACTCTATAAAAAATTATTCAGGCATAAATTGTGTACTTTAGAAAGATCTACATTTTTTTCATAGTAAGATTTGCTCTATCTCTAACGGTTTACCAGTTATGCAAAAGTCGTCCAGAGTAAATAGGAGTACAGAGGTTATAGCCAGAAAATTCAAAATATACATTTCATTTGTCATATAGATATTTCAAACCTATGGCATTTTAATCAAAATCGTTAGCCATTTTCAAGAAAATCAAAATTTTCCATGTAAAGGGTAGTTTAGGGTGGAACAATTTTCTGCAAAATCTTCGTGTCGCATCCTTGAAAGACATTAAACTTAAATACCAACTTTGGTTTTTTACCAACTTTTCGTTTTTGAGTTATGTTGTCTATAGGCTCGAGATACACACGGACCTTTTTCTGAAAAGTGCCAAGGAATCTAACAACTTAGTGGAATCCACACTCCCAGATTCAAAAAATTCGGGAATTCACCAAATGGATTATATCATTACGTGCAATAGCTGCAGTAGGGAAATTAAATTATGTATTATTTTAAAGGTGCCGGTAGATAAGTAAGAAATGAAAAGAAAAAAAAAAAAAAAAAGAAAAGAAAAAAAGGCTAGAAACGGCTAATGAAGCTTAGAAACAAGGTGAGGAAAGCTACTTGTAGCTTTTTGGAAAATTTATAGCTACATAGGTTCTCAAAAAGGCCAGATCTAGCCATAAAAAGGCTAAGTTGGCAACAGTTATATGCTTGAAACTTCTTATTGGTATAGCACACTTCCATTAATGCTATCCCCGCAGCTTCGGGAGGCATTCTACCAACCTTCAGGAGGAAATGTGTGTGTTTACTTTTCCTGTATGCAGTGACAGTGGCGTTTTGTTTTACATGCACAGTTCTAGATTATTCACATAGGTACGAATATATAACCTCTAGGAATGTCTGCAAATGACATTGTCTTCCCATATATGTACCCTCAATTCTTCCCTGATGCACCTCCGCAATATTTGCATACATCGCGTCAGCTACAGCTAAGGGACACTAAGTCTGAATTTTTTAACTTATTTCAATTTTACACCCATTTACTTGGAAATTGGCACACATAATATGAGTAAATAAAGATATGACTACATTGCATAACGCCCCATGGCATGCGCATCACATGTCATACGCATCAGATACCTAGAATGCGCTTCGCATATTATCCAGTGGCATTTAATGCGCACCGCATGCACTTTGCTACGCATGCGCATTGAATCACATCGCATCGCATGCGCATGGCAACGCTTGATATCGCATCGCATGCGCATTGAGTTACATCGCGTCACATGCGCATGGCATCGCTCTACATCGCATCGTATTTGTATCACATCGTATGCGCATGAAATGCAAATTGCCGCTGGGCCTCAACCCATATAGCAGCGAGGGAAAACCTGTAATAAGCTTTACCGGTGGGCTTCACCCCATGTAGTGTCAGACGGCTCCGTGAACTGAACTCTTCCGGTAGCCTCGCCCCATAGCATCAGAGGAGGCAGAATGAAATGAACTGTACTATAGGTTGTCTCACCCTTAGATGACAGTATGGAGTTAAATGTGCTATATCTGTCTCTGTCTAGCGCATACAAGTTGCCGTTAGCTTCGTCCTTTTCTACTCTTGCGCTGTTGTCAGGTTCCTAATAGCATGGTGTAAATATTCAGTTGTTATAAGTTTCAAGTTTGAACACATTATTCTATGCAGAATTTTTTCTCTAATAGGTTATATCCTTTTTAGGGCCATTATACACTTCTATAGGTCCAAATTTCTACAGAAAACTTTTTTGTTTCAGTAAAACTACGATGTTTGCTGTTTCTTTACTCATCACACACTAACTAATAAACTAACTGCTAAACAACGTTTATATTTTTTCTTAGCTAGAGTAAGCTTTAGTGTCGTCACCTGCCTACTTTGAATTCTCTATGTTTACTCTGTTAAGTGTTACAATTTTTAAATTAAATGTTTTCGGAAAGCTTTATGTTTGTGCACTGCAAAAGTTACGCAATGGGAAACTTTTATTATTGAGTTTACATCGGGGACCAAGTGAGAGCAAATGTTGAGGCAGGTTACAGACAGTTTTTAAAATAAACCAGAAACTTGTAACCTCTTTCTTTTATCTTTTAAAGGCAAACAAAAGGTGTTCACCTATTCAGCTAAATGGCGTCAACAGAAGACAGCAGTAACAGTTAACATCAGTTCGTAAAGAAGCATATGTGCTTATACTTTGTGGAACCTGTGAAGTGTTATTATGTTATTTATTTAACATTTTCCATAAATATTTATAGTTATGGAGGGGGAAGCTACGAAGAGACAATATATTGGTAAATTAAGAAGTAAGGTACGTCAAATAATTATGAACCTGTTATATTATTTTGCAAGTCAAATGAGTATTAATAAGGCACTATAAGAAACAGCTAAAGCTATCGGGTGTTCAGAAGCAGTCGTGTATAGGATTAAAAATGAACTAATGAAAGCACCTCTCTAAGAACGCCAAGAAAAAGAAAGCAAAAATAGGACAAAAAAAAATGCTAGGTTAACCCAATATGATGGAATAGTGCAAAGCAGAGTGCGTCGAATTGTTCATTCTTTACTGTTTGAGAATATTTCACCCACGTTGAATATAATTTAGTCATGGTATCTCACGGTGATGATACCCTAGCAAATTTCTCAAGGGCCGCTCTGCGTCAGTTCTTACATGATGAACCTCCACTGCCTTTGTGGTCTACTGGGAGAAATACAAATCGTTTGGAGAATTCAGTGTCATTCTGGTAGGTCACAGCATAAATCAAAACATCTGTGGTTCAAATTTCTGGCAATGGCATTGAATTTTTCAGTTCTGATTCTACCTCTCATCCTAAATACGTTTATAAGTTGGTGTGTCATTGATTGAAATGTTTATTTCAAATAAAATACATAATAAATTGAACATAGGATTTTTAATTTAAAAGGTTGCCTTTCTTGTGACCATTGTAGATGCAATAGAATTCATCACTCTTAATACTTTATGGCTCAAGCCATATACAGATTACTACATTGACACATTTCACAAACTACTATACTGACACCACTTATGAACACAAATTGGAAATATAGAGATGTCATCTACTATCCCTGGGCTTTTAGGAAATTTGAATGAATCTTCAAAAAATTAAACATAAGCTTAGTACCTCAAAACAAATTCAGTCTGAAGAACCCACTAAACAAACCACTTAAAAATACAATCCCCAAAACTTTAAAATCCAGGATATTCCAGGTCAGCTGTAAGCGTTGTGAGAAAAGCTACATAGGAAAAACTAAAAGAAATTTGGAAATCAGACTAAATGAACACCACAGAGACATAAATCTAACCAAACAGAAAAGTCTGCCGTGCCACACCATTTTTGGATAGAAAACCACAACATTGGCTGTAACATAAACTTGTTAGAATCACTTACTTCACCAACAAAACTGAACATTTGGGAAAAAATATACATAAAAACAGTAATAGAGTAGTAAATTTTGAAATCCCGGCATTGAACGAAGTAGTAAAACTTTGCACCCCTAACACCAGATGGCAACAGGACCATAGCAACAGAGGTGGTGGACGAAGAAGTTGGCTTCAGTCACCCAACGGCTGAGGATGAGATCATATGCTCTTGGACACATCCTGGTTTTTCCAAAATTTTAAAGTGAATGTGAGTGTAAATAAACTGACTTAAAAAAATTGAACTTAAACATTTGTGTGGCTATTTAAGGGGAAGGATATTAGCACAGGCTTTATTACAAAATTAATCAGTTGCACAAAAAAATTACCACTTACTGAGATGATTGATAAGTGAAGCTAGCCATTTAGAAAGGTTTGACTGTAATAGAAAATGAGTTCCAGTCAGTAACCATAGAATAACAAGTTGCTAGTAGTTGAAACAACCTCAGCAAGAAATTCCTTGAAAAGACACCAGAGGAAGACAGCACAGCAATCTCTAACATGATAGCACCACGCTCCAGCAGTCAGCATAAGGTTGAGGATGGGAACAAATGAGCTCCCAATACATATTCCATTTATTAAAAATCTGATGTGTTGCACTCACATGACTTTCTTTACTCTTGTACTAACCATTCTTACAAACTCTTATTCCTATATCTTTTTCGTGTTAGTTAAGATAAACATTGGTACAAATTATCTTATTGCTTATTTCCATGTAGGTGCAAGGGGAATGTTAGAATATCGCTTTGTGAGATAGTCAAATGTTTTAAAGCTTTGAGATTCTGTTGTCTTAGCACACTTAACATATAAAAAAATGAACAACGATGATCCATTTCACGAAAGTTATGTTTTCCGAAACTCACACACATAACAAAGAATATCTCCGAAATGGTTCACCTTACAAGAAAATTTATTTAGACATAAAGTGTATATTTTAGCAAGATCTAAATTTTTTGTATAATATGATTTGGTCTATCTCTTAACGGTTTACCAGGTTTGCAAAAGTTGTCCAGAGTAAATACAACTACGGGGGCTATAGCCACAAAATTCAAGATATACATTTCATTTGTCATAAAAATATCTCAAACATATGACATTTTAATCAAAATCGTTAGAGCCATTTTCAAGAAAATACAAATTTTTGAAAAACATTCCATGTAAAGGGTAGCTTAGGATGGGGCTATTCTCTTCAAAATCTTTATGTAGCATACTTTAAAGACATTAAACTTAAATACCAACTTTGATTTTTAACCGACTTTTCATTTTTGAGTTATGCTCTCCACAGACACACATACACGGACCTTTTTCTAAAAATGCTTTTTTTGGATTCAGGGGGCCTCAAAACATATATTTTCGGTAAAATCTCAACATTGAACTTTTGGGTGGAATACAATACTTACCAGTAGAAAAAGTAAAAAGTTAAGTGGTGTAGTATCAGTAAATCAACTTGCTTTTACTGTCTAGAAATATTTACTTACTTCATGTTGTGACATTGGGTCATTCAACAATATACGGACAAGAGGGGGCAGCATGACTTTGGATATGGGGAGTGATTGTGTGTGTACATGACCGTAATAATGGCAGTAAAGCAAAGGAGTTCCGTGACAACAGGGCAACTAGCGACTGTGTATGGGATCGAACAGCAATAACACCAACAAGGTCTAGAAGCTTCTCACTAATTTTGCTGAGTCATTACACACATGCGTATGGAAAGAACTTGAAGGAGATCATGTGACACTGGCTCCAGTATAAATAGGACATACACAGCAGGGCAGTTTGGTGTCAAAGTAGTTTTAATTAGTGATAGAGTTGAGATGTAGTTTAAGTCATCATATACAGTTAGTTTTAGTTACGAGAGTGAGTTGGCCAGCCTGTTAGTAAGTGCGAATGCATTGTCGAGTGATTGTATCGTAATGGTCAAAAAATAAGAGGCAGTGAAAGTTAAGAAAGACATTGAAAGACTGAGAAAGATTATCAGAACAATTGTGAATTGTAATAGCAAAGAAGAATATAAACAGTGTTAGCAACGAGAAGGGAATTGTGCATTTGTAGTCAAATTCAGAGGACAAAGAGATAGAAAAGTAACAGGATTTTGAACATTGCTGTTTTGTTACAATATTTAATTTGAAAACTAAAAGGAACCTGTTTCATTTTTTATGCGTGAGCATAAATGCCCTGAAATCAAATAAGCCTTAGTAATTATATATACATTATACAGAGTGGGATGAGACAGGCAGTAGCGTGTGTGGCCCGCATTCAGGAGGTCATGGGTTCAATCCCTGAGGCTGCACACTCTGACATGGGTTTCTCCATGGTTTCCCCATGTCACTTAGGCAAATGTTGGGGTGCATTATTTCATACCACAGTTTTCTGTCCATAATTTTCCTTCATTCTATTTCCGTATTATCTTCAGGTGAGTGGTGTTGACAGTGTCAGACAGATGGTGCAGATGCGTGCACATGGTAATTGCTGTTCTCAGCATTAAGTGGCATTTGGGCAGCTGCTGTCCTCCATCAGGAGGGGTGGAGGGGGGGGGGAACACATATGCAACACCCATTAGATCCACAGAGCGCTAGGTCTAGCAGGGGGAGGGTGATGTTTATGCGACAACAGACCCGCAGTGTGTGGTGGCTGCTCAGTAAGGCCTGGCACCAGGATGAAGAGATCTCAGCATTTGTTAGGGACTTCTGCATGTCTGTGGTCTGTCTAGCTGCGACACTGGCGCACCCTGTGGTTCCCTCACTTCATCCCTGCCTCCTGGTGGATGTTGGCCTCAATAGATCCAAGTTGGTTGCAGTGCCCGAAGTATACCCCTCCATCATTACCCTGTACCCTATAATTGTAAATTATATTATAATATGCCTAATAAACATTGCATCCTTCTGGTAGAAAAAGAAAAAAAAGCTTGAGATTTCAAGCTTGGTAGACCTCACTGCTAAATATCTATTTTTAATAGCTCGGTTGTTAGCACATATTCGGTAGCTGGGACTGCAAAAAATGAAGTAGAATAAAACAAAAGGCACATGTTTCAAGACACTGTTGTAAACCAACCATGGAGTCTGTTCTTTTTTTTGAGGGGGGTGGGGTGCAAAGATTTTCATATGAATGCTATGCTCTGGCAATTCAAAAGCACAGATTTCTATGCACTTCTCATAGGAAAACTGTTTCAAGGAAATTAAAATAAATACAACCCTAACATAAAGCAACTTCTACCTTGACTACTATTCTTAACAAAAGTATGCTGCTAAGTTATAGATTGGCAATTTTGTATCTTCTAAAGAATATTATTTTAAGCAATGCTCTGAAAAAGGTTCACATCATCATCTGCAATGAGAACCTCAAAATAATTTATTTTATTTGCTAAAGATTGTATATTTTGATGTAGCAGGTTTAGTACTGGCTTGTTTGCTTGATCACACCTTATTAGAGTAACATTTCTATAGCATTTGATATTTATGGGGACTGAATGTTGTATCTTTACCGTAGCAACTGTTTCCCTGTCACATGTGTATTTCAATAACACTTTGTTGCTTTACCCCACATCCATGTTCTCTATCTGTTCAGATGCAGCCCATCCCTACCCATGTGTGCATAAGTATTATTGGAATAAACTCTACTTAGTGTATATGGCTGAAATATTTTAATAAAATATTAAGCATTGCATCATGCCATTATAGCCGAATTGAAATGCCTTGTTTTGTTCTGTCTGTTTCCTTCGTTGCTAAATTGTGCAGAGGTGCACAATAATCCTACTAGAAGTTAGGTGTAAAAGCCTAACAACTACAGAGGCAGTTTGAATGTCTGGCTGGCCTATCTATAATATTCTTGACACTGGAAAATATGCTGTTTGCCTGTAGAGTCTGATATTCATAGTTCCTTAAATTCAAGCACATATACAGGTATTATAAATAAAGCAGTGGCTAAGTACTGCTAGAAACTAAGTACTGCTACATTCACAGTAACAATATATTTTGTTTTATTTATATAACAAACATATTGAATGCATACAAAGAAATTTAAAACAATATGAATAAGTAAGCTTTCACCTTTATTAGTGCTTGTGCAGTCTATACATGGTTCTTTGTTTCTCTTTTCAACATCTGCCTCTGTCTTAATCTCCATCAGTCCCATTTTGCAGGTTGAGCATGTGTCAGTGTGTGTTGTACGGAATGAAAGATTGAAGAAGTTGTAATATATGTTTTTATATTTTGACAATGAGCAGACTGGCAGATTTCTTAATCTTTTTCGTTGCAAAAGTTGGTCCACATTTTTCTGATAAGTTCTGGAGGTAAATATCCTCCTTGATTTTGTTCTTCCATAGTGGCTTTCTCTACATCTGTACTTCTTAATGTCTTGCTTTATAGCAGCAGTAATGCCCTTCTGTAATATTATTATTATAAGTGATATAATACAGGTTCTTATGCATCAGACATGTTGATTTACAGCAATTATTATACTTAATTTTATGTTACGTATTTCTCTATACTGGGTGGATCAAACCTTTGGGGATTTGATAGATGACTTGAAGAAAGCATAAAAGTTCATAATAAAAATACATACACTCACAGACTGAGTTAGTCGTCTTTTATAGTGTGCAGATAAACAAGCCACTTGTATTCAATGAAAAACTTAAGCTATTAACAAATATATAAATATGAAGTAAAATATTATGGACTAGGCTTCATTTATCTTAAAACATGCAGGTAACTGCTGTTTCATGATTCTTCAATCATATCATCAAACCAAACACATAATTGTTTCAATGAAAAACTGAAGCTGTTAACAGTGGAGCAACAATAAGCTTCACTTATCTTAGATATAATACTGATTATTTCAGAAGAGCTTTTAGTAAGAAAATATCAGACAAAAATGTAATTACTCAAGATTTAACCCACTTGAGAATAGGTGATATATGCATCATGCAAGGACACCTTTTATATGGTGACCCAGCACCTGTCTGTTTCACCTGTGATGTTCAACTTTCTGTGGCTTATGCCCTCCATTGTGCGTGCACAATACTCTCGTGAGCACAGTTCTTTGGCCTAGTTTCAACTCTGAGGTCCATATTAGGTGATGACCTGGTAGATATAAATACAATGCTGTGGTTTGTTGCCAGTATTGGCTTCGGTAAGCAAGTTTAACTTGTGTTTCATTTCATGGTTTTATTTTTAATTTTTAGGATGTTTTATCTCGTTTTCACATTTTAACTGCTTACGTTTTAGATCAGTTTTTACATTTTAACTTTTATATATTTATGGTAATGGCTTCATTGCCAGATGCAAGGCACTAGAAAACAACTTTTATCTATTTTAATTTTCCCATTTTAACGTTTTAATTCTGTGAGCTAAGTGGTGTAGAGTTTCCCTGTTCTTTATCTATTTGACTTGGAGCCCAAATTACCTAGCTGTCAACGGACCCTTAAACCTTACTCACTCATTAACTCATTCACTCAAGGCTTGTTTACAATAAACTCCCAAACGTCATCGAACAACTAACAGGATCCAAATTTAGAACAAATCTGAAAATGTACCTTATCAGTAGATGTTTATACAATCTAAAGGAACTATAAATTTGTACCTATTACAGTATTCCAGAAAAAAAACAGAAAACTCAAAAGTCATGAATTTGCAAAAGATATTGAATACTGCAGAAATTATTTAAAAAGTTACTTATGTAGCAGTATTATGTCCATATATTTTCCATGTAAATCAATTTTTTTTAATATATGACAATTAATTGAATGAAATCTAGAATACCGTACTTATTTTAATAATTCTCCCGGCCAGGTCAGTGAGACCCATAAACCAACGACAGGTGTGGTCCTCCAGACATTCTGGGGGTTGTGAGAGAGCGATGTGACTGCCAAAACATAAAAATATGGTGCTCTCTAAAAAGCGGTTACTATTACTGCTATTGTTCTCTTCAGTATCTTAATATTGGAGAGCAAGAGGATTAATGACTTCAATGTCAGAAATCCAGCATTAGCTAACAACATATTCCTGTTCTGTCACCTCCTCTGGTTTCCTTTGGCACATTCCCAGATAAATGAAATTTTATAGCCAGGAGAGATAATCTAACTTTTGACACCCCTGTGATTCCTTGGAAGCTTGCAGCGCATACTGACAATACTTGGCCGTTCTCACTGTATTTAATGCTTTCTATTTACAGCTTCTTTCTTTACCAGTCTGCAGTTAGGAGATGTAATACTCATATTTCATAAGGAATTTATCTTGATCTATTTTGTTGAGCATGGAAAGGTGTTGGTGAAATCCACTTATATCATTATAAGTCAAATCAATTGCATCACAGTGCTTATGCCCTTTACTTTTAGGATTTCATGGAGTGCACTCAAGACCATGTGAACATGTAATTTCTGGAGTATGAGCTTTCCTTGATTTGCATTTTGATTTCCTTTCCTTGTTTTTGCAATTCCTACCTCCAGCGCATTCTATGACGACTGGTACAGTTTCACAATCTGAGCTCCTGTCCATTGTGCATAGTACAGTGCAGTGTCTCAACTAAGAATAAAAATGTCATACAAGTATAACAAAGCTTGCAGAAGCACCTGCCTGCTGTGCAAGGGTTTGATTCCCGGCAGGGGGGTAGGAATTTGTCTCCAGCCAAGATTATTCCTCATCCTTCCCTGAGTCTGGAAGTATGAATGACAGTGTGAATGTGTGCAAATTTAACGTATAAAAGCCCCCAGAGACCAAAACACCCACTGTTAAATGAACAACACCATTGCCAATAATCAAGGCCGCCGATATGACCTCTGCAGTTAAAGGCAGGATATAAATGGAACAAAAAATAAAGCTTGCAGAAATGAATGTGAAATCCAAGCGCACATCCTGAGTTTGCAGTTATTGCCGATGATGCAGCAGTGTAAAAAGCTTGTAGAAATGATTGAGAATTCCAAGAATCGCAACAGTGAGATGGCAGTCAATGCCAACAAGCGTTTGATAGAATTGAGGTTGCTACACTCTGGATCATAAAATCATAAAACTGCATCTATCGACGTTTGCTTTAACTGAGCAAGTGCATCTATCGACTTTTGAAAAAAACTGCTAATATTCCCTACCTTCTACACAGGACAAGAATCAAAATTTGCAAAATCTGATTTCACAGAGCAATGCAGAAGGTGAAAATTATGTCGATACTATATATAACTCAATTTCATAAAATTTTGCATCTACCAAGTTTTGAAAAAACGTTCAACTTCTTCAGCATCATCTGCATCTGGCCATGCGGTTCAAATGTCCATGTCCATGTGAGACAGTCTCATATCACACACATTGTAACCAGTGTATTGTGATGGTGGCATTGGGAGGTCTTGGAACACCCTCCATACTTGAGTTCTTGCGACTTCTGCTGCTTTCCAAAATTGAAAGAACCACTCTGAGGGATCCAGTTTCCTTATGTGGCACCTGTACTTTGAGCATTAGGGCACTCTGTTGCTGTCAGTAACAACACCTTGCCTTCAGCATATTATGACTTCTCAACATTTGGTGAAAGGTATTCAATTTGGCCAGTGATTATATTGAAAGTAATGTAATGTAATGCAGTTGTTACTTTAAGTTCATTAAAAAGCAGTTTCTAATATGTTCCCACTACTTTATTTACAGCCCTCTTATTTCTCATACATATTATAACTATGAGAACCACATACCTTCACTATAGGTGATGTTGGAAATGTTACCATTGCATATCTTGATCTTTTAAGATAATTTATTATGATTCAATTCTTTATAGCTAGTTAATGAAAACCATAGATTGCGCGCAAAAAAAAAAAAAAAAAAAAAAAAAAAAAAAAACCTTCAGTCCTTGGAGCCATCATTTACTTTATCCAACAGTCAACTGCAGAAATTCACTGTACTTACTTATTGCATCATGGCAATTCCTGAACTATAATTATTCTTAGTTTTTAATTTTAGAAGTTTAGTGGTCTTCCAAGTCGGGATTTACAAAATTCCTGATTCCTGTGTGCGCAAGCTTTGGCAGATCTTTTAGACTTTGTTCCAACTTTCTTCTAATGTCCAACTTTTCCTGTATAAGTACATGGCAATTTACTTTTAGTTTATCATGAATAGATAGTTTCCCTAAATCTAGTTTTTTACTGTATGTATTGTTGATGTGGAGGTTTTGGAGAGAAAAATTCTCCCATTATTATACAATTGTGATAGAATATTATAGAACTATAGAATATTGTGATTAATTCCAGCTTAATATTATCAAATATCTTGTGACTTTTTCCTTTGAAGTTATTGTGTTTTTGTATATTAAAATGTCACAGTGTAACATGCTTGTTATATTACTATATTTGAAGATTATATGTATTATATCACAGTATATTATTGTTTTTGTACATTAATGATGTCACTGTATATATTACTTTCATTATATTACTATCTGTTCACTCTAAGGTTGATCCGCGCGAAATTGAACCCAGGTGGCCAGTGCACAGTTATAATGTATCCTTCCGCCATTCGCGCCAGAAATAGTCACAACACAACCACGTGGTGAGTGCATGCGGTACGTAATAGAAACGAAATGATCCCTAATTCCGTCAATTTAAAGAGTGACTAACATGTAACACGAATTGCGTTTCTAACAAACTCGTCACATTCTTGCATGGCGTATTTCACACACTTTCGTTTTTTCCCGGGTGTAACCACTTTTCCTGTCTCAGCTTTTTCTTAATGAGCACTGTTTATCTGGTACTCGAAACACCGGTGAACTCAGAAGTTAATTTCACTACTTCTTTGATGGGAAGAGTTGGATATTTCTCACACAACTTATAATACACGTTAAACACTATTGTTTTTTCACCACTAGTCAATGGCTTTCCCGCCTTATGCTTTACATAAGTCGACGAAGACGCAAGAGCAAATTCACCGCGACTGTCCGCCATGATTCTAAATAGAAACTGCTGTTATAAACAATACTCGGATATCAGGTTATTACACGAGTTGCATGTTGGGACTTGTAGCTCTGTTTATCAGTATACATCAGCGTCAATTAACCTCTAAGGTATTTGTGTAGAATGTTATATCATTTAACGATAAATTCATTCTAAATCTCAGATTACTAGAATGGGACTACTTCCCTGCACGCATTGCTACCGTGTTGTACCACGCTGCACTGATCACGTGGGTTTGTTTTGATGCGGACAAACCTAAGACTGAACTTGGTATACATTGTTTTTATTGTTTTTTGTGTATTGACAAGGCTATAAATTCCTTGTAAATATTATGACCAAATCTAAATGTATGGATATATAAGTTGACGTGTCCTACAACATGTACCATGTTTCTATGGATGAAATAAATACAATTACAATTACAATCTACTTGCAAGATTATAAGCCGTTTCCTTATGAGATGCACAAACAGCAGGAAATCTTGTCTATAAATTATCTTACTTCTCTAAAACAGTTTGTCTCATCACATAGGAAATATGCATGAAGATTCTGTGTGCTATTGTAACAGCACTAGCACACTATAGCAAACACATGGTCCCACAAGTATTAACCTCTGTACAACACAGACTTCATGCCAATTGATATGTCTGCACACAAAGAGGAAACAACTGGTTAGAAACTGCACAGTGCAGGGCAAGCACGCCATACCATTTGTTCAGACAGACATTGTATCTTTAATATTTGAGATCACCTTTGGGATTTACTGGAATGCTAGAGTAAGATGAAAAGTTTTTAATTGAAAAATTGAGCACCACTATGGGAAGCCAAACATTGTAGTTCCACTCCTAAACACAACATTGTTTAGCTTTCTAACATTAAAATTAAATTCTAATATTAACACATTATTGGAAAGCTACACTGCTAATGGCTTCATTGCCAGATGGAAGGCATTGAACAACAACAAAATTCTTTCCTTTTCTAACTGTAGTGTTTCTGGAAGGATAGGATAGTTAAAGAGGATTAATAAGGAAATTTAAAACTATGTTTTCTTTAGAATATTTTTATTTTAATAATTATAAACTGCTATTTGTACAAAAAAGCTTAAAGAATATTTAGGAGACTGTACTTATGAAGAAATGTAAGACAGAATTAACACACAGGTTTATGGAGGTACAAAACTATTTTCTACCTGAGAACAACTGACAAATCCTCACTTTTCAAAAACAGAAATCATATAGAATATAAATGTTACATTCTGTGCAACTACTCCAGAGGTGGAAGAGTGGGGCTGAGAGAGGAAAGATGAGAGATCATCGGTTCCACTATTTGCTGCCACTGTTGCGCCACTTCCTCTATCTGCTGTGCCAGCCAGCCCTGCATGTTTAAAGAAAAGTTATAATTTTAATATTCGAACAAGAAATAGGAACTTGAAGTAGTGTGATCAAAACATTATACATTGAGTCAACAGAACACCATAATTCACATAACTCTTCTTTTCAATGCATTTTGCCTTCACTTCAATTGTACTAGTGCAAACACACATCAAAGATTTTACCACCAATTCTGAAATTCACTGTCATAACACAAGAGAAAAAACTAAATTACATCTAACCCCACATAACAAAAAATTGTTTGAAAATAGTTTTTACTACAGAGGCATTAAATATTACAACAAATTACCCATTGAAGTAAAAAATATAAATTCCATTCACCGTTTCAAAAAACATCTCAAGCAATTTTTGATGGAAAAGTGTTATTATTCAACTGATGAGTTTTTGCATTGTTGAGGTAAATGCAGATCTAAGGATGTAAGCGGTGAAACAGTATCTGGTACAAGGTGTCCTTTGTAGTCTGGAGGATTTTGATCTTGAGTTTTAGATGAGGGTTTGTAGATAGATTGTGCCTGTGAATATTATGTATGTAAGTACTATATTTGTAAGTAGTTTTTTTAGTGACACAACCACAACATGTATATGTTTTTATGGTTGAAAATAAATAAATAAATAAACTTAAGGAACTGATTACATTTATAAGATCCTTGATTTCAAATATCACATTAGTGTTTTATTTCCATTTTATTTTTTTTTTTTTTTTTTGTTCTGTTTATATATACCCTTAACTTCAATGGTCACGGTCAGCTGTCTTTCACATATGGAACATATTGTCTAATGACGATGGTGTTAACTTAAGAAATGGTTCTTTTTCTTTGGGTTTGATGTATTAGATCTTGCACATTCACACACTGATACTTCCAAACCTTGGGGAGAACAGGGAATAATCCTAACTAGAGAAATACTTCCTCATCCCAACTGGAGATCAAACCCAGGAGTTTTCACACAGCAGGCAGTGGTCTACCGACCGAGTTATGGGGTCAGCACCTTTTTGTTAATTTTATGACTTGATGTGCAGAACTTTAGCAGTTTTACTCATGTCCTGAAAAACTATGGCATATCTATGCATACAAAAGCAAATATACTGAAACTCTTTATCTAACTAAGGATATAAATGAAAAACTTATCAAAAACTAAAATACACAAAAATAAAATTCAAATTGAATGTATTAACCTCAATCATTAACCTGGCCTCAATTTTCTGAGGATAGATGAAATTAAATTTCTGCAGTAATATGGACGAGAACTTACATTTCAGAACTTGAATTTGTGTCCATAAGCTACCTTTTGTCCTTCCCACATCTATAGGGAAATTCAAGCACAGCACTGTTTTAATCTTGGGCCATGCATTAACAAAAGTTCAAACCTGGTGGACAGGGAGGCCGATCTATCAGATATCCTGCCTCCCTGAAAATTAACTTGAAACTTTCAACATCTGTGGCCAAAATGATTGTCCTGTACAAATTCAATAATTCCATCAGGATATTTGATCCTTGAGAGGAAATCACAATATTTAAGTGTTACTCTGTATTAACCACTGTTCAATGTATCACCACCACCTCCTCTCTCCCTTGAACACATTTTTTTATATGTTGTTAAACGACGCTGTCAATTGCCAGGATCACATCAGCGTCGCCAGTGTGCCGGAATTTTGTCCTGCAGGAGTTCTTTTACATGCCAGTAAATCTACTGACATGGAGCTGTCGTTTTTAAGCACACTTAAAAACCATAGACCTGGGCCGGATTTGAACCCGCAACCTTGGGAACAGTAGGCCAGCGTCTAACCAACTGAGCCACCCAGACCGACACCCTTGAACACACCCACACATCCTCGATATCCAACCCAAAAAGGATAAGATATGCAACCATGATGAAATTGTGAAGCAGCATTATATTGGGACCCCTTTGGTAACAATCGCCTTTCCCTTATGTCTGAAAATATCATGTTATTCCAGTTGTGTTGGCATTTTCCTCTGCGAATGCAAGGCAAAACAATCTGATCTGTCAGATGCTGCTTTTTAGCTGCCAATTCATGCAAGAAGATCTGCATTGTTTACACATAAGAGATGTTTATTCTTGTCCAGAGAACTGTGAATGTGCCTTAATTTCAGAAGCAGTTTGGAAGTGGTCCCTCTTTGCTACTGCAACTAAAACTGTGTACATATTGGGAGTAAACACACTTCCTGAACCAGGTTGGCAGCTTTCAATACCTTTCCTGGATAATTCCACTTGCTGCAGTATCAGCTGCAGTTTCACAAGCAGAAAAGCTTGCTGCATTGACTAGAGTAAGGAGAGATTTCCTTGTCCTGTTTGTGTATGCATTCTGCCATTGTCAAACAATTCACTGAAAGACTGTTGTTTGGTCTGGATGCATTTGTGTACCCTTTAGTGCATCACATGGTTTCATGTGCAGCATTTTGTAGTTAGGTACAATAAACCCTTAACAGCAGCATTGTAATTACTGTTCTATTATTAACTTTCTCAAATGCTATGTATGAACTGCACTTTGTCAAAAATAAGTAGTCACTTTGTGTTTATTAAACATTAGCAGAAGAAAAAAAGAAAGTTTGCTAAATGCAAGAAGTAAACCTGCACTCTTTACCACAAAAGAACCCTACTGAGCTTACACTCTTCCGTCTTTGGGTCTCTCCCCATGAGAGGTTCATTGCAGTATCATAGATTGACAACAGAATCAAACAAGCAAGAGCTAGTTACCTAGCTTAACTCTCCTGCCATCAACCCAAAACAAAGACAACCGAACAACCTTGATGGCAGGACTGTATCAGTTCTCCAGATTGGTACAGATTTGACCAACATCCAGGGGCAATTTTTGAAAAGTCTTGAATGTCCTACATTCTTAGAAATAAGCAGGGATCATTAGAAAATGAACTGAAAGCTGGGAAAATAGAAATAAATAATTGCTTATTAGCTGCAACTGCAACTCGCTATGGCAACATGGCTACAGTCAAAGACCATATGGATGCATTAATAGCATTGAACAAGAGAGTGGCAACACAGCATTTGCAGTCTGAGGCAAAAGCTTGGTGTTCTGTAGAGGCAAAGGGATGTTTTACTCTCACCCTTCCGTTTGCATTTTAATTATTGAAGAATAAGGAGGTGGAAAGTAAACAGTCTTCTAATAAACTGAACTTCACAAAATTCTGCCAGTATTTCAGATATTAGAGATTTTTGTTCAGCCCAGTCAGCATATTGTATTAGCACTGCAGAGGCAACACTTGCATTTCATGTTGTTCATCACCATGCATCAAATAAAACCATGGGAAGAAATTCATCATATGTCAGAGATACTTTAGTAGAATTAAGAATAAAAATGAAATGTGTAGCATTTGCAGTTAAGTTTAAATCATCACTACAGCTTTCGGAAGGAGTCCAGCATAAAATACCCCAGGCATAGACTAACACTATATGAAAAAATATTCTATTATATGGGTATGAAAATATATAATAAATTACCTCAATGATTCAAGGAGATAAAGACCTTACAATTTTTCAAAAAAAGTGTAAAAGAATTGTTGTTAGATAAAACATATTACTCCATACAAGAATTCATGGATGGTGTATCTTGCATTACCTGTAATTAACAACTTCTTGTATACTATACATTAGAATTAGTTTTCTTTTTGATTTTAAAATTAGTTTTATATAATTGACGAATCAACAGTTTACCAGCCTAGGCTGGCATTGTAAACATTATGTGAGAATAAAGATTCTATTCTATTAACAATACAAAAAAATTTGGTGGCATAAGTGTACTAGAAGATAAAAATGTATTCTTTTTTCTTTTTACACACTTAATATTAGCTTCACATGCAGTGTGGTGCGTCGCCGGTGTGCCGGAATATTGTCCCGCAGGAGTTTGTTTACATGTCAATAAATCTATTGACATGGAGCTGTCATTTTTAAGCACACTTAAAACAATCGGTCTGAGCCAAATTTGAACCCGCGACCTTGGGATCAGTAGGCCAGTGCCTAACCAACTGAGCCACCCAGACCAACTATAGTGGTGTGTAGTTTGTGGTGTGTGTGCATGTGCATGTGCATGCGTGTGTGCGCGTGCGATGTGGGCGTGCGTGTGCAACGGAATCTTTTCGGCGTAATTTTCACCTACTTAGAGTTGTGTGATTGACTTGAAAATTAGCACACATGTCAAGGACCGATGTCAATAGAATATCACGACTTTGTCCTAAAGTCCTGACCAGGATCATCAGGATAAAAAAAATCAGTTAATTTATCAATGTAACAAAATCTTTCAATGTAATTTTCACTAACTTAGTCGTCGAATGGACTTGAAAATGTGCACACATGTCAAGAACTGAGGGCAATACAATAATAGCATAACTTTGTCCTAATGTCCTGACCAGGATCATCAGTGATTTGGCTAAATTTATCAATGTGATGCAATTTTCACCAATTTGAGTCGTCTGATTGACTCGAACATTTGCAAACCTGTAAAGGACCGAAAACAGTACAATGATTTCATGACTTTGTCCTAATGTCCTGACCAGTTTTATTAGAATAAAATGTGATTTGGCTAAATTTAACAATGTAACGCAATAAGGAAAAATTGAAGCTATTAAAAGTGAAGCAACAAGATTCTAAAGTAAGAAATTAGAAACTAAAAACTTCACTTATCTTATTAATTTGCTGCTAACCCTGGGGTTTCAAGCTGTGTCCAGCTCATTCTCACAGCCATGTAACGCAATTTTTACCTCTGACTTGAAAATGTGCACACATGTCAAGGACCGATGACACTGCAATAATATCATGAATTCACCACTGTCCTAATGTCCTGACCAAGATCATCAGAATAAAAAAGTGATTTGGTTAAATTTATCAATGTAACATAACTTTCAACAACAGAGTCATCTAATTGACTTGAAAATTTGCACACATGTCAAGAATCGATAACACTACTGTAATATCGTGACTTTGTCCTAATGATACCTGACCAAGATCCCTAGGATAAAAAAGTGACAGCTAAATTTATCAAAATAACCTAATTGTCACTAACTTAGATTTGTCTGACTTGAAAATTTACACACATGTCAAGCATCGATGACAATACCATAATATCTTGAAGTTCTCCTAATGTACTGACTGGGATCACCAGGATAAAAATCGACTAAGCTAAATTTGTCAATGCAAAGGAACCATTTGAAGTAATTCTCACCAACTTCGAGTCGTCTGATTGACTTCAAAATTTGCACACATGTTAAGGACCAATGCAAATGCAATAATATCATGACTTTCCCGATGTCCTGACCAGGATTGTCAGGATAAAGAATGATTGAGAAATTTATAGAAAATAGTACAATGACATCAGATGTTGCTAAGGCACATTTCTACTTGTACCCTGAAAATTGCCTTAATTAAATAAATACATAGATATTGGCTGATGTAGGTGTCCAGAGAGAGGACCTGAGAGGAACATGAGACCCAGGGGAAATATCGCAGACTAAAGTTCACACAGGGCCAAGACACCCCTACAGCTTGTAGTTTAGAAATTGACACAGGTTACGCTGGACAAAGAAATTATATCGCTTGAAAATATTGAAAAAAAGAGATAGATGCCCACAGAGAGAGACACGAGATTTCAGGCTAAAGTTTGTGGATTGAAGTTTACCCAGGGTCAAGAAGGCCATAACAGCTGATAGTGTAGTGAAAAAAATTTGGAAGAAATTTTGAATTGAGAAATTTTAAAAATATTTTAAATTAAAAATGTTGAAAAATATTTGGATAGAAAAATTTGGGATTAAAAAATTAAAAATAAATTATAGTTTTAAAAAACTAGAAAAGACACTTTTATAACAAAGCGAACTAAAAAGTAGAAAATAATTTTTAAGTGTGAAGAGTTTGCTCCATAGCAAAATAAAAACAACTAGTTCATTATATTTCGAAATTTTGTAATGTGTTTAAAATAAAAACTCATTTATATTAACAAAATAAATTTTATTGTAAAAAAGTGTGGGCTGTCCATCATCAAATGTTATAAACAGTTCATTGGTAGGATTTTAATAAAATATGTTGTTTTCTAGTGCCTTGCATCTGGCAATGAAGCCATTAGCATTCGTGCTTTCCAATACTTTTGAACTGTAGTTTCTTCTGATCTTAATATTTCACAGGTCTTCAAGTGGTCTTCGTTCATTTCTGCTGGATCGTTACACAGGACACATATTGGTGAAGCTGAGATACCTATTCTGTAGAGATGACTTGCTAAGCAGTCGTGATTTGTCAGTAGTCGGAAGGCTGCAACCGCTGTTTTCCTTGGTCTCTGGGGGATTATATCTGGGTTGGAAAGTAGTGTAATCCATTTTTTATCTTTGGCATTTGTTTCTATTTCTTGTAGGTATGAATGAGAAAATTTTTTAATGATCAAGCGTTTTATTGAGGAATATGAGAAATTGAATTTAGACTTTTGTTTTATTGTTCTGCCTTTCTTTGCAAGTGAGTCTGCAGCTTCATTCCCCCTGACTCCACAGTGTGCTGGAATCCATTGGAGATGAACAGTCTTATTAACTTTTTGCAATTGTGTTAACATTTTGTAGCATTCTCTAATTTTTGTTGACTTCTTTGTAGTATTTGAACATATTCCCTGAATTGCAGCTTTAGAATCTGAAAGAATTACTGCCTTGTTAAATTTATTTAAGGGAAGATTTAATAATTGTCGGAGAGCAATGTATATAGCCTCTATTTCTACATCATAATTTGTTGTGTCTCTGCCAACAGAATGATAAAAGGAAAAATGTGAACACGTAACTCCAGCTCCAGTAAGGTTTTCCTTGGAGGATCCATCAGTATATATGTGCAGCCATTCTTCTGTGGGATACCTAGTATTGATTGTTTCCAGAGCTAGAAGTTTTTGTATTTCTTTTGGTGTGTCTGATTTACTTATTTCCTCTATTAATTCCAAATTGAAGGTAGGTTGCAATAATTCCAATGGATTTTCTCTTATAAGTAGATTTTCTCTGGTATTAGGAATGTTCAATTTGGATTTAATCTGTGTTACCTTTTCTAGGAAACTACTATGAGTTTTAAGGATTGAAGGGGGGAGGTTCTCTTCTGTCCATTTAGAGTTTGGCAGTCGTAACATTTTCTCGTGTTGGAGCAATGCTTGTTGTTCTATTTTTGTTGTTATTGATGGGGTCCGTGTTAAGGCAAGCATGGCATCAATAGGTGTGGATTAAACTGCTCCAGTAATTAGGCGAAGCACCTGATTTTGTATTTGTTCAAGTTTATTGATGTTAGCATTTGCTGCTGTTATTAAAGCTTCAGAACAGTACAAGAGGTTTGGTTTACCATACATTTCAAAGTATATTTCCTGTTCTTCTGATATATTGGCTTCTTGTACTGTGAAGACATCTATATCTTGGTCTTTTAATATTTTCATTAGCTCTTGTTTTTTAGGCTGGGACATGCCTCCTGCATTCCATTGTAGAATTCTTAAAGTATTGGAATTGTTGTGATGAAATTTGCCTAAAGATGTCCCCACCTGGAGATCCGATTGTGGGACAGTTTTAACTCCGGAATGTTTATCTTTAGGACTCATATTCATGTATGTGGCTTTCATGTAACTGTTTTCTTAACGGGCACCAGTTTTACAATGTGGCAGTTACATCACCCGACTTAAACCCCCATTTTGCAAGGGGGACCACACCTATCGTTGGTCAATGGGTCCATCGGACCTAGCCGGGAGGACTAATTAGGTGGTATTTAGATCCACCGATCTTCCCCTCATGTGCCTCTGAGGGACGCTGCTGTGCTGTGATAGGCCAGCACATATGTAAATGACATTTCCTCCATTTTAGATGAAACAGTTATACCGCTGTGATTCGGTCCCCAGAGCCTCATCTGTTAAAAGTAGGGTGCACCACGGGCAGGATGAGGATGGGAATTGGGTAGGAGAGGCTATAGGAGGCGCATCACTACCCCTTACTACCCCTTTTAATAAAATATTAATGCATATGTCTTTGGGTATACATAAATAGCATTTAAATTATAACCTTGTGTCAACTGTTCTATATTTTTTACCATTGTGTCCTACATTTCCATAAATAATCTGGTAAACCTACATCAGAAGTAGCCCAAGTGCTAGGAGCATGCCTCTACCCCACTTAATTATGCAAAAAAGAAGTGGTACTGTTTTGGCAAAGCAAAAATTGACACTTATTTCTATTATTTTTACTTAAACCTGAGAGTTACTCTTGTTCACATATAGCAAGTGAATTTATCATAATGGTGGATTGTCCCTAACAATGTTCCATTAAAAGAAAACCAATAGGCCACATCAAATATGCTGTATATTTGCTAGGTATTAAGTAGCTTGAGTAATAATTGAGCTTTCAAACAATGAGGATCAATTTAAAGTAAATAGAACAATAAAACTACTTGAATGTTTCAAACGTGTCTTTGTTCAATAAATCATTTTACAATTTATCTCAAAATTAAAATTAATCTTTGCATCCAAAGATCACTTAAGCTTTGAAAATTTAGAAAAATATAGTATAAAGAAACCAGTAGCTACCATTAGTGTTATTTATTTATGCCAACAAGCTTACTGCTGGTGTTCTTAAACACACAAGCCATGTGCGGACAATGTTTAAGAGGTTGAATTAGAAACTGAAAAATTCAATGCCATAGCCTGGATTTGAACCACGGAACCTCTGCATTGAGCAGCTGCTCTAACCATTAAGCTGCCATGGCCAACTTGCCAGTATGACATTAAATTCCCCATCTGATTCATACTTTTTCCCAGTTAACCACAAGGGAATCTCACATCAGAGATAAATACCCCAAGGGCGACTTACAAATGTAAGTACTTTATGTCCCAGGTTTAAGTAACCTAAGATGGTAATTATTATTTATTTATGCGAACAAGCTTACTGCTGGTGTTTTTAAACACACAAGCCGTGTGTGGGCAAAGTTTAAGAGGTTGAATCAGAAACTGAAAAATTCAATGCCATCCAATTTAATGTCGTACTGGCAAGTTGGCCATGGTAGCTTAATGATTAGAGCAGCCGCTCAATGCGGGGGATCTGTGGTTCAAATCCCGGCTATGGCATTGAATTTTTCAGTTTCTGATTCAACCTCTTATCATTAGTGCGTTAGATTAAAAGGAATAATGGGTTACAGAAGCTTAAACAATTATTTATGCCTCTAATACATAGTTCCAATGCTTAAATCTCATACTGATTTCAACTACTCAAGAACTACATATTCTTAAGGGTAGAATAAATGATTAATTTTGCCAAAACTGTCATTTTGTTTTTTGTACAGTCTTACAAATTAGAATTTCCCCTTTAACTTGATACGTACTTTATCATTCCAGACAAAATTTTTAATAATTCAAATATATCTTTAAAAATCTGATATCTGATGTGTTGCACTCACATGACTTTCCATACTCTTGTACAATCTTTTCTTACATTTATTCATTTATTCCTCTATCTACTTCATGTAAAGATAAACATTTTTAGAAGTTATCTTATTGAATATTTGCTTCTAGGTACAATGGCAATATGGGAATACAGTGGGCTCTAAGTGATAGTTAAATCTTTTAAGAAGGGGTTGCCATATGACAGCCTTTACATCCTATTCTCTTTGCATGGTCAAGAGAGAAAAAATACAGGAATCACTTCATATTTGAGAAAAGTATATTTTAACATGCAAACCAAGAACGATGAGTATCTCAAAAATAATTAACTTCACAAAAAAGCATATGACAGAAATTGGGTGTCTTAATTTTTTATATAATAAGATTTTGTCCATCTGTTACAGTTTACCAGTTATGTAGAAGACATTTAGAATGAAACATACTCCTGAGGACGTTCCCAGACAATTCAGGATATTAAGATATTTTCACAAAAAATGAAATGAAGCATATGGTACCTATTTTAATTAGAATTGATAGCCACTTTGAGAAAACATTTTTTAAAAATCTATCATGTAAGTGATAGTCTGGAGCCAGAGGGTAGGGGGGGGGATTTTCTTGAAAATTACCATGTTGCATCCTTGGAAGATGCTGAACTTAAATGGCACAGAAAAGATTATTGAAAAAAAAATATTTACTTTAAAAAGGCCTTCACCTTTTGTGTAGTATAACTTTATATTTTATGAAATTTTAGGAAATTATACAAAATTCCTTCCACATACAGAAGAATTCACTGGCTGTTCTCAGAAAATTTAAGATACACACTTCATTTGGTATATAACTATCCTAAATATATGTATTTTAATCAATTGTTAGTGTCATGTTTTAGAAAGTCTAAAATTTCAAGAAATCTTCCAGATAAAGAATAGTTTAGAGTAGGGGAACTTTCTTGAAAGTCTTTGAAATCCGTATTTTTGGAAGATATAGAACCTAAACACCAACATTAGCATTTATTAGATATGCCATTTTGGGTTTGGTTTTTCTCTTACACATAACTTTTTCTGTAGGAGCTGTTTTTGGTTCTGGGTGGCTTCAAAATATGCACTATTCACTTCCAGTGAAATATTGACAGGTTTTTTTTTTTTGGTGGAATACAATAATTCCTGTACTTTAAGTATAGGGTCTCCCTAATAAATCAAGACCGTACGTGTAGTGTTTTATGCTCTGTGCTATTGTAGTTGCCTCAGCTGAACATATATCGCACAAGGCCGAGCTGCTTTAAGCATTTATACAGGATGGCACACAGGAACAGGCAATTTTAAATTCATTAGCACTAAATCATATTTGAAGTTGGTATGACTTATACCTCTGTTTTAATCCTCAAACATTGTCATTTGAGTTGCCATAGCACAGTGGTCAGAAGAGCATCATGCTTTTCCAGTAAAGGTATATTATAAAAACTATGATTCTCGTAAAGCTGCACAACGAGAATTTTGGCGTTATTTTTAAGGTGGGCATCACGGTACTGTTCCTTCAGTCCATGCTGTGAAGATAGGTTGAAAAGTTTGCTTCAATAGGTCCCGCCTGAACAAGAAGTATCCAGGACCAAGAAGAAATGTTCCAACACCAGAAGAATGGCAATACCAGTTGGCCTGCCCAGTTGCCTGGTCTTTTAATGTGCAATTACTACCTATGGTTTCTTTTTTAAAAGCTAGAGTATATGCATATACTCTTGCTTTTAAAATCACACATTGAAAGATCTAAAAGCATAAATGAGCTAAGGGCTGACGTCGTATCATTCAGCATTGAGATGTTGCAGAGAGTTATGTCAAACTTGCAGAAGACAGGTCATTTACAGGAAATGACTGCTAATACTAAATAAAAAATGTGAATAATAAATGGCAAAGTTTTAGCTTCCAATTGAGTGTGTTTAGATGTACCTATATAAAACTCAGTTCAGGTTACATTACAGCTATATTAAAATTACCCATTTCTGCACAATATCCTGTACAATTGTATCTGAAATCTTGTATGAATGCTTACCTTATAAAAGATGCTGGAAGTGTGCTTCCTGGGTTATTCATTGTATCTGTTAATCACATTCTGGCTGACGCAAGTTCTGACACTATAGTGTTTCTGATTTTATTCTTAATCTCTTTTTTCTATTCTTTCAATGTGTGCAGATATTCTGACATGTTTTTTCAATGCACTCTACAAGTAAAAAAATCACACTCTTAAATCTGGGGAATGAGGGGTAAATTGACCAATAATACTGATTAATCTGTCTGCAAATGCTTTCAAGATTTTAAGGAGGAGATCATCTACTGTGTGAGCAGGGGTTGAATCCTATTGAAACCACCCACCCACATGATTCTGGTTCTTCCACTAACCAACTGAAAATCTACATCAATGTCACCTTGGTACCCCTGTGCATTTACTGTCGTCTCAAAAAAAAATAGTCAAAGAACCCGCAGATTAACAGGGTTTCAAGATTCTTGACACAGTAGTTAAATGTGTTGAGTCAGCAGGCAGTAAGGAAGGTGATGCCAGGAAGAAAAAGTTGATCATAAATCAAGTGTAAGGCTACTGAAGTTGAGAGAAATTAGTGAAGTGCTGCAGGGGGAACAGTTTGCTAATTTTGACATTGATCCACCATTATTGGCAAACTTTAATTTTTGCCCCCTTACTTCTTGTGACATGCAGTCTTTCTCTCTTCAAATATGTTTTTACTGAAAGGAAAAATAGATTCCTGTCACAAAACATTGAAAAAAGAATTATTTGATATTGTTTCTTAATGGAAGATGACTAAACACTGTAAATAAATTAAAATGGTTATGGATACTAGAGAGAAAATCTAGTACTTGGATAGCTGTCCTGTTTTAGGTTTGTCATAAAGACACAGCCTGCTATTAAATCTGTAGATTAAATATGAATGATAAAGGATAAAAAAGATGTATAATGTAAAATATTTGACAAAGGTAATAATGTACAAAATTATAAATTTGGAAATAGGGCAGGTAACCATTTTAGAATTATTTAATTTAATGTGGTATACACATGTACAAGATATACAAAGAATCCTGGATAATTTGTAAGCCAATATCTGCTAAAACACTTACTGCAATTCAAAACGTCAGAGCAAATTAACAGTAAATTTAGCAATTACTCCATAGGCACCAAAAAGTAGACTAATCACTTCCCATTTTGAAACTTTATATTTGTCTCTTAAATAAGAAATGCAAGGCTCTTATTGTAGTTCCCCACGCCCCCCCCCCCCCCCCCCTAACTTAATTTGCTTCTTTCTTGTTTCTGGTATGAGTGACGTCTGGTTGGTTTTAAGAAATTAAAAATTATGCCGATATTTTGCTGCAAAACTTTGTTCAGCTTTTTCAATGGGCGACTGCAAAAAATCCATTCAATTAGTCACTACCTACACTGCAGCCCATACCAGAAACAAGAAAGAAATAATGGACAAAGGCCATGGAAGTCTACATAATCATTTTCATAATTTGGTCTATAGTTTTTTAAAATTGGATTGTAGGGTCAAGAATTAATCCTTTATCACATTGTCTTATCAATAACAAGTATGTGTACTCTTTTGATGGAGCTGGAGACCGATTAACAAACCACTTCTTCATAGACCTCATTTCTTTTTAGCTGTGAGTGTACTGTGTCCGTACTGTGTGATGTCTGTTTCTAAGAAGTTCGTCCTTCCTGCAGAACCCAAGCATATGTGCAAGGTTTCAGTCTCGTTACACACATGACAACAGTTTATTTGGCAGTAGCAATAAATGTGCTTAGATGTATAGTAATTTGAATATTTGTTTAATTACTGACCTTTATTATCATCACCAAAATTCAACATTTAATAGTGCATATTTGAGTGCATATTTTGCTTGTTTGTGCATATTTGGGTACAAACTTTGGCAATTTTTAGTGCACATATTTTTCAACACTAACTTATGACTGTTCACATGACCATTAGGATGAAACCAGGCTTTATACAAAAAGAACAAGCTGCGGGTTGAATAAACGATCATTCAATGATGTAAGATATCACCCACAATATCTCATTCTTGTGGCTGGATAGCAGATTTTAAACAATGAATTAGGTGTAATAGCTTTGTAGCTCTGTTCAAAAGAAACAAAACCCCTATTTGTTGTGCTGATTTTAAGAATAATTTATTGGGTGACCATTCAAGATTTACACCAATGTTATCTAGCTTTTCCTCTGTTAAAAACTGTATACACATATGGCTTTACTTTCTCTACTGCGCTTAGTAAGTAGGAGAAGTATTGTATTCAACCAAAATTCTGATGTTGAGATTACCAGAAATATGTTTTGAGGCCCCCTGAATTGAAAAGTGCAGTTTTAGAAAAAAGGGGTATGTGCACATGTATATCTGAACAGTATAACTCAAACATGAAAAGTTGGTTAAAAAGCAAGTTTGGTGTTTAAGTTAATATCTTTCAATAATCCAACACAAAGATTTTGAAGAAAATTCCTCCACCCTAAACTAACCTTCACATGGAAAATGTTTATTTTCTCAATAGTGGCTAACAATTTTGATTAAAATGCCATATGTTTATGTTATTTTCATACCAAATAAAATGTATATTTTGAATTTTCTGGTTATAGCCCATGTAGTTCTGTTTACTCTTGCTGACACTTGTATAACTGGTAAACGGTAAGAGATAGACCAAATCTTACTACTCAACAAATGTAGATCTCGTTAAAATACACAATCTATGACCAAATGTGTCTTTTTGTGGGGGTGACCATTTCAGAGATATTCCTTGTTACTTGTGAGTTTTGCAGTACTTATACTTTTGTCAAATGGAAGGTCATTATTAACATTTTAGGTCTTGGTCATGCAAAGAGAACCGAATTTCAAGGCCTTCATACTGCAATCACTCTTAAAACATTTGACCATTGCTCAAACCTTACTGTATTCCCCTTGTATCTACAAGGAAATAAGCAATAAGGTAATTTCTGCAAATGTTTATCTTAACTAACATGAAGATGGAGAAATAAGTGTTTGTAAGAATAGTTAGTACAAGAGTAGAGAAAGTCGAAGAAAGTCACGCAGGATTTATACATACACTAATTTGTTGAAACTACTTGCATTCTACTTACTGTAAAATGGCTTGACCAACTCGGAAGCCTTTGTGGTAATGTGCACAACAATTTACAGAAGTTTCATCACAATCGGGTGAATGATACAGGAACCCATACAGGACAAACAAAGAAATATTCAGTTTTACTTATATATATGTTCAGATTTTAAGGCAGTGGTCCCAGAGGAAGAACCAACTGGTATTGCCCCAAGAAGGAATGTTTACATGAGCAATGTCAATATTTGCTTATCCTCCATATACGCTGGTTCAATTGAGAATGGAAACCAGAACAAGAAAAAGTGCTGTTGATCTAATGTGCAGGATTTTGATCCATCAATTTTTCCTTAGCCAGCCAATATAAATTATGTGTCTTCCCATTTGGTGCAGCTTTCCTCAATTCTGGGCATTCCAGTAAGTAATTCTAACAGAATCTTCCGGGCTGATTTGCCGTGGTCTGCTGGAGTAATTTGGTCCAGACGTTTCGTCCACTACTGCAGTGGACATCATCGGTGGCGTGGTCGAAGTCTTCTTGGTGAAGGTACAGTTGCGCCTGAGGCGTTGACTGTCTGGGATGCTGTATTTATACACGGGAGGGTCTTCTCTGATTGGCTTGGGGCTCGCTGAGGCAGTGCAGTTGGTGGGAGGGGCCTAGCTGCATCTCGGGCACTACTAGATTCTGATTGGTTTGTGTTGCTTGACTGTGTTGTTTAATGTCATCCATGATGAGGTACCAAGTTTTGTTGAGCTTAAGGGCTTCTTCCTTCCTATTGAAGTTGTTGGAATGCTTATAAATTTCTATGGCTTCGCGCTGTAGTCGAGCCTGGTAGTGCGAGATGTTGGATAGAATTCTGGTGTCCTGAAACTTAATGACATGCTCCTCCTCCGCTTCTATAACATGTTCAGCGACCGCTGACTTTTCAAATTGTCCAAGACGGCAGCATCTCTTGTGTTCGTTTAGTCTAGTGTTGATTCTATGTAGCGTCGTGCCAATATATACTGCACCACACGAGCAGGGGATCCGGTATATGCCAGTCGAGAACAGGGGGTCCCTCGGGTCCTTGGCTGAGCATAGTAAGCTGTTGAGTTTTCTTGTAGGCTTGAAGACCGTCTTGATATTGTGGCATAGCAGGAGGCGCTCAATCCTGCCGGTGAACATAGGGAAGGAATACCGTGCCTTTGCTCTTAGATGGGGTCGGCTTAGCAGAGATCGGCTGACGTCTGGGTGGTATAAAGGCTCTTTTTATTTCTTGTGTAGAATAGCCATTGGCTTGTAAGGCTTGGTCCAGATGGTGCAGCTCTTGTGGCAGTAGATGAGGCTCACAAATGCGGGAAGCGCGGTGTAGAAGAGTTTGAATCATGGCCCATTTCTGTCTCGGATGGTGTTTGAAGGTTTTGTTGAGATAACGGTCTGTGTGAGTAGACTTGCGGTATACCATGTGTCCAAGTTTGCCATTGTCTTTTCTGCTGACCAGCACGTCCAGGAAGGCCAGCTGACCGTCTTTTTCTTTTTCCATGGTGAACTGGATGCGCGGATAGAGGCTTTTGAGGTGTTGAAGAAAACCCAGTAGAGGCTGCTTGCCGTGACTCCATACAACGAAAGTGTCATCTACGTAGCAGAACCAAGCAGACTGTTTGTGAGATGCGGTGTTTAGAGCTGTAGCTTCAAAGGATTTTACAAAGAAATTGGCTACTACTGGACTGAGTGGGCTGCCCATGGTCACGCCATCAATTTGTTCGTAGTAAGCATGATTCCACTGGAAATAGGTGGTGGTAAGAATGTAATGAAAGAGAGCTACAATGTCGTCCGGAAAAAATTGCTTCAGTTGAGTGATGGCGTCGTTGACGGGGACCATGGTGAAGAGAGAGATAACATCAAAGCTGACGAGTATGCTTTGAGGCTGTAAAGTGACATTTTGGAGTTTCTGGATGAAGTGTGAAGAGTCTTTTATGTAGGTATCAGTGTTACCTACATGCGGTTGCAGCAGATTGGCTAGATAATTTGCAATACTGTATGTAGGAGATCCAATACCTCTGATAATAGGTCTGAGTGGTACATCTGGCTTGTGGATCTTGGGTAGGCAGGGCTTCGAATTTTGTGATGCGTCGCTTGTCTTCCTCTGGTAGGGATGATTTCCAGTGGAATCATGCTTACTACGAACAAATCGATGGCGTGGCCATGGGCAGCCCACTCAGTCCAATAGTAGCCAATTTCTTTATGGAATCCTTTGAAGCTACAGCTCTAAACACCGCATCTCACAAACCGTCTGCTTGGTTCTGCTATGTAGATGACACTTTCGTCGTATGGAGTCACGGCGAGCAGCCTCTACTGGGTTTTCTTCAACACCTCAACTGCCTCAATCTGCGCATCCAGTTCACCATGGAAAAAGAAAAAGACGGTTAACTGGCCTTCCTGGATGTGCTGGTCATCAGAAAAGACAACGGCAAACTTGGACACACGGTATACCGCAAGCCTACTCACACAGACCATTATCTCAACAAAACCTTCAACCACCATCCGAGACAGAAACGGGCCATGATTCAAACTCTTCTACACCGCGCTTCCCGCACTTGCGAGCCTCATCTACTGCCATAAGAGCTGCACCATCTGGACCAAGCCTTACAAGCCAATGGCTATTTTACACAAGAAATAAAGAGAACCTTCCGACCACCCTGACGTCAGCCGATCTCTACTAAGCCGACCCCACCTAAGAGCAAAGGCACGGTATTCCTTCCCTATGTTCAAAACATCACCGACAGGATTGAACGCCTCCTGCTATGCCACAATATCAAGACAGTCTTCAAGCCTACAAGAAAACTTAACAGCTTACTACGCTCAGCCAAGGACCCGAGGGACCCCCTGTCCTCGGTTGGCGTATACCGGATCCCCTGCTCATGTGGTGCAGTATATATTGGCACGACTCTACGTTGCATCAACACCAGACTAAACCAACACAAGAGATGCTGCCGTCTTGGACAATTTGAAGAGTCAGCGGTCGCTGAACATGCTATAGAAGCGGAGGGGGACCATGTCATTATGTTTCAGGACACCAGCATTCTATCCAACATCTCACACTACCATACTCAACTACAGTGCGAAGGCATAGAAATTTATAAGCATTCCAACAACTTCAATAGGAAGGAAGAAGCCTTTAAGCTCAACAAAACTTGGTACCCCATCATTGATGACATTAAACAACACAGTCAAGCAACACAAACCAATCAGAATCTAGTAGCGCTTGAGATGCAGCTAGGCCCCTCCCACCAACTGCACTGCCTCAGCGAGCCCCGAGTTAATCAGAGAAGACCCCCCCATGTATAAATACAGCATCCCAGACAGTCAACACCTCAGACACAACTGTACCTTCACCAAGAAGACTTCGACCATGCCACCAATGATGTCCACTGCAGTAGTGGACGAAACGTCTGGACCAAATTACTCCAGCAGACCACGGCAAATCAGTCGTGAAGATTCTGTTAGAATTATGAACACCGGCCGTGAAAGCCTACGCTTACTCATTCCAGTAGGTGATCTCCATTTAAAATCTTGTCAGCATTGCAGGTCTTACATGCGTTGTCACTTATCAAACCAAACCTATGTAGATGTTCCACCAAACAGTCATGTCCAGTGGTTAATCTGAAGTGAGAAACCATTTCTTTCTTTGGGAAATGGTATTTTTTTGTACTATTTCTTTTATGTTAGAATAATTTTTATTGGAAATTTCCTTTTGAATATTATGTTGGTATTTTTGTTCTATACTAATTTTGACACTCTTTAGTTTTGCATCTAATTCATAAGACTTTATAGCTTCTGAGTGTAACACTGCACCCTTTTTGACTAGAAAGTCTGCAGTTGTGTTACCAATCACTTCCACATGTGCTGGTATCCAATGCAATATTATCTGTTGAAATTTTGTTTGGAGTAATCTATAATAAGATCTTACATCCTTAATATTATAAGATTTGTATTGACTGTCATTTTGTTCAATTGCTTGAATGGCAGAAACCGAGTCTGTGATAACTACTTTATTTTCTTTTATATCAGTCCTATAGTATATCTGTTCTAATGCTTGTTGTATTGCAACCACTTCACCTTCAAAATTTGTGGATAGTCTAAACCATGTAAAATAATGTGAAAAGCATTTACAATATATACCACTGCCCACATTATTTCCCAATTTATCTGCAGAACCATCTGTAAATTCTGAGCCACTCTGTTTCTGGAAATTTATTATGTTGTTTTCTAGTGCCTTGCATCTGGCAATGAAGCCATTAGCATTCGTGCTTTCCAATACTTTTGAACTGTAGTTTCTTCTGATCTTAATATTTCATAGGTCTTCAAGTGGTCTTCGTTCATTTCTGCTGGATCGTTACACAGGACACATATTGGTGAAGCTGAGATGCCTATTCTGTAGAGATGACTTGCTAAGCAGTCGTGATTTGTCAGTAGTCGGAAGGCTGCAACCGCTGTTTTCCTTGGTCTCTGGGGGATTATATCTGGGTTGGAAAGTAGTGTAATCCATTTTTTATCTTTGGCATTTGTTTCTATTTCTTGTAGGTATGAATGAGAAAATTTTTTAATGATCAAGCGTTTTATTGAGGAATATGAGAAATTGAATTTAGACTTTTGTTTTATTGTTGTGCCTTTCTTTGCAAGTGAGTCTGCAGCTTCATTCCCCATGACTCCACAGTGTGCTGGAATCCATTGGAGATGAACAGTCTTATTAACTTTTTGGAGTTGTGTTAACATTTTGTAGCATTCTCTAATTTTTGTTGACTTCTTTGTAGTATTTGAACATATTCCCTGAATTGCAGCTTTAGAATCTGAAAGAATTACTGCCTTGTTAAATTTATTTAAGGGGAAATTTATTATGTAGATGTTCAATTGTAGCAATTCTACATAAATCTGGTGTCTTCTAGTTTACTTAGTTGTTCTGTCAACTCTTTGTTACTATCTTAATAAAATCTATTGGATTAGTTCCAGGAGGATGAGGAGTGCATTTTTCTGATAAATTTAGGTAATTATAATTCTTCTCAAAAAAGATTTATTTGTGATCTGTGTTTTTAGCTTATATACTCTAGGTAGTTGTTGAAAACATTGATGTTTACTTGGGTATGTTTTCAATTTTACATATAGTTGTGCGGCTTGTGTTTCAATGTTCGCTTTAATTGGGTTATTTGTCCCAGTGAGAAGTGCACTAACTGGCATTTTCATGGCTCCTGTTGTCAATCTTAAACACTGATTTCGACATCTTTTAATTTTATTAATATTGCCTTTCGTTGCAGTTAGAAGTACTTCACATCTATGTTTTAATACTGGTTTTATGTGGTTGTTATGTTTTATTTAGAAATGCTATGAACTGCCCCATTTAGATCCAGCCAATCTCTTCAGTATGTTAACTCTTTTTGTAGCCTTTTGTGTAACATTTCGTACATGTTATTTCATTTTTAATTTTCTATCTAGTGCAGTTCCCAGATATTAATTTCTTCAGCATATTCTATTTGTTTTCCATTGATTTAAAATTAAGTTTTTTTCCCCTGTAATCAAAATATTTCATGATGTAGACTTGATATTTAGTTTTTGCTACATTAGTGGAAATATTTAATTTTGCCCAATTAGTTAAATTAACTAATACATTTTCATTTTTTCTTCTTCTTCTTCTTCTTCTTCTAATCTGGTGTATATATATAATCTGTGTTCTTGTCTTTCCTTCAGCTGTCCATATAAGTACGTCATCTGCATACATTGCAATGTTTATTTCATTTTCTTTTATAAACTTTGGCATATCATTAATATATATAAATGAGCATAGGACTGGATACTGCACCCTATGGTTAAGTTGGGTGTATTTGGATATTGTGTTCTTCCGCTTGACTGCAATCTATCTTTGTTGTAGAAATTTTGTATACCGTCTAATTATATTTTGAGGGCAATTCATTTGAATTAATTTTTTAATTAGCATCTCTTTCCATATAACACCATATGCTGTTTGAAAATCTATAAATACTGCTGCTACTAACATATTGTTAGCTAGTTTACTTTTCACATCTATTAATCTGGATACTTGATGAACAGACAAGTATTGTCTTCTAAATCCAGTCTGCTCATCTGCTATTAAGTTGTTTGTTTCTAGATAGTACATTAATCTATTGACAACCATTTTATCAGCTATTTTTGCCAGAATTGAAGTCAGTGATATGGGTCTCTAACTTTGTTTCATTTGTAAGTTTTCCTGGTTTTAGAATTGGGATTACTAGTGCTTTGTACCATTTTATGGCATATTGGTACCATATTTTATCAGTAATTTCTAATAGTGTCTTTTTAGCTGTATTCCTAAATTTTTAATGTACTCTGGATGTATAAGATTCGGTAGCACTGTGAGAGACTTTTTTCCTTTACCTGATTACCCTCCCCTTATGTATGACTTAGTACTTACAAGACCAGTGCATAGGGTCAGATGCCTGTCAGGGAACAGAGGAACCTATGGGCTAGACAGAGTGAAGACCAGAAAGCGGATGGTCAGCAAAGCACCAGGTACAATAGTGAAGAAGAGGATGATATGAAATGCTGGTGAAATCAGTAATTGGAAAGGTGATGATGGAGCAATTGGTGGAATGAGTGGCAGGGAAAACTGGAGAACCCGGAGAAAACCTGCCCTGATACTGCTTCATTTACCACATGCAGGTCCCTGGGATCAAATACAGGCCACCTAGGTGGTAGGCAAATGCTCTAACCACTTGGCCATGGTGCTGCCTGTGAGACTTAAGATGCCAAAACAAAAGTGTGTTCCCTGCTGTGTTGCAAGAAAAATAGGTATCTTAGCCTATGGCATAGGACTTAGAATTTATAGAGAAAAAATATGGCCAAAAAAGAAGCCATTGAAAGCTGAAATGCTGAAAGCATTGTTTGCTTACCATAATAAATTTCAACTACAGTTGCCTCGAGTTTTTCAATTACATGAAGCAAATGAGAAACTTCTGAAGAAAATTCATTTTTCAGAAAAATATGTCCAATACAAACAGTTTTGAGTTAGATAATTGTTTTGGTATTTATATTTATAGTAATACTAATGTTATACATAATATTTTGTATATTGTAATAACTAGGGCCTGGATTTTGATGAAATGTCATTTTTGTTCTGAGCTGTTGGAGACGATGCTTATTGACAATCAAGTTCATTCTGCAGGAAACCTATAAAATATATGCAGTTTTTATAGGTCATCAAAATGCATTTTTCCCATATTTCTAGGTTAAAGTCATCTTTTAACATTTGTGTGGTTTTAGGTCATTTTGTCTTTATAGATCTCTTTGCAGCACTTTTGTACCTAATTGTACATTTTAAGAAATTTCTTGTTATTTGACAAAATAGTCACAATGCAATACACAAGTAATAAATTTATTCATGGCAGTTTTGTCATCCTTGGTGTATAGATGACATATTGGGGATTTACTGTTTCAAGGGCAGATAATACTCAAGCAATTGTGCCATTCATAAGGAAACCTGTGTCACTGGCAGTCACAGTTAGCAAAGCATTTCAAGCTAGAGTGCAGTGAGTATTACCAAAATGTCAAAACATAAATTGTCACCTGCAAGCTAATTAAGACAATATGCATCATAATTCGGTGAAAACATGTTCTCATCTGATGGAAGTGTCTTATTGTGTAAATTATGCAAACTTAAAATTGCTGCAGGTAAAAGGTTTACTGTACAACATATCACGTGAAAAACCATTTACAAGCTGTCAAAAATGCAAACAAAAGAAAAGTGAATTTAAACCAAAAAGGAAGTTCATTAACAACACTAAACAACACTTATAATTTAACAGAACATGTTTCAGAGGCCGACTTTCCTCAATTATCAACAGGACATAGCAGTCAATGCCCGGTTCATGATGTAGGAAAGTCAGCCTCTGAAACATGTTCCGGTAAATTGTAAGTGTTGTTTAGTGTTACTGACTTACCTTTTGGTTTAAATTGAATATTACAACACTGTTTCAAACTTCCAAGAAAGAAGATAAAGGAAAAGTGTCTCAACTACTGCTAAAAGAAACTGCTTCCATGTCAAACAGCAAGTCATCTCCATTTTATAACAAATCATTTGAAGTGCTTGTGAAGTGCTTATGACTGCAAGTATTCCACTAGGAAAACTAGGCAATTCTGAATTACGTGATTTCTTGGAATGCCACACTGGTCACAAGATTCCAGATGAATTCACGTTGCATAAAGGCTAAATAATGTTAGCTAATGCTGGATTTCTGACAATGAAGTCATTAATCCTCTTGCTCTCCAATATTTTTCACTGATGGGTGGGGCATTAGAAGTGGCCGAGCATATTTGAAGGTGGTCTCGATCCATTTCCTCTTGCAGATCACATAGAGGACAGAGTGGTGAAGAATATATCCCAATTCTGTTTAAATGTTTTGCCAGACAATCATGTCCTGTAATCAACCTGAAGGTTGCAACTGCTGTTTTTCGAGGATACTCAGGAATTACTGTTTGAATTTAATTTAAAAGGTGAGTTAATTAATAACACTGAACAACACTTACAACATATTTTTCCGGGACGCGTTTTGAAGGTAACTTTCCTCCATTATCAACCGGACAATAACTGGGTTTCCATGGTGCTTGATGGTGCAGATGGTGATGCTTCTTCTGGTGGTGGTTCAATGAACTTACTGAAAATGTCTCTCTGAGGAATGTCGAAATTAAATACTCGGTTTCTATTTTTTAAAATAAAGATTTTTTCCCATGTGGACAGTTCTTGTTTTCCGGTTATGTGTTTAAGAAGTTTCGGTTCTAGCTTTATGTCATGATTTTTTGTCCAAAAGTGAAATGCAACCGCTAATTTTTCTAATTGTTTACTCTTAATGTTTCTAACGTGTTCCTTGGATCTAATTTCTAAATTTCTTTTGGTTTTTCCTATGTATATTTCATTACAATCACTGCATTCAATTTGGTATATGCCAGGTTTTTTGTTAGGTGGAATAGCATCTTTGATGTTTGAAAGTAGTAGGTTTTTTATGGAGTAATGGTTTACTGCTGCTAGCTCAATGTTGTATTCCTTGAACACCTTTTTAAATTTATCAAAGGCCCATGGATGATATGTGAATTTTTTGAATATCATTTTTGTTTTTGCTGCTGTGAGAGTTGTAGTTTCTTTTAATAATTTTTTCTTTTCTGCTTGTTTTACCTTTTTATCTACTAATTCTTTGGGAAAACCGTTTTTTTGTGCTATTTCAATTATTTTGTAATATTCTGTTTTATATTCTTCTGCTGAAAGAGGGATGTTCACCAATCTATGTGTTAAACTATTGAAAATTGCTTGTTTGTGGCTTCTTGGATTGTAACTATTAGCTTTTATGTAGTTGTCTGTCTGCGTTGGTTTTCTGTGAATACCAAAATTTATTCTATCCTTGTTTTTGATTAATTTTAGATCTAAAAATGGTAATTTAAGTAGAAAAAGATAATAAATTACCATTTTTATAGAGTCAAAAAGAGTAGAACTGAATAAAATTGTATTTGATTATAATATCGATATATTTTGCATACAGTAAGCAAATCTAACAAATGACCAACTTAAATACTTCAATTTTACTGGTTTTCTACTACACCTACTACCCAAAAATAGACAGATAAGTAGTGGAATATTAGTTGGAGTCAAAAAGGATATTAAATCCTCCTTTGAAATTGTTAAAGAAATGGATAACACAGATAAAAGTGAATTAATAAAGCTAAATTTTTGGGATAACAAAACACATCTACATTTATACAGTATTTACAATCCTCCCAGGAATGAACCAGATCTCTCTCTTATTGACCAATTAAATAAAACAATCGTAATTGGGGATTTCAATGCTCATTCCAAAAGATGGGGTTATGAAAAAGTGGATTCTACAGGGAAGATAGTGGAAGAATTTTTGAATACCACAAATTTTGAACTGATTTATAGTAAAGAAGATCCCACAACCTTCATACATCACTCTGGAGCAGGCAGTAACCCAGACCTCTTGTTAGCTACAACAGATATTGTTTCAAAAATTAAAAAACGAGTTATAGAAGATCCAAGTTCTGGTCACAGAGCAGTAATTGGTGATATAAAACTAGATAATACAAATAATCAATGTCACACGAATCTGTATTGGAACTTCAAAAAAGCAGATTGGATCAAATATAAAACTGAACTGGAACATAAATTTAAAGAACAAACAAACTCACAGCTACATGACCAACTAGATCATTTGAACAAAAATTTCTGTAAAGTCATCCTAGAAACCGCAAAAAAACATATTCCTTGGGGAAGAATTAAAAATTTCAAACCCTTTTGGAACCCCCAGTTAGAAGAACTGAAAAAGCAAAGGGGTATAGCTAGAAATACAGCTTAACAAACAAAAAACATATCGGATACACAAATATGGCGGAAGAAATGTGCCTCACTAAAAAAAGAAATTAATACTGCTAAAAAGAATTACTTTAATAATTTTTTTACAAAAAATGGATTATAGGACAGATGGTAACAAAGCTCATAAGTTCATAAAAAATGTCAAGGCTAGGAAAGAAATCAGCACACCTATCATATACAACAATAAAATATTAACTAATGATGCAGCCATAGCCGAAACATTCAATAAATATTATGCTAATTCACATAAAGTAACAAGAAATAATAAAAAGGAACGTAACGAATTTAAGAAAGATTTTAAACAAGAAAGAGAATGTGTTCCTAACACTCAGTGCAATATCTTTTTTCAAAATTTTAATATGCAAGAACTGAACATTGCAATAAATAATCTAAAAAACAAAAGTCTCCCGGACCTGATCACATACATCCAGAGTTAATAAAAACCCTTGGAAAAACAGCAAAACAACAACTACTAAAACTCTACAATCTATCCTGGAAAACCACTGTACCTGCTGAATGGCGAAAGGCAATAATTGTCCCACTCTTGAAGAAAGACAAAACAGCATCAGAAATAAAAAATTATAGACCAATAGCTCTTGCTAGCATAATAGCAAGATGGAAAGAATGATGTCAAACAGGTTAAATTGGTTTCTAGAATCAAAAAATTTAATTTCCCCATGTCAAGCTGGATTCAGAGAGTTCCACTCTACAAATGAACAAGTCTTACTTCTCAGTCAAGAAATCAAAGACTCCTTCAATAGAAAAGAAGATAATTTATCAGTTTTTATTGACTTCCAAAGTGCATATGATTCTATATGCAGAACAAAACTACTAAAGAAAGTAAAAAAAATAGGGATACAAGGTCCAATGTTTTCATGGCTATGTCATTTCCTAACACAACGCTTTATTGCAATCAGATATGGAAGAAACATATCTAAATACAAACAAGTACACCGTGGCTTACCACAAGGCGCAGTGCTAAGCACAACACTTTTTAATATATTTATTAACGGTCTGCCACAACAAATACAAGAATCAGGTGTGAAGTGTGCACTATTTGCTGATGACTTAGTAATGTGTACTTCAAAACCAAAAAGCAAAAGTACAGAACTAGAAAAAACCGTGCAACAATCCTTAACCAAATTACAAAGGTGGACCAAAGAAAATTTAATGACTGTTAATACAACAAAATCAAACTACCAAATCTTTTCACTAAGAAAAAAACCACTAAAAATAAAACTAAATTTTGAGGGTCAACAATTACCAGAAACAAAGGAAGCAAATTATTTAGGAGTTACATTTGATACTAAACTTACATGGACCAAACAAATAGAAAATGTAATACAAAGAGCAGAGAGGCGCCTTTCACTGTTAAAACGTCTAACAGGAATGAAGTGGGGATGTTCCAGAGCAACTCTTAACACAACATACAATGTATATATAAAGCCATTATTTACTTACTGCAGCGAAGTTCTTGTAACAGCAAACACCAAAAAGATTCAAATCTTTCAAAACCAAAGTCTGAGATTAATTACAGGTGCTATCAAAACCACACCAATAGCAGCTATGGAAATACTAACCAACCAATGCCCCATTGAATATGAAATAGAAAAAGCGGCTCTTATTCAACACGAAAAGTTGATCAGACTCCCATTCAATACATGGCACAAGAGAAATTTTACACACACACTAAAGACTCAGGAGAGCTTTCTTTCCAAAATTCAAGACATCAAGAAGAATGTATACCTTCCTAATTCAAAGGAAAACTTCATATCTAAAGTCAATCCGACACAAACATTAGACATCACATATATTTACACCTGACAGAAGAAGTTAAGAAAAGTGATACTCCAACTAGTGTTCTAAAATTATTGGCATTACAGACAATCCATACTAGATTTCCAGAACACGAATGGCTCCATATTTATACTGATGGATCATTTATATCAAACCAAGATGGAGCAGGTGCTGAGTCACATGTCACCTCTTTTCCTATTACAAATCTTTAAGTTATGGAACTACAAACTTTGATGGAGAAATTGAAGCAATTCGAATAGCCCTACAAAATCTTTTGTACAGAATTTCACATTTTCAGCAAGCAGTTATTCTCTCAGATTCCAGGGCAGCAATTATAGCAATTACTTCCAAGTTGTCAACAAAAACCCAAACAATTATAGAATGTTGGAAAATCCTTACCCATCTAACAGCACTTCAGAAACACCTAGTCTTCCAATGGATACCAGTTCACTGTGGACTGAGTGGTAATGAGAAAGCTGATTTTCTTGCAAAAAAGGGTACCAGCGGTGTACAAAAATCTATAGTTAATCTACCATTTTATGCAGCTAAAGGATTAGTCAACTCTGAATTCAAAAAAATTATTGCAAAATATTACTATGAAAAATCAGAGAATAAAAGATGGGAACTACCAAACATTCAAACAGTAATTCCTGAGTATCCTCGAAAAACAGCAGTTGCAACCTTCAGGTTGATTACAGGACATGATTGTCTTGCAAAACATTTAAACAGAATTGGGATATATTCTTCACCACTCTGTCCTCTATGTGATCTGCAAGAGGAAATGAATCGAGACCACCTTCAAGTATGCCCGGCCACTTCTAATGCCCCATCCATCAGTGAAAAATATTGGAGAGCAAGAGGATTAATGACTTCATTGTCAGAAATCCAGCATTAGCTAACAACAACATTTAATCTACAACAATAGGTTTTTTTTTTGGGGGGGGGGTAGCATTTAGAGCCTACTTTTGCTACATACGGCATGCAGACAGCAACATTGGCGATACATGGAATGAAGGTGGAGCACTAGTGGAACGAGATGGTGGTGGAAATCTGCCAAAGTGCCACTTTGTCCATCACAAACCCCACATGTGGTCACCTGCGATCAAACCCGAATCACTTTGGTGATAAGCAAATGGTCCATGGGCATTGCAAAACGGGGGCAAGGGTGGGCCACGGTCCCCCCTTGGAAATTGGTAAACTTAATGTGCAGCCAGTTACTGACTATTAAACTATTATTTTAATAGGTAGAACTGGAACTTAAAAATTCAATGCCACAATACGAACTGGCTTGAGAATTTAATGCCATTCTGGCAGTTTGTCACAATAGCTCAGTGGTTAGAGCGTCTGCCTGGCAAGCGGAAGGTCTGTGGTTCAAATCCCAGTTGTGGCATTGAATTTTTAAGTTCCAGTTCTACCTCTTAAACTTTGCCCACACACGGCTTGTGTGTTTAAAAACACCAACAGTAAGTTTGTTGGCATAAATAAATAATTATTATTTTAATTTTGATGTAAAGAACAATTTTTATTTAGCACAAATTAATATGGTTATCTGCAACAAATATTATAAATTTTGACAATAAAATGATTTAATATTATATGATTGCAAATTTCCAACATGTGGGCCCCCCCCTGCTGGAAAAAAGTCTGCTGACACTCATGAAATGGTCTAACCCAGCAATGTCCAACCTTTGCACAAGAGGGCTACTTGGGTTTACCTCTTTCCACCATATGCAGATTTTGCCTCTCTTTAGCCCCAGTTATACATTGTGTTGTAATGGCAGTTCAGTTAGATGTTGCGTTTCATTTACAAAAATACTTTCAAATCTTATGTGATAAACATCTGTTCATTAGTGACTTTTGATACTGCTTACGTTTAAGAAGTCTATGAATATTTGGCATAGCCTGAGAAGATCCATCAAGAGATCGTCACATAACCTCTTGCAATGCAGACTTTTAATATAGTTCAATTTGGAGAAACCGTTCAGAAATATATGTACAGCTATAATCACTCATGCAAACTATTCTTGCAAATGCTTATATCTGTCTACTTCATTTTAATCAACAGGTATTTTCAGAAATTACCTTACTGCAAATTTTCTTGTAGGTACAAGGGGAATATGGGAATATAGTAAGCTATAAGCAATAGTGAAATGTTTTAAGAGCTTGTTACTATGTGATGCCTTTGAAATTCCGTTCTCTTTGCAAGGCCAATGAATGAAAAACTGAATAACACATCTATTTGAAAAAAAAATATAAGTACTGGCAAATTCAAACAAATAAGAAGCAATATTTTGGAAATGATTCACTCAAAATAAAAAATAAGTATTTGACATAAATTGTATGTTTTAACAAGATCCACATTTTGTACTGAATAAGATTTTGGCTGTCTCTTACTGTTTACCATTTTTTGCAAAAATCATCCAGAATGAGAGGTCTTCTGAGAATATTCCCAGAAAATTCAAGTTATGACTCAGAAATGATCATGGAATTGTCTGGGTGTTAGAGGCCTGCATGGGCCGATATTCTTAGGTTTGGCCCGGCCCAGACTCAACCAAGCCTGAGCCCAAGAAGAGGTTATAGTGCCCAGGCCCGAGCCTGGCACGGCCTGATTATTTAAGTTTATGATGATATGACGACGATATGACGATGATATGGCGATGATATGGCGATGACATCATCATCCTTATTGCTATTATCATTATTATTTGAAACCTTTCAGCAGAAAAATCATATAGATTTCCTAGTAATGGAATGCTGTGATAATTGTGCTATTCTTGGAAAAATATGTTAGCTAATGCTGGATTTCTGACAATGAAGTCATTAATCCTCTTGCTCTCCAATATTTTTCACTGATGGATGGGGCACTAGTAGTGGCCGGGCATATTTGAAGGTGGTTTCGATCCATTTCCTCTTGCAGATCACAGAGGACAGAGTGGTGAAGAATATATCCCAATTCTGTTTAAATGTTTTGCCTATCATGTCCTGTAATCAATCTGAAGGTTGCAACTGCTATTTTTCGAGGATACTCAGGAATTACTGTTTGAATGTTTGGTAGTTCCCATCTTTTATTCTTTGACTTTTCATAGTAATATTTTGCAATAATTTTTTTGAATTCAGAGTTGACTAATCTTTTAGCTACATAAAATGGTAGATTAACTATAGATTTTTGTACACTGTTGGTACCCTTTTTTGCAAGAAAATCAGCTTTCTCATTACCACTCAGTCCACAGTGAGCTGGTATCCATTGGAAGACTAGGTGTTTCTGAAGTGCTGTTAGATGGGTAAGGATTTTCCAACATTCTATAATTTCTTGGAACAATATATAATACATTATTTTGTATCTTTTAATTTTCAAGCCCAGGCCCGGCCCAAGCCTGACAAACATTTTCCAAATTAGGCCTGAACCCGCCCGTGGGTTTGGCCTGAGCCCGTGCAGACCTCTGCTGTGTGTCCATCACTGGATATTGACTGTCTGTCCCTCCGACTGAGGAGTGGAGTGGGAAATAGCCACTCACTGCAAAAGGTTCTCCAAACAGAGAAGGTTGGACATTCATGGTCTAACCACTCTGCCACAAGATGGCCATGGTGTGCCTAGTGATAGACCAAGTCTCAACCCCAGCTACGCCACTGAATGCAGTGACATTATGTTCTTCAAATATGCTCCCTTTACATCTGCAGACATAGAAGGAAGTTTCTCCCAGTGCTAGCTGACAACTGCAGATCCAGGACTTGAAAACTTGAATAGTGAGTGGGGAATAAGGGCCCATTGACAATGAGGTGATTTGGGCCCTGAAAACTTATCGCAATGGTGACTAAAGTAGGCTCACTTAATATTTTTATAGAATTACTTATTTAACAGATTTCCTGCAGTAATAATAGACTAACGTACCAAGAAAAATTATAGTTTTAATAATACTCATGAAACATCATTAGATATAATATTAATTTTTAAGAAGTTAATTTAGAATTTTCATTGGGTCATTTTTAAGTCATTTTAAGAGAATTTTTGTGACATTTTAGGTCTTTCTTTTTTTTTTTAAGTTCCGGGCCCTGGTGATAACATTGCCTTTATCATAATATAATAATATTATGAGTACTCTTATAATTATATTTGGTTTATTAATAATAAATAGATAAATAAGGTTTTAGATATCTTCCTTTCATAGAAGTTTGAAAACAGTGTTGTTGTAATTAATTTAATTTAAAAGGTGAGTTAATTAATAACACTGAATAACACTCAACATATTCTTCCGGGACGTGTTTCGAAGGTTAACTTTCCTCCATTATCAACCGGACAATAACTGGGTTTCCATGGTGTTTGATGGTGCAGATGGTGATGCTTCTTCTGGTGTTTCTTCTGGTGTTCATTGAACCGCCACCAGAAGAAACACCAGAAGAAGCATCACCATCTGCACCATCAAACACCATGGAAACCCAGTTATTGTCCGGTTGATAATGAAGGAAAGTTAACCTTCGAAACGCGTCCTGGAAGAATATGTTGTGAGTGTTATTCAGTGTTATTAATTAACTCACCTTTTAAATTAAATTAAGGTTTTAGGTTTTCTAATTGCATTAACTTAAAAGACTAAAGTTAACATAATTAAAAGAAAGTCAGTTGAAAGGTGAAATTAAAATTAAAATTAATTTGGAAAATTAAACAAGAAATTCCAGCAAATGTGCATGCTGGAAAAAAACTACAAAGAATAACAAAAACCACGGTGAAGCTAACAAAGAATAAAGAAATAATTTACTCCACTCTATAAAAAGTAATTATGCTTGGTATGAATAGAGGAATTTATGTCAATAGATCTGAATTTAGAAAATGTTTTTACTCTAATCACATTTTGAAGTTGACTAACCTACAAATTGAAAGCAGGTGAAAAAGTAAAAATACTATTAGTCAGTTACAAACAAGCGAAATCCCAATGTGCAACATCAACTTTCTACTTTGGTGTTGATATGGTCCTCGACATGCATTCTCATTTCCAGGATATTATGAACCAAAATTATGTATACTGTCTTGCATTTCTGTTCAGGTTTCCATTCTCAGGTTACTTTCCAACATAACAGCTAAACATTACAAGTGTATGCTTACAGTCATCCCCATGGAGTGTGGCAGAGTTTTTAGCTGCTGCAGGTTTAGCTGTTGTTGCCGAAGGTTTAGATATTCCTCCTGGATTAGCTGTCGCTGCTGCCGGCTTAGCTGTATCTGCTGTTGGCTTAGCTGTAGCTGTTTATTGAAAATGCGATGGAAGAGTTCAGTCTTATCCAGCTGGTCCTTTGTCAAGCAAACTTTTGGGGATTTGCCACACAATTTCAGAGCTTCTCCCTCTAATGCTAGTGTATCTGGGTACACTTTCTCCTTCACCACCAATTGCTGCCCTTCATCTGTGGACAGGTAACAGTTCTATCTTATACTAGTGTTGCGCAAGTTATTTTTTAGTATAAAATATTTGTATTACTTTCATTAACCACCACCCATGCACATTTCATTATATTCTTTGGAAAACCTTTCTCATATTGCTGATTTTGTTCTGGCTACAGAGCCTTCATTTGGATGTGTCTGTATCACAGAAACTGCTTGCCCTGTATTGCACTGTTTCTAGTCAGTTCTATTCCCTCTGTGCGCTGGCCAATCAGTTGAGGCAAAGTCTGTGCTGTAAGAGATTAATGGAATGTGAAACCACAGGTTTCAATCTTATGGTGTGTTAGTGTCAAAATGTCCATATTGAAAATGCATTCTTAAGATACAGGAAACGCTATTTATTCCTACCAAGTCCAATACAGGCACATCTACACCATGCCCTATGGACAACAGGTACAAATTATCTTAAAAGGCATGAGAGATGTTTATGACAAGGATATCATTTCCATCTATAGTCAAGGTATATGGTTATTGCAGTTTTAACCCATTAACCCTTTCAGTCCTATCGTAGCCAAATGGCAACACAATATTAAACATGGTCTAATGTAGACAGTTCCCATCTCAGAACATTCTCCTGCAGTTATCATTTGGCTACAATGCATTTAGTTGATGAATACACCTGCAGATGGCAGTAGCAACCAGTATACAGGATGCCATCTCTTGTAATTTACATAGTTGCTCATGCAAAACCATAGATAGTGGATAAGGGACTACGTATAATGCCTTTAGTGTGAATGTAATTGCATCTGCAACTGTAAGTAGTGGCTTTTATCATAATAGAAGCTCTAAAGTTAGGTCATATTGATATAATAAGCTGCTAATCATCTATAATAAATAACTACAGAGGTTTAAAATAGGTTGTTGCCAATTGGCTACAACAGGAGCTTCCCTGCGAAGTGCTGAGCTACATAACCGAACATTTAGCCATGTGACAAGCATGTTTCCACAGAGTTTTATTTTATTTCTAGGATTATCTAATATAACACAATGAGTAAATCCCTTTCTGATGAGATAGTGGAGTTGATTTTACTACCTGAAGGGGAACTATCGGAATTTAGCAGATTTTCTTCTCCTAATGAAGATGACCCTGAAACCATCCCAACAATCAGTAAACTAGAATTTCAAATAATTTGGAAATTCATAGGAAAGGGGAAGAGTTAATCGCAGAGAAAGAACCCCACAGCGGCCGTGATGACACAGCAAATAATTGCCCTTGTAGAAAATCTTCCTGAAAATATAAATTTCAAAATTTGTTTTGATTATTGGTTCTCATCTTTACCTCTAGTAAGAGCCCTGAAAGAGAAGGCATTGCCATGTGTGGGCACTATTCGTTCAGATCGTATTGGAAAATGTCCACTGAAAGAGGAGACGTATTTGAAGAAAGGAGGAGGTTCGTTCGACTACAGAGTGGAAAAGGAAAGTAACATTGTAATGTTGAGATGGTATGACAACAGATCAGTACAATTTATTTCTTCATATGCTACTGTGGAACCCGCAAATACCTGTCAGTGTTGGAGCCAAAGGGATAAAAGTTGCATAGGTGTAAATTGACCAATGCAGTGCAATCAAAACATAGGTGGTATATATCTAGCAGATATACTTAGAGAGCTATATAGAATTGATTTTGGTTCCAGAAAATGGTACAACAGAATTGTATACTGGTGTCTAAATGTGGCTGTTAACTTTTGGCTTCTTTACAAAAGACACATGACCCAAAAGGGGAAAGAACCGGAGAAAACCCTGCTGGATATTCAGACCGAAATTGTTTATGGTCTTGTATCTGTAGGAAAAGAAACAGGAAGGAAGCAAGGAAGGCCAAGTGTTCATAAAACTGTAGGAGAAAGGAGGAAACGTGCAGTTACTGTAAGGCCTGTTGATGTCCGCTATAATGCTACAGGTCATTGGCCAGTTCCATCAGAAAAAAAAGGGAAGATGCAAGAATTGTTCAAGTGGATTCTCCAGAACAGCTTGCTCAAAATGTGACACTATGTTATGTTTGACCAAAGACAAAAACTATTTCTATATTTGGCATCACAAGTAATATGGTAGCCAAAATCCAGTAACACTGTGTACTAAGTTTTCCAAATAGTGTTAATTTTTGAGTTTCTAAATAGCAGGAACCCTAAAATATGTTTATATTATTGTAAAACTATGTTTTAATATGAACAAAGTTTAATAAAATATTTTCCTTTAAGTGCACAAATGTTGTCGTCAGTGCCCATTTGGCAACAACCCTTAAAAAATTAATCTATGAGGGAAAATCATTAAAATCTATTTAACACACTTCCTTTATGCATTATCTAACAGGTTCCATCGTAATTGGATTTTTTTTTATCAATAATAATTCAGGATTGAAAGGGTTAAGGACCAAATTAGTTTTTCATCTGAAAATAGATTAAAATTTGAGTATTATGTTCTATATTGGTTTAGTAACACAATAGGATTTATTTGACAAAACTGGGGGTTAAAACTCCCATCCTCAAATAAGGACACAAGCCATTAGTGATATACAAAATTATATGAACTCAAGTTTTATGAGTCATAAATAATATAAACACTATTGTACAACAATGTAATGAAAATGTAAGTATACATTTTACATTGTAAGTCTCATGGATACAACATAGCTTTCTAGGTTATAAATATCCCCTACAACATTATTTTGTAACAATCTAATGTAAATTCTCCTGTTAGTATTTTCAGTATCAGTATTTTATTCTGCCATCATCAGGTTAGATAGAATATATATTTACATTATCAATTAAACAAGTAATTATAAAAACCATATCTGAGTACATATAATACCTAAGTTTAGAAAACTAATGATATAATAAGCATTGTCAAATTTACAGAAGTTATGAAACATATTTACATTACCAATTAGGTAAGTACAAAGCTGAGCAGATACAGATACCTAAAGTTAAGAAGTAGAACTGGAACTTAAAAATTCAATGCCACAACTGGGATTTGAACCACAGACCTTCCGCTTACCGGGCGGCTGCTCTAACCACTGAGCTATTGTGACAAACTGCCAGAATGGCATTAAATTCTCAAACCAGTTCGTATTTCTCCTGGTAAAGTTAAGTTTCTTTTGAAGAGTAATGTTATAAAACCAAGTTATGACTCGCACATTTAGTTTCATTTTATATTCAACAATTGAGTAGGACACATTTTTAATCAGTTAAGTATTTATTACATTAATTTTCTTTACTTCATGTAATCCTTTAATTCAGTGAGGCAATTGATTATATAGGTCTTTTGCAACAATACTTTTGGAAGTTAATGATCCCCTTAGCCTGTTCCTAAGGTAGTTCTGTTTTGTTCTCATGTTATGCTCGTGCACATTCCTATTTTGTTTCCTCAATGTGATTTCTTATTGCAAGTTTAAGACATTCAAATGTATATAAGTAGGGTACTGTGAGAATTTTTAGTTTTTTAAAACTGCTTTGCACGATTTACTTGTTAGAAGCTCTCCCATTATTTGAATTGCTTTTTTCTGTAGCCTAAATATTCTTAGTATATTTTTCTTACCTGCTGCTCCTCATAGTGTCTGTGTAACTTGGGAGATTTATTTTGTATTACTAATGTAATGTTACTTTGTGCTTTAGTACTAATCATAATTTGTATCCATTTGATTTTGTTTGCATTCAGTGCCATTCCTAATGCTTCTTAGTATGGTCTGATTAGTTCTAATAAAGAGTTTGCTTTATCTTGTACTTCTTCTTCCGTCTTACCTGTTATCACTACTGTGTCATCAGCATACTCGGAGACTAAACCTCCTGCATCCTGAATTATTTTGAATAAGTGATTTACGTACAAGATAAATGAATAAGGCCCCAATTTTGAATCCTGTGGCACTCCATGTGTTATGCTTTTAAATGTTGATTTAATTTTTTGCAAATGTTCTCCATTATTATGAATTATTTCAACACAGTGCATTCTACTTTGCAGGTATGAGCTTAACCATTCTAGCGGTATGCCTCATCCCAAAATTTTATAGTTTTGACAATAGATGTTTAATGTTAACACACTTGAAAGCTTGCGATATATCAAGAAAAATTGCCAGAACTAACTCCTTTCTGTCTAAAGCTCAAACAATTTTATCATTTCCTATGCTAACTGCATGTATTGTTGATTTTTTTTGGAAGACATTGGCGATAGATTAAATTTGTTACAGTAATTCTGAAGTTGTTCTTCGAAGATGCTTTCCATGCAGTGGCATAGATAAGGTTTTGGGGCCCCCCTGCATATAAATGTTGGGGGCCCTACCTACTAATAATGCTTAAAAATGGAGAGATTAAAATATTACATATTTACTCACATAGAACAGCATGAAAGAAAACTAAACTCACCTAATGATGAACTCCTTTTGAAACAAAACCTATCGAATTGTTAAAGTAACATTTTTCCTAAATAAACAATATACACTCACTAAACGCATAATGCACATGCTCGTAGGTGGAACAAAATCGTTACTTGTCAATATGGGTAACTCAGGAATTAACCCAAGCAAACTTCTATTTGTGGTACCTCAGATACTGTTCAGGAGCAATAACACTGAACAACTGGTTAAAACAATGCATAATGATACATTTCTACACTTTATTACCAAATTCTAAAATAATCCAATTTATTGGTCAATTGTCTACATTTTCACATGAGTACTAGTTGTACATGCTATGTAGGTTGTTTGGCTTTTATAACAACCACATTAAATAAAATGCTGTGCTTTAATGAATCTCTCTATATGATTGTGAATGCTTTTGAGAGCATACACACTTGGAGGAAAGCTTGTTTCACACTTTTAAGCAAGAAAGGGTAGGAAATGTTTGCATGATACACTTCTGTTGTCAGTATGTCATCAGTGAACTGCATCTGTCCCAGCAGGATCTAGGGATTTTCCATGGATGAATTAAATATGTTAGCTAATACTGGATTTCTGACAATGAAGTCATTAATCCTCTTGCTCTCCAATATTTTTCACAATGATATTGAAGAGAACAATAGCAGTAATAGTAACCGTTTTTTAGAGAGCACCATATTTTTGTTTTGGCGGTCACATCGCTCTCTCACAACCCCCAGAATGTCTGGAGAACCACACCTGTTGTTGGTTTATGGGTCTCACCAAGCTGACCGGGAGAGTTATCAAAATAAATTCACTGACCATATCCTCTGATTACCAATCAGAGGAATATTACATGCCATGACAGGTCAGCATGTTGGGGTTAAGATTTTATAGAGAAATTAGAGAAATGGAGAGGTTGGAAAAATAAGGACTCCTTAGCCCTCGGGAACCCTAATAGCATCAGGGTCGGAAGAGAACAAGAGATGACCAAGGTAAGGTCAGATAGAAAAGTTACAGTGAGGAGCAAAACACCAGTAAGTGGAAGTGATGTTCTGCTCAGCTTGGGTACCTTGTGGTCGCTATTCACATATCCCCTAGATGGAGACCCCTGAGGCCTCACATAAAATGTGTGTTTAAACAAGATGTACTTTTTTGACTTTCTCTACTGCTAAGTAGAGGAAGTATTGTATTCTACCCAAAAATTTGATGTCAAGATTTCACCAGAAATATGTATTTTGAGACCTCCTAAATCCAAAACAAAAAAAAAAAGCATTTTTAGAAAAGGGTCCGGGTCCGGGTCACCAAATTTTATATTTTATATTTTATATTTTGTTCAATCTTTTGTTGTGTATATTTGATCAAAGAGTTACTTACAATAAATATAAAATATAAAAATAAAAATATGTTGTTGTTGTTAGCTAATGCTGGATTTCTGACAATGAAGTCATTAATCCTCTTGCTCTCCAATATTTTTCACTGATGGATGGGGCACTAGAAGTGGCCGGGCATATTTGAAGGTGGTCTCGATCCATTTCCTCTTGCAGATCACATAGAGGACAGAGTGGTGAAGAATATATCCCAATTCTGTTTAAATGTTTTGCCAGACAATCATGTCCTGTAATCAACCTGAAGATTGCAACTGCTGTTTTTCGAGGATACTCAGGAATCACTGTTTGAATGTTTGGTAGTTCCCATCTTTTATTCTTTGATTTTTCATAGTAATATTTTGCAATAATTTTTTTGAATTCAGAGTTGACTAATCTTTTAGCTGCATAAAATGGTAGATTAACTATAGATTTTTGTACACCGCTGGTACCCTTTTTTGCAAGAAAATCAGCTTTCTCATTACCACTCAGTCCACAGTGAGCCGGTATCCATTGGAAGACTAGGTGTTTTTGAAGTGCTTTTAGATGGCTAAGCATCTTCCAACATTCTATAATAGTTTGGTTTTTTGGTGACAACTTGGAAGTAATTGCTATAATTGCTGCCCTGGAATCTGAGAGAATAACTGCTTGCTGAAAATGTGAAATTCTATATAAAAGATTTTGTAGGGCCATTCGAATTGCTTCAATTTCTCCATCAAAGTTAGTAGTTCCATAACTTAAAGATTTGTAATAGGAAAAGAGGTGACATGTGACTCCAGCACCTGCTCCATCTTGGTTTGATATAAATGATCCATCAGTATAAATATGGAGCCACTCATGTTCTGGAAACCTAGTATGGATTGTTTCTAATGCCAATAATTTTAGAACACTAGTTGGAGTATCACTTTTTTTAACTTCTTCTGTCAGGTGTAAATAATATGTGATGTCTAATGTATGTGTTGGATTGACTTTAGATACGAAGTTTTCCTTTGAATTTGGAAGGTGTACATCCTTCTTGATATCTTGAATTTTGGAAAGAAAGCTCTCCTGAGTCTTTAGTGTATGTGTAAAATTTCTCTTGTGCCATGTATTGAATGGGAGTCTGATCAACTTTTCATGTTGAATAAGAGCCGCTTTTTCTATTTCATATTCAATGGGATATTGGTTGGTTAGTATTTCCATAGCTGCTATTGGTGTGGTTTTGATAGCACCTGTAATTAATCTCAGACTTTGGTTTTGAAAGATTTGAATTTTTTTTGTGTTTGCTGTTACAAGAACTTCGCTGCAGTAAGTAAACAACGGTTTTATATATATATTATATGTTGTGTTAAGAGTTGCTCTGGAACATCCCCACTTCATTCCTGTTAGACGTTTTAACAGTGAAAGGCGCCTCTCTGCTCTTTGTATTACATTTTCTATTTGTTTGGTCCATGTAAGTTTGGTATCAAATGTAACTCCTAAATACTTTGCTTCCTTTGTTTCTGGTAATTGTTGACCCTCAAAATTTAGTTTTATTTTTAGTGGTTTTTTTCTTAGTGAAAAGATTTGGTAGTTTGATTTTGTTGTATTAACAGTCATTAAATTTTCTTTGGTCCACCTCTGTAAGTTGGTTAAGGATTGTTGCATGGTTTTTTCCAGTTCTGTACTTTTGCTTTTTGGTTTTGAAGTCCACATTACCAAGTCATCAGCAAATAGTGCACACTTCACGCCTGATTTTTGTATTTGTTGTGGTAGATCATTAATAAATATATTAAAAAGTGTAGTGCTGAGCACTGCACCTTGTGGCAAGCCACGGTGTATTTGTTTATATTTAGATATATTTCTTCCATATCTGGTTGCAATAAAGCGTTGTGTTAGGAAATGACATAGCCATGAAAACATTGGACCTTGTATCCCTATTTTTTTTACTTTCTTTAGTAGTTTTGTTCTGCATATAGAATCATATGCACTTTGAAAATCAATAAAAACTGATAAATTATCTTCTTTTCTATTGAAGGAGTCTTTGATTTCTTGACTGAGAAGTAAGACTTGTTCATTTGTAGAGTGGAACTCTCTGAATCCAGCTTGACATGGGGATATTAAATTTTGTGATTCTAGAAACCAATTTAACCTGTTTGACACCATTCTTTCCATCACTTTTGCTATTATGCTGGTAAGAGCTATTGGTCTATAATTTTTTATTTCTGATGCTGTTTTGTCTTTCTTCAAGAGTGGGACAATTATTGCTTTTCGCCATTCAGCAGGTACAGTGGTTTTCCAGGATAGATTGTAGAGTTTCAGTAGTTGTTTTGCTGTTTTTCCAAGGTTTTTTATGAACTCTGGATGTATGTGATCTGGTCCAGGAGACTTTTTGTTTTTTAGATTATTTATTGCAATGTTCAATTCTTGCATATTAAAATTTTGAAAAAAGATATTGCACTGAGTGTTAGGATTACATTCTCTTTCTTGTTTCGAATCTTTCTTAAATTCTTTACGTTCCTTTTTATTATTTCTTGTTACTTTGTGTGCATTAGCATAATATTTATTGAATGTTTCGGCTATGACTGCAACATTTACTAACATTTTATTGTTGTGTATGATAGGTGTGCTGTTGTTTTCTTTCCTGTCCTTGACATTTTTTATGAACTTATGAGCTTTGTTACCATCTGTCCTATAATCCATTTTTTCTAAGAAATTATTAAAGTGATTCCTTTTAGCAGTATTGATTTCTTTTTTTAATGAGGCACATTTCTTCCTCCATATTTGTGTATCTGATATGTTTTTTGTTTGTTCAGCTGTATTTCTAGCTATATCCCTTTGCTTTTTCAGTTCTTCTAACTGGGGGTTCCAAAAGGGTTTGAAATTTTTAATTCTTCCACGAGGAATATGTTTTTTTGCAGTTTCTAGGATGACTTTACAGAATTCTTTGTTCATATGATCTGGTTGGTCATGCAGCTGTGAGTTTGTTTGTTCTTTAAATTTATGTTCTAATTCAGTTTTATATTTGTTCCAATCTGCTTTTTTGAAGTTCCAATACAGATTCGTAGGACCTTGACTGTTATTTGTATTCTCTAGTTTTATATCAGCAATTACCGCTCTGTGACCAGAACTTGGATCTTCTATAACTTGTTTTTTAATTTTTGAAACAATATCTGTTGTAGCTAACAAGAGGTCTGGGTTACTGCCTGCTCCAGAATAATGTATGAAGGTTGTGGGATCTTCTTTACTATAAATCAGTTCAAAAGTTGTGGTATTCAAAAATTCTTCCACTATCTTCCCTGTAGAATCCACTTTTTCATAACCCCATCTTTTGGAATGGGCATTGAAATCCCCAATTACGATTGTTTTATTTAATTGGTCAATAAGTGAGAGATCCGGTACATTCCTGGGAGGATTGTAAATACTGTATAAATGTAGATGTGTTTTGTTATCCCAAAAATTTAGCTTTATTAATTCACTTTTATCTGTGTTATCCATTTCTTTAACAATTTCAAAGGAGGTTTTAATATCCTTTTTGACTCCAACTAATATTCCACTACTTATCTGTCTATTTTTGGGTAGTAAGTGCAGTAAAAATCCAGTAAAATTGAAGTATTTAAGTTGGTCATTTGTTAGATTTGCTTCTTGTATTACAAATATGTCAATGTTAAAATCAAATACAATTTTATTCAGTTCTACTTTTTTTGTTTGTGTGAGACCACCCGCATTCCATTGTAGAAGTCTGATGTTAGATCTTCTATTAGTATAATGTTTTGGTTCTCGAGAAGTAGTCCCCGCCCGGAGATCCGAATGGGGGACTATTTTAACTCCGGAACATTTTACCCCTCGAGTCATATTTCATAAAAAAAGAGAGCAATAGCAGTAATAGTAACTGTTTTTTAGAGAGCACCATATTTTTATGTTTTGGCGGTCACATCGCTCTCTCTCAACCCCCAGAATGTCTGGGGGACCACACCTGTCGTTGGTTTACGGGTCTCACCGACCTGACCGGGAGAATTATCAAAATAAATTCACCGACCATATCCTCTGATTACCAATCAGAGGACGTATTACATGCCATGACAGGTCAGCATGTTAGGGGTTAAGGTTTTATAGAAAAATTAGAGAAATGGAGAGGTTGGAAAAATAAGGACTCCCTAGCCCTCAGGAACCCTAATAGCATCGGGGTCGGAAGAGAACAAGAGATGACCAAGGTAAGGTCAGATAGGAAAGTTACAGTGAGGAGCAAAACACCAGTAAGTGGAAGTAATGTTCTGCTCAGCTTGGGTACCTTGTGGTTGCCATTCACATATCCCCTAGACGGAGACCCCTGAGGTAAACGGAAAATTATGTTGTAAGTGTTGTTCAGTGTTATTAATTGACTCACCTTTTAAATTAAATTAATTACAACAACACTGTTTTCAAACTTCTATGAAAGGAAGATAAAGGAAGAAATACTTTAAATAATACTTTATATGTCATTTCTCACAAGTATCATAGCGCCGCCATGTGCCGGAACACCCTCTTCTGGTGTAACATCACACCGTCTGGGGTAATAGAAAAATGTTTGTACTAACCTAACAACTTATAAATATGATCTTAGAATGTAACCTTTATGTTATATACTTCTCAATATCATAAGATTCAGATTCACATTTATTCACCATGAAAATTCATACAGAATATAGGCTTTGTCAAAATTGTTAAGACAGACATTATCATATTTAGAATATACAAAGTTTAAGAAAATAATACAAAATCACAACGAGACGAAACACAGATACCCAGCATTTGGTTTAAGGACTGAGGGAAACCTCGGAATTGGATGAGTTGTAACATTTTGTAACAATGCTTGAAACTTCTACAAGTGTACAAGCAGATAATAATCTCTGATGTGAGATTCCCTTGTGGTCTACTAGGAAAGTATGAATTGCTTAAGGAATTTAGTGTCATACTGGTAAGTTGGCCAGTTAGGTTAGAGCACTCGCTCGATAAGCCTATGATCCGTGGTTCAAATCCCGGCTATGGCATTAAATTTTTCAGTCCTGATTCCATCTCTTACCAGAGACCTTTTTTCCATTATCCCACCAAACAGTTTTTGGATTTCAATGTGTTCAAACCTCTTTCTTATTATTTTCCCAAATTTGTTATGATTATTCCCCCCTCTCCTCCAGTAATCCCCCATCCCATTTACTTCCAGGTTCTTTTGGATACTACTTGTCCATCCAGATTCCCTAACATTCTTTTCCTGGTATTCTACACACTGGCTTAACCAATTATCTAAATTCAAGGTCCTAAACCAAAATTTCAGAGCTCTTTCTATAACCATTGCCTTCTTTGACACCCTTTCCATCTCCATCTGTGCTACTCCTCTTGCCACCGCACTTGTAGGTCCAACACTTCCCTGCAAAACATCCTATGAACTGCATCTATGGTTCCTCCCCCACTCATTTCCGTATTTCTATACCATAGAGCATTTTTGGTTCCACCACCGTATTATAAATTTTTCTAACCATTTGATCCCAATATTCGGTACTCTGTACTAGTACCAGTAAATTCGATTCCCTTTGCTATCTAAACTAGAGTATTTTTACTACTAGTTGGTAAAAGCAACTATACATGGTAATTATTATTTATTTATGCCAACAAGCTTACTGCTGGTGTTTTTAAACACACAAGCCGTGTGTGAGCAATATTTAAGAGGTGGAATCCGGACTGAAAAATTCAATGCCATAGCTGGGATTTGAACCACGGATCCACCGCTTCACGCACAGCTAATCCAACCACCAAGCTACCATGGCCAACTTGACAGTGTGATATTAAACTCCCCAACCAATTCATACTTTTTTCCCAGTAAACCACAAGGGTATCTCAGATCAGAGATAAATACCCCAAGGGCGACAACTGCAAGTACTTTATGTTCCGAGTTTAAGTAACCTTCAGATGGTAGTTATTAAATAAATAATAATTACCATCTAAAAGTTACTCAAAACTCGGGACATAAAGTACCTACAATTGTAAGTTGTCCTTGGGGTATTGGGGAGTTTAATGTCACACTGGTAAGCCGGCCATGGTAGCTAGTGGTTAAAGCAGCTGTGCGTGAAGCGGTAGATCGGTGGTTCAAATCTCGGCTATGGCATTGAATGTTTCAGACCTGATTCCACCTCTTAAACCAGCTATACATGTTTAGTCTACAGCCTGGACATTGTTCATTGCTAATTACAATAATGTTTTCCAAAGGATCTGACACATATAAGGAGCAAGCAAGGAGGAAATGGTGGAACACAGCTAGTTTAGAATCTTGACAATGATGGAACACCTTACATAAAACACCTTACATAAAAATATAAAATGTCCTTTTTAAGAGAACTATTAAAGGCAATATAGGAGCCCCTAAAGATCAGCCCCACCCGTGCTGCAGCGTCTGCAGGGCCTTTATTTATGCCACTGCTTCCATGATTTTAGAGAATCCTGAGAGAAAAAAAAAGGATGATAATTTTCAATCAATTCTTTGGAGCCTTCAATGGCCTAACTACTACCCGTTTTAATTTACTTGGGAAGGTTCTTGGGTTAAATTATGTTTATTATGTGTCAAGGTATCTACTATTTCATATTTGCATTATCATTTGGTTTGAATATTCATCTAAGCCACTAGATATTTTACATTTCAGTATTTGTTTAATGATATCTGCCTGTCCCATTTCTCTTATCGAGTTATATACTAATTTTTGTTTATTTTTTAGTCTCTTGTCTTGTCTTGTCTTGCAACAATGTTTATATAATAATAATCATTAAAAGCATTAGTTATGATTACTGGGCCTAGATTGTCATCAAAGCCATTTTCAGTTAATTCATCTATGTTATCAGATAGAAGAATAATATGAACTACATCTTCAACACACTCATCAGGATCTAATATTTGCTCTAAATAAACAGAAGCCTCATCTAACATTACAAGTTCAATCTCATACTGATTCCTTCTTGGCATGATAGCTAATGCTGGATTTCTGACAATGAAGTCATTAATCCTCTTGCTCTCCAATATTTTTCACTGATGGATGGGGCACTGGAAGTGGCCAGGCATATTTGAAGGTGGTTTCAATCCATTTCCTCTTGCAGATCACATAGAGGACAGGACAAGGTTTAACTATTTTACCAAACAACCATATCCTGTTATCAACCTGAAGGTTGAAACTGCTGTTTTTCGAGGATACTCAGGAATTACTGTTTGAATGTTTGGTATAATGTGGAATCTTAAATTATACTGAAGCATATTACAGTTACGTCATATAGAAAACTGTAATCAATCAAGCTAGCTATATTTTTCATTCTTTACTGAATAAAAATAAAATAATATCACTAAGACGTATTGAACATTTGTCTTAGAGAAACAGGGTCCTTGAAGTTTCCCTCTTGAAATGTCACTTACAACTGACTGACAATTGGAACTAAACTCAATAACAGTAACACTGATACACAACAATGACAAGGTAATAATAAAATATTGTTGACAAACAGTAAACTTAGGAGATAAAAATCATGTGTAGGTAAATAATATACACAATAGAGGTCAGCGTCATTTGAAGAGGTCTTTATTTTTATCATTTTTGCATATAAAATCATGATCAACGTTGTTTTTGTTGGTTTTCACCAATGGCAACGGGGATTAATTGATCATTTTTCCCCTGGCTTCCCAATATAAAGCAGGGTGGTTCTACCCTTAGGTCACAAGGTCACGTGCCCCCCCAATCATGTTCTGGTGATCTAGACAGAACTGTAATACGTTTTATTTTTTCTTTAAATGAGTTATTTGCATTGATTTTTGTTTGATATTCATGTTTGTAAGCTTTACAAAACTTGGCAACCCTGCACGGTCACAGTCTCTGTGTGGACTTCCAACTTCTTGTATTTAATGTCATCCCCTCACTCTTAGCTGCGGGAAGTGGCAGGGGGGTTATGAGGAATTCGCTTGCATATGGTCACAATAGGGATGAGACCTGACACTATGCAGTGCTCTCACCAAAACTTGTGAATGTTTTCCCTCCTTTACCAGCTTGTTTCGTTTAAAACGTTACAAGTGCCATTATTCAGTTTGCTGCAGTAGTGTCTGTTGTAGTGCAGTGTCGATAATATATTTTTCAGTTTTAACTGTGAATAAAATTGTGTATAACAGTTTTCTTATTCAACTGCTAAGCTTATATAATTTAACATCATTAATGTATAGTGAGCGAAACTATTAAAATGAACCAGGTGAAGTTCTTACAAACTAAAACCTTAAGTTTCGAGGACCGATTGCTAGCAAAGGAATTAGGACCTCCTAGGCCAGATCTTTGCATAAACCAGGTTTTTAAAGATAAAAGCAGAACATACAACAGAAATATTAATAAATCTGTGTATGAAAAATGGGAATGGATGTGCGGGTGTTCTGTAGATAATGCACTGTTTTGCTTTCCTTGTGTGTTATTTGGTGGGGAGGACACATGGGCTAAAACTGGCATAAAAGACTTGAAACATTTGCCGGAAAAAGCAAGAAACACAGTTTATCAAAGACTCATTTACATAAAGAAATGAACTTCGCTGTACTAGGCAAAACTGATATTAGAATACAGCTAATGATAGCTACAGGGTGTCTGTTTGCAAACACAATGAACTTGATAAAAATAGGTACATTTTGTCACACATTATTGATGCTATTAAGTTCTGTGGCAAATTTGAACTAGCTCTGCGTGGCCATGACGAAACAGACGATTCTGTTAACCCAGGTGTTTTTAAAGGTCTAATAAACTATAACGCGACCCTTGACAATGTTTTGAGATTGCATTTAGAAAATTGCACTGTCTTTAAAGGTACATAAAAAATAGTTCAGAATGACATTTTAGACGCAATTTTATCAGTTTGCAGAAATTATATCTTATCTGAGCAAGGTGATGTAGAGTTTCTATCCCTTCAGGCTGATGAAACAACAGACAATTTTCTGAATTATTCAACAATTACATGAATTATTCATGTAAAACTTTACTGTCCTTAATTGTAAGATATCAAATTGAAGGGAAAATATTTGAGAGATTTTGGGGATATTTTGAAGTGACTGATAGGAGTGCCACTGGTTTAGCAGCAATTATTGTGGAACAGTTACGTGAAATGGGAGTAGAGAAAAATCCAGGGAAACTTATATGCCAAACTTATGATGGAGCTTCTGTTATGAGTGGGAAGAAGGGTGGGGTGCAATGTTTGATAAAACAAAGGTACCCTAATGCAAACTACATTCACTGCTATGCACATCAAGGAAATCTTATCCTTCAGAGTGCAACGTCAGCTTCATCTCACAGCAGAATATTTTTCCAAGACTTACAGGGGATAGGGACATTCTTTTCAAGGTCTCCAAAAAGGATGATCTAACTGAATTTGTTCAGAAAAATCTTGGCAGTGTCCCACCGACAAGGTGGTATTTTCAGTATTGCACTGATACCATTTTCGAGCAGAAAGATAATCTACTAAAATGTTTTGAACATATAAGAGACAACAAATTAAATGATAAAAAAAGCGTCTAGTGAAGCAACAGGATTTGTACGAACATTGAGAGACTCTGAATTCACTTTTTGGCTTGAATTCTATCACAAAATTATGCCTCATGTAGCAGTATTCTTTGACTGTATCCAGAAAAAAGACATTGATGCTGTTAAAGTTAATCCGAAATTTTGAACTGAATTAGAGGTGCTGTGTAGTCGTGAAGATTTGCGAAGAGCGTCTGGTGCAACACCTCTTCTGCAGTTTTTACGTGAAAACAACATGGCGCGAACATTCTCCAAGTGTGTGATGATTTTAAAAATAATTGTTACTCTTCCAATAATGACTGAACGATCATTCTCTACCCTCAATAGAATAAAGACATTCTTACGAAATTCTATGGGGAACGAGAGACTGAACACGCTGGCGATGCTATCAGTAGAGAAGATGATAAAACACCATTCCAGACTTCAGCAGACGTGTGATTGAGGAATTTTCTACAGCCAAAAATAGGAGGACTCAGCTGATATACAAAAAATAACAAGTAAACCTTACATCATAATTTATTGCTTTATTTTCCTTATGCACTACTGCATGTCGATTTTTGTGTGCCCTACCACATTTAAATATCACGAGCCGCCACTGATATAAAGTCTACAGATTGTCACGTTGACATCTTCACAGAGTGCACTTGGGTGTAGGCAGGTAGTGTATCTTGTGTTCTATGGGGGTAGTCATGGCCAGTTGCCATCCTAAATAGGGTCACTGCAGCTTTTCTTGGCATTTTTTGTATGTCAACTATCTCTAGTATTCTTATGATCCTTATCTTTTAATTTATCTTCAAGTCTCTGCTGTCTTTCGAAATGTTGCTTAATGTTGTCCAATTGTTTGCTTATTTCTATTGTTCTACAGGTTTTATTTGCTGTATTGCACCTTTCTTTGCTAATTGATCCACATATTCATTGTCCAAAAGTCCAACTTGGGTTCATTATAGTGACATGATTTCTTGTTTCAGTTGCTTTAATTAGGCTTCTTATTAGAATAAGTTCTTGAATATAAGGGTTAGTCCCTTTCTTTAACTTTTGTTAATGAGAATATATGGGTATAATTTAAATTTTTACAACCAAGGAACTGATTTTATTTTTATTGCACTGCTGCATCTGAGTATACAGATTTTCTTTGTTGTCAAGTGTAGAATATTACTGTTAGTATTATTTTGAAAGAAAAAGCATATACAATTGTAGAGGTACAATAAAGCTGATACTGCTGTATTTTATTGAGAAAAGGCTATATATTGTTTATAATTATTTTCTTGCTAAGCTGTCCTCATACAAGGACAACGGCCATTAATGGGTTAATTTGAACAAGAAATGTGCTTGGAATTTAAGGGGCTATCAAAATCTGGCTACTGCCAAACAGCATCTTCATGGTGTCAAGAAAGTTCTTGTTAGGTAAATTACATGTTCAAAGGCTCTGTATAAGCTAATACTTCTCAAAGTGTTTGCCGTACTTTAATTTTATTAACCTAATAATTATCTGCTAAATCTGCCAAAAAGGATATTTAAGCTCCAGATACACTCTGAAAAATCTTATACTTATGAGAGGTAGAACTGGAAATTAAAAATTCAATGCCACAACTGGGATTTGAACCACAGACCTTCCGCTTACAGAATGGCATTAAATTCTCAAACCATTCTGGCAGTTTGTCACAATAGCTCAATGGTTAGAGCAGCCGCCCAGTAAGCGGAAGGTCTGTCGTTCAAATCCCAGTTGTGGCATTGAATTTTTAAGTTCCAGTTCTACCTCTCAAACTTTGCCCACACACGGCTTGTGTGTTTAAAAACACCAACAGTAAGTTTGTTGGCATAAACAAACAATAATCTTATACTTATGTTTACACGACTGTTCTATAAACTATTCTTCTATATCTAATTAAGATCAATGTTAGCAGAAATAGTTTCATTACCTACACATTTCACGGTAAGCATGAGGGGCTGAAGCAACGTCAAATTTTAAAAAGATTGTTGCCATATATTGGCTCTGAAATTCCACATCTTCATGCAAACAAAATAATGGTGCCTTAGAACTGAAAGAAAAAAATAGTATAGTAGAGTCTCGATTATCCGACCTAAACTGGACCTGGGCAACGTCAGATAACCGAAAATGTTGGATAATACAACATATGTTCGAAAATGGAGTAAAACATGGTAGGTACATTGTATTACAATAACGATTGTTGGTTTTTCAGTATTTACTGAATAATCAAACCAATTGTACATGTAACATTGAACAAAAGAACAAAAAGAAGCTCCAAATGTCTTAAGAAAAGAAACTTTTCAATGAAGTCTGCTTGCTTGCTGAATGACGTTTCAATGATGCACATTAATAGCACTGATATACAATTTACTCCTCAGTGTTGTTAGCCTAGTATGTTAACACTTATATAAGACACAGTGAATTCCAATTACTTAATCCGTATTGAGAGCAAACTATCTTTAATTTGATAGTAGACTGATATAGATGACACCTGCATGTTTTCGCTACCATGAGATAAACCCGAGCATTTGTTTATGTCTTGAGTATCGAGTGTTATTGCTAACTAGTTGTTGACAACATTGCACCTCTCCACGAGAAGTTGACATAATAATAATTTTAGTGATTGTTATTCGAGAGATGTTTTTTCTTAATATGTATAGGTATGTTGGATAACACGGAATGTTGGATAACCAAAGGTCAGATAACCGAGACTCTACTGTATTTGAAATTAGAAACTAGTAACTACCCTGTCTTCCTTTCATAGAAGTTTGAAAACAATGTTATAATTAATTTAATTTAAAAGGTGAGTCAATTAATAACACTACACACTACTTATAAGTGGTGTTTAGTGTTATTAACTGACTCACCTTTTAAGTTAAATTAGTAACTACCCTGTCTCAGGTTTTATACAAAAGTATCAGGAGAGCAAAAAGAATTTTGAATGGGTTATGCAGTGTTTTGCCTTCCGTGTCCTAGGTGCTCGTTACCATCTGCTGCTATCATAGAAAAGTGCAGATGAAACCATACAACATTTTTAAAACTACTTTTAAAGGCTTTACTTACCAACTTTATGAAAGCAGATGCTGAAACTGGCCACTGTCATCCATACATTTTTGCATTTCTTTAGGAAACTATCACTTGCTGTGCTCCAATTTCCTGGCTGATATTTTGTTTTAATTCTTCCAGGGTATACACTATGTTTTAAGTTACCCCAGATATAGAAATCACTTATTGGAGCTCTGAGAAACCTTTCTCCACTAATGGCACACCATACACTAATTTTTTCATCATGAAGGGGTACTTTAGAAACAATATTAGGTTCTGAATTACAGGGACAATTCTTTTTTTGAGTCAAGAATTGATGCGCCTATGTGAATACAAATTTTTGTTTTCTTTTTTAAAGATATAACAGACAGGAGTGCGATTTTTCTTTTTTCAACAAAACTTTGCAACAACTCATACAGCCAATCTTTCAATGAGAAGAATTGAAAGTGTTTCAGGACAGAATTATTAGTAGAGATTTGTGGCCCCTCCATACCCCGATCTAACCTCCTGCAATTTCTATCTCTAGGGATAAAGTGTAGAGACAAACCCACACACCATGGAAGAATTAAACCAAAATATCCACCAGAAAATTGCCAGCATTTCCCAACATGAACTATGGCAAGTGATGGATAGTTTCCAAAGAGGGTAAAAAAAGTATGGACAATGACGGTAGACAGTTTCAGCATCTCCTTTCACAAAGTTAATAAGCAAAGCCTTTGAACATTTTGAATGGTTTCATCTGCACCTTTCAATAATAGAGGTAGACAGCAATGATAGCTAAGGATGCAGACAGGTAAAATGCCATGCAACCAGTTTGTGGGCTTTTTGCTTTCCTGTTGTCTAACATTCATTCAGAATGAAAAGAATTTTATAGGCTACTTGCAGAATGTCCAGGATATGTATTTTTATCACTCATATCTTAAACTTTTTTTCCATCAAACCATGAAAAGCTGTTTCAGAGAAAATAAATCAGATACAGTACATTCACACAACCTTCAACTTCCCTGTTCTAGATCTGTTGTGATGTCAGAGGTTTACCTCGGATCTTGCGAGGCTCACATTTTCCTTTTGAATCCAACTTCACTTAAGGTGGGGGATTAGCCCAACATTTAAGGTACCTGTTTTATCCCCACCATCATCCACACCAGAGAGAACAAGTCGATGTCTCGTTGATAATGGAGGAAAGTCAGCCTCCGAGACATGTTTCAGTAAATTATATGCAAGTGTTGTGTAGTGTTATTAATCAACTCACCTTTTTGGCTTAAATTAGAAATGAGATCTTTAGATTCAGAAACTGATCATAAAGAGGAAGACGTGAGTTACCTTTATGATGATAATGTGTATTCTATAGGTAACATCATATGCTTAATTCAAAATCATCCTCCTACAACGTAGTGTCATATCAGAAGGTGAATGAATGAAATGGATGAAATGATACTCAAATGAGTCCAAGGTCCATAGAGCTTAAAATTACCACACATTTATCTTCTCAGGATAAGGGAAAACCTTGGAAAAAGTCTTATCCAGATAACTCGCCCTAAGCGAAATCGAACTCACAACCTCTTGAACAAGAGGCAGACATGCTACCACCATGCTACAGAGGCGGGCAGGACTTATACCTGATGACCTTAGACCATGTGTGTAACTTAACGCAGCTTTGATTGGGAAAAGGGCAAACAAAGTGAAAAACCATATAACATTTTATAGAGTTTCAAGAGAATAATAAATGATGCCTATACATTAAACACATACTTTCAGAAATTACTCATGCAAAACTATATTTTCCATCTGCTTTCTGTTACTTTGTAGATATTCACAAGAGACAGTTCTGAAATAGTTATTCTTCTATTCCCTGTTGCCCTTTATCTAGCATCAAGGTGAAATAGTTGTACCACTAAAAATCAATTGTTCTTCCACACTAGCCATGTGTAGGACAAGGTTGGAAAGCGGTAGAATGAGACTGAAAAATTCAATGCCATAGCTGGGATTTGAACCACTGACCTTATAGTTGATTAAAGTATGAAGCCTGGGACTTATTTACAGCACAGTAAGTCACCATTAGTGCATGTTCTCATGAATTTGAAATCTCATTATGGTTTACTGGGAAAAGTGAAGAGTTGGAGTATTTAATTTCATGTTGGCACATTGGCCATGGTAGCTCAGTGGTTAGAGCAACCAGACAGAGACTAGAACATCCATGGTTCAAATCCTGGCTATGGCATTGAATTTTTTAGTCTCATTCTATCCCTTTCCAGTTATATTGTTAAAAAATCAAGTCAATGTAATTCTATTAACTCTGATGTTCCCAAGGTCAATGAGAAACAAAGCAAATAAGCACTAACAAACAGTTTGTCTGCAACTCTCCACTACAACATTATCACTTCAATGTTAAAATGTATTACATTGAGAAAAGGAGCTACTCACAGCTTACTGATAGGGAAAGGTAAACACTAGCATTGAGCCCAGTCCCTTTGCCATAAGGCGTGATAAGTTCGTAATGTACAGGTATTTTAGCTGAAATCCATTTTATTCATTTAAATATGCCATACAATTTTATTCTTTTACTTAACCTTTAATGTATTGCTTTACAAACATGCAGTGACAGTATTTTAGAGAAATTAAATATTTTATTATTTTTATATTACACTTCTTAAAATCTTAACCCCAACATGCTGATCTGTCATGGCATGTAATACATCCTCTGATTGGTAATCAGAGGATATGATCGGTGAATTTATTTTGATAACTCTCCCGGTCAGGTAGGTGAGACCTGTAAACCAATGACAGGTGTGGTCCTCCAGACATTCTGGGGGTTGTGAGAGAGCGACGTTACCGCCAAAACATAAAAATATGGTGCTCTCTAAAAAACGGTTACTATTACTGCTATTGCTCTCTAATATTGGAGAGCAAGAGGATTAATGACTTCACTGTCAGAAATCCAGCATTAGCTAACAACATACTACACTTCTTTAAGAGTAACATTCAAATTTTTATATAAAATATATTAATTCATTTCAGCACTATCATTCTTTACAATAAACCAATCCATGCAACTGCTATCGAATGTAAACTCATTAACAAATTCCACCTTATCACTTACATGGTCCCTTCCCGTCTTAACCACAAGCACATTTTACTGCAGTAACTAGGATTTGAACTTGTGGTCTTTTGAATGGATGCCAGTTCATTCACCTTATCTTAAGGACTATGGCTATCCAAATTGTTTCCATTAACACATATTACATATATAAAATTATATTAAAAATAAGAATTTAAGCTTTCATGGCAAATTAGAGTTTGTTTTACCAGCCGCCTAATGTTAATGAACTTGTTCAAGCTTTCCACCATGGCCATGATCAGGAAATCAAATCATCATTTAATATTTAACATTCATTTTCTGATGGTGGCCATGGAGTTTAATATGGCTGGAAGCTCAAACAACTTAATATTACACAGTGGTAACCCGAGAAGCTCTAATTAATAGTTATATTGAAACCAGTTTAGGAATACTCCTAATGAAGGGTTCAAGTAACCCAAAATAAAAGGTTAATTGGAAATATATTTTTCTTTATTCACCATACGAATCTTTTTCTAAAAATTCATGGCTTTGTCAATTTTTAAATAAGGAATACAAATAATGGATGTTGTTTAAAGAATACTATGAATACAAATAAACAGAGGCAACATTACAATAATATGAATAAGTTATGTATACAGAGGCTACAGATTTAATATATAGAGAATGCAAATTCGCAGTTCCATCAGGTTTTGGGCACTTAACTAAAATTCAGATATATAGAAAATTACAGATACAATTATTCAAAGAATGTATATACAATAATTTATGTTAATGATGTGTACCATCCTATATTAGTTTCTAAAGTAGTCAAAAAACTCCTGCAAACTGTAGGTGGTTTGCTCAAATAGAACATTTTTAACTTTTCCTAAACTTAGTTTGACTGCAATTGTGGATTCTGTTTGGATTTGATTATACATGTGTATGCCCTAATGCAGTATAGAATTGTATGTGTCTCGTTTCCTTTATCATCTTTATAGTCATCCAATATTTGGAGTGATACAAACTGTATACCAAACATTCAGCTAGGAAACACCTTTAAAAATTTGAGAAATTGGTCAAAATAAGGATTTCAGCATTAATTCCTGCAGGGTGTAAGGGGTAGTGATGCGCCTCCTATAGCCTCTCCTACCCAATTCCCATCCTCATTCTGCCCGTGGTGCACCCTGCTTTTAACAGATGAGGCTCTGAGGACCAAATCACAGCGGTATAACTGTTTCATCTAAAATGGAGGAAATGCCATTTACATATGTGCTTGCCTATCGCAGCACAACAGCGTCCCTCAGAGGCACATGAGGGGAAGGTCGGTGGATCTAAATACCACCTATTTAGTCCTCCCGGCTAGGTCCCATGGACCCGTTGACCAACGATAGGTGTGGTCCCCCTTGCAAAATGGGAGTTTAAGTCAGGTGATGTAACTGCCACATTGGAAAACTGGTGCCCGTTAAGAAAACAGTTACATGAAAGCCACGTACATGAGTATGAGTTTACAGTTCAAAAGTATTGGAAAGCACGAATGCTAATGGCTTCATTGCCAGATGCAAGGCACTAGAAAACAACATTGATTCCTGCTCTATCAAACCCTAAGCAAAGGTTTAAAGGAATCTTGAGATGCCATATTAACTTAGCCATATGAAGACAAAGTTTTTATACATACCAAATATCATTGTGCCAGATATTCTTGCAGATTGCGAACTAGCGCCAGCTTGTTCAGAATTCTGTTTTGGCAGCTCTGGGACTACTGAAATAAATTCCATAACACAAATATATTATTTATATAAGTTAACACTTTTCAGCATCTACTGTAAATTCACCTGCAGTAAGTGCAAAGTTTATACTAATAAAATTGTGTATTTTGAACTCCATTTAGGAAACAAAGTAATAGCATCTGAATTACTTTAAAGCATAGTGCTTAATTTTGATAAAATCTAGCTGATCAAAAATCATTTTTCAAACTCATTAATTCACTAATGATTGGAAGTGATTAACACATTAAAGGTCAGCTTTTACACTATAGGTACCTCACTTTAAAGAATTAGGACAGGTTTCAGGAACCTTTGTTCTCATCTTCAGCTTTCAACCATTGCTGTAAATATGTTGTCGGGTATAGTATTGATGGTGAGGTCTCTAGTGGTGGTGATATGAACTTACTAATCTGGTGGTTAGGAAATTAATTCATTATTCAGTCCTTGTTTTTTATGATATGGATATTTTCCCAAATTCAGACCTCAGATATCTTGCTGCCCTCAGAATTGGCTTCCTGAATGTCAGGGCAGTTGATCCAAAAATGTTTGTGCGTTATGCATCTGAAGTGTTCTTTTAATCTATTTTTGAAATTTCTTTCACCCTTGCCTTTGTATGTTTGGTCAGTCTGCACAATTAATCTAATAAATACCTGATTTTTCAGTGTGGGGTTCCTGTCTGAAGGATGTGCTGTATCTGTTTTGTGATAGCATAATAAAGGTGCATGTGATGTTCAGGACAGAATTTAGTTTCCTGAAGGCACAAGCTCAAAGGCTAACAAGAGAAAGAAAAATTTCTAGCTCTTCCTTGTGGGAATAACCATCCAGATTCCATTTAAAAAGTGTCTTAAGTAGCAACTGAGGGGGAAAATTAAAAACAAATCATGGGAAAAGGGGTATAATCACTTAAGCCAGAGTTGGCCTCTACATTTCCAAACTGTGTGGAAGCATGGTTTTTCTGCTCTTGAACCTTACATGCCAAGTTGCTCCTGCAGTTTTGAAAAAGGTGATTTAGGAGGCTGCTTCTTAACCTCTTGAGGGATATCGACGTGAAATCACGTCCATTTAAAATGGCGGATGAGCGATATGGGCGTCCTGTGCGTTTAAGCATTTAACCCTTATTTATCCCTTATCCAACTCAACTTATTATAATTTTCCCTTTATGAAACATTTTAGTAAGGTCTATATACTTTATTGGCTTACCTTAATATGTTCGTTCTGCAGTGATTTACCTCAAAACAGGGATAAACACACAAGGGTACGTACATCTCCACATTCGCGAATTCCCTTCTTGCGGCACACGAAACACTTTCGAAATGGGTGGGACTTCTTTGCTGTTGGTGGTATCCTTTTAGGATAATGTTTTCCTTGAAGTCTGAGGGGTGCAGGGTTTTGAATTTTCAACCCCCAACGTGGTATTGTTCAATTAGGCTGCGAGTTATTTATAGTCGGTAGTCAAGGTCGGTCATTGTCCTGTTTAGGTTTAGAGAGCTGTCCAAACCCCCAAACAATTGTATATGATTATATCCAGTTGGTGCAAAAACACCTTTTTATACCACTTCTCCCTTCAGCTACAAGCAGGAAAGAATACGTATGTATTTCAACAAAGAAAGACACGGACTCTACTCAGTTATGAAGCTCGTGCAAGCAAAAGTTGTAATGTTGATCTATTCTGATGACTCAAGAGACCACGCATGGAGAAGCGCTTTATTACAGAGTATGCTGACGCATAAGCCACACATACAATGGGTGTTCCTTTACTGTATCTTTCCGAGAACTTATATTAGATGCGTTCAACAGAGCAAAGTTGACTTTTCACCACAGTGAAACAAAATTGTGCCATTTCAACGTTTTGTAAATACAACTCAACTTTGCTGATGATGTACATTTATACTGCAAATAACGAGTTTTATACCAGTTTTTGTTTCATTAAAATAACTTAATATTTACACAAAATACAGCTGTGTATATACGAAGCATATTTAACAATTTAAATGCTAGCTGTTCTCGGCTCGCGGACGTTTAAATGGCCATCGCTCAAGAGGTTAAAAGATTTATCTGCAGCGCTGATGTTGACTTTGCAATGGCTTTTGGCATCTTCTGAGTATGATTAAAGATTGGTCACCACAGAAAAAAATTTATCTCCTGAAATGTTGGTAGTGGAGCAGTTTTGGCGAACTTCTGGAAAAATGATATTAATGTAGGTGTTGAACTCTCCATATCTACAATTCATAGATTTTATTTCCTTAGTGCTGTCAGAGACAGGGAGAGAAGTTGTAGCAGATATCATGGTAGATGAGAAACACTCAACATGACTAATTTCCCCAACACTGCTAAATGCCAGTAGTAGGGTACTGGATTTAGAACACTGAAAATCTGTGTCAGATGAACTAACTCAGAAGGTTTCTGCCTTAGTGAAGGAGGTATTAAGGTAGTTCTCTCAAAGGAGTCAGGCACACTAATCACCAGATTGGTATCAATAGCTGGGTCTGCAAGATTGTCCAAAGGTTAGTCACCAAACTGACTGGTCACAGCAAGTGATAAAATGGTGAGACTTGGAAGATTTGAAATAGATGATGGAGAGGAAATATGGTTTTGATAGAAACCATATTTTGGTTTTAAGTATTTTGTTAACCATACTATCAATTACCAGTATCGTATCAGCCACATTGATGTGCCAGAATTTCATTCTGAAGGAGTTTTTAGATGCCAGTAAATCTGATGTTGAACTGTTACTTTTATCCACACTTAAAAACAATTGGTCTTGGCCAGATTTGAACTGTGACCATGGGATCTTTAGGCCAGCACCTAACCAACAGCCATCCAGACCAACACATTTTTGCTAGAATTGGCAGAAAATAGTGAATACAATATAAAAACAGACATACCTACTAATAATATAACACAAACACAAAAATAGTCTGGAAACAGACCCCAAAGCTATTGCAGATATTTTTAATGACTATTTTGTTAATGTAGCAAATGGGCAACATCTTTCAAGTCACAATTATAGTAATAGTAATTCATGTTTAATTACTTCGACCATGTATTTGAGACCTACATGCCAAAATGAAGCTTTTTAAAGTAATAAGCATGCTTAAAACAAAGTTTTCCTTTGGCATTGACAACATCCCTGATGCTGTCATAAAAGATCTGCTTATTATATAGCCTCACCTCTGGCTGATATACGCAACACATCCTTTGAACAAGCAGAATTCCCTCGTGCACTAAAGACTACAAGAGTAAAACCTCTATATAAAAAGGGTGAAAAGGGGAAACTGGAAAATTATAGGCCAATCTCTCTACTATCTGGCTTTGGTAAGGTGCTTGAAAAAATATTCTACAGAAGATTGCTTAATTTCCTTGAGCAAAATTACATATCTGATACACAACATGGTTTTAGGAAAAATAAGTCCACAGAAACAGCTCTCTTTACTTTTGTGAACAATGCATTAAAGAATTTGGATGAGAAAAACTATATATGTGGAGTATTTTTTGACCTTTCTAAGGCATTTGATGTTTTAAATCCACATTGTTTAGTAAATTTGCGAGAATGGGTATTAGCGGACATGCACTTAAATGGGTTCAATCATATCTCAAGGATAGAAAGCAGTTAGTAGAAATTTTAAATGAAAATGAAAGTTATATACATCAACATTACTCAAATGAGCAAGTCATAAAGAGTGGAGTACCTCAAGGATCTATCCTAGGACCAATCTTATTCTTACTTTTTGTGAATGATTTGAAATCAAATGATTCATCAGGTAGTATTACTCAGTATGCTTATACGAATATATTAGTAAGTGACTCTTTAGTCAATTTGAAAACTGTGGCAGAAGAAAAAATACATGATATTTCCTGCTGGTTCAATAACAACCTAATAGTAAATACAGAGAAGACAGTAGCAATACATTTTTACCTTCACCCTTCAAAACTATCTACCACCCATGATTTCAACATAACACTTTCTGGTAAAATCCTTTTAAAGTTTTTAGGTGTTTGGTTACAAAATAATCTAAAATGGGATAAATATATTGAAATGTTAATAGGAAAATTGTGCTCCCTTTGTTATAATTTTAGGCACTTAGTACAATTAGTGTCAATAGAAACACTGAGGAGTGTATATTTCTCATGTATACGTTCAATCTTAAGGTATAGTATTTAAGTTTGGGGAAATTCACCACCTTGTAAAAAATTATTTGGCCATGGTAGCTTAGTGCTTAAAGCAGCCGCTTGATAAGTGAAAGATCCATGATTCAAATCCCGGCTATGGCATTGAACTTTTCAGTTTCTGATTCAACCTCGAATCACTGATATTTATCAAACAAAATCTAGCAGAAAACAGAAACCTTAATCTCAGCAACTCAGATATACATGGTTATAATACAAGGCAAAATAGCAACCTGCACATAACTAAAACTAGTACAACTTTTAAAAAAAAATTCATATGGGTGTAACACTTTATAATAAATTACCAAATTGTATTAAATCAATAAAAAATCCAAGAGTATTCAAATCTGAAATAAAAAAATGCTTGATCGCAGTTACTATACCATTGAAGAGTATCTAGTTTATTTACAATGAAGTTCAAATCAAACAAAAGACAGCTAATTTTATCTTACTATGACTAATTTTACATAAACCTACATGTTTATATGTTAACTTATACTTTGTATGTTATGTGATTTTATTTTGTATGCCTTCAAAATAAGTGCAATATACACTGTATGATCATACTATGACTAATTTTACATAAGCCTATATGTTATTTTATATTTTGTATGTCTTCAAAATGACGAGTCCTATGACAGTGCAATGCACACTGTATGATTATAAAGGACAAATAAAGCAATGCATTCATTACAGTTATACAAAACCAAACCAACAGCTTCAGCATGCAAACTATATATATAAGGGGAGTTTATTGTAAAGAACATCAAAAACCATAAAGTTTTCAAGAAGCAGCTCAAAAAATATTGCACAAATGGCTGTTTTTACTCGACAAAGGAATTTTTGAATGAAGAATTGCAAACAATTGATATAACCAAATTTGTAAGTTTTATTGATAACCATATACTAACGTTAATTATTGATATTAGTAGTATATATAACATTGTATTTTATTTCTCACTTTTCAATGTATGTATTTTATGTAACCTGATATGTCCAACAACATGTATATGTTCTAAAAGGATGAATAAATAAAGCATTCATTCATTATAATTGAGGTGCTTAGAATAGTAAGGGCGTAAGTGCCAAAGCACAAATTTCTTGTTTTTCTTGCAACATATAGTACAAAGCCTACTCTTTAATGCCAAGTGTGAATGGTTGATACGCCCTAAATATGAACAAATTTTGCATTTGAATGTAGCATGGTGTTAGACCTAACGCGCTTCAGCCCAATCTTGAGAATGGCAAAGGCGCATAAGCCAACCTGCCGGCTGCTACGCTGTGACAGTCCCTCTTTAAGACAATGTAGCAATAAATCACTTAAGAGAGGGTACTGTTTATTTTCAGGTCTTTACCCTTCATAAATAGTTATTCCTTAATCTTTCAAACGTTTTTGCGGTTTTGTAAATATTTTTTGCCTCCTGCCTGTCCGGGGTATTTCTTTAGTTCAGTCTGTTCATTTTAAAGAAAGCTGCGACGTGTTTGAGTGGCTTGCAGCTCTCGGTTTAACTTCTGTTTAGCATTATCTTTCTAGAGTTGTGTTGTTTACTAACAATACCATTGAACAAACCTTTAGTGCATTTAAGGTAGTGATTTACTTTTATTAAGCACTATGAGTGACACAGACAGTGATTTAATTTCTCACCATGTAAGTTGTCCCAGAAAATGCTGTATGCAGAAAAACCAATGGAAAACGCATATAGCCAAGAAGAAGAAGATGAATACAGATAAAGAACACGTAAGTTAGAAAACCAAACATGTAGTGAAGTCACACACCAGAGGTACAAGAAGAGACAGCAGCGGACATTATTAACATACTCTGGTTCCTCACGACACAGCACAACGGTTAAACATCTTCGGTGATCTAGCCATACTTTTTGTTAACTTCTTTATATTCACTTTTAGAAGTATTGTTTGTTAGTATTAGAACAAATATTTACCAATATTAGTTAAAGTATTGCTTGCACAATGCTAACTTTACAAGTAAGCGTACTGGTTATAACGTGCATGAAAGTATACGTTATCAATTATATTGTTGATGAAATTAACCTTCTGAAATCTTAAATACGTGCCAAATAACATTTTACATTCCTAGTTAACACTATTAATGCATTAGATTCACATGTGAGCAAATTTTAATCTCTCTATAGATGATTTTAATATGTACTGCATAGTAAAACTTTAATCACATTTTTCTCAAAACTAGCTTTTGACGCATATGCCCTTGCTATTCTAAGGGTCTCAATTTAGCACTGAAAATTCATGGCTATGACTGTCCTAGAGGCACAGGAAATAAGGAAACTTTGTAAAGGCTGACTGTTGTACCAGCAGAATTCCTATTACTTTCGGGTCTCCACATACAGCCCATTGGTGTTTCGAATAGTTTCATGCCTTCAGCAGCATCTCCATATTTTTGTAGGTTTCTTTTAAGTGCATGAAATATGCTAATGCCACTGAGCCATACTTATTTCCAATTTGTAGAACTATGGCCTTCAGGCTCTTTTTGTTAGAATCTTTAAATAGCCTCAATTAATTTTGTATGCGACACCATACCTTCAATGTTTTTACAATAAACAAGAACCTTCTGTAGTGAAATACTCATGAAATTCTGATTATTTGCATCAGAACCAGAGAATGTTGTGCCCAAGGTAAGCAAATGTTTTCCTATAATTGAGACCCCAAAACTTCTGCTTCTTTTGAGAGACCCAGATCTCTTCCCATGTTATTCAGTTCTTGTGTAAATTGCTCTGGTTGTCCTTTTGTGGTTATGGAGTCAATCATGATCTGAAGTTTCACTTGATGTTGAAGATTCATCACCATCACAACTGCTTATGTCATTAGCACCCAAACAGAGCAAACTAGCTAAAAACAAGTAGTGACTAAGCCCATAGGTGTCTAAAATGCCAAAAGATTAAAACAGTAAAATGTCACCAGGACAGTGCCAGCAACTATAAAAGTAGAGTGTAAGACAGAGACAAAGACCCACAAGGAGAGAAATAAAAAAGAGTCCCAAGACCGACTAAAAATGAACAAGACAAAGTCAACGAGTCAAACACAGTCGCCCAAAACTGCTAAGCCAGATAAAATGTAAAAGGCACTTTACCAAAGTTAAAATATTTACCAGTATCTCAGCAAGGGTAACTAACAGACCCACACAAACACGTAACCGAGTTAAAAGCTGGCACTGAATTGAAACATGCCACACCCCCAATGGCTCATAAGAATGAGCACAGAGCAGTGCAGGATCTGAAGATAAAAGGTGACTGGTTAAAATGCAATGCCTGATATGCAGTCTAGCTGAAACAACTTCCTCGCAGCAACAGGCGTGTGAGGAAGTCCTCCAGGTGACGGGGGGGGGGGGCTTCACCTCCCTAAGTTTGTTCCCCTGAATACCCAACCAGACCGCCATCCAATGAGAAACGATACCAGCATGTAAAACTGCACTAACATCATCAAAAGGAACGTAAGAGCTAAAACACCTGGGAGCTAAAGCTGCTGCCTTCGCAGCAGCATCGGCTGCCTCATTTTCTGGTAGACCTACGTGTCCAGGCACCCACAAGAAGACCAAGCTAGCACCAGCACCAGCACCAGCACCAGCGAGAGAATAAAGGCTGTCCTGAATACGCTGCACCAGAGGGTGTTAATGGTACAGTGATCATAGGCTCTGAAAAGCACTCGAGGAATCCGAAGAGATAGCCCAGTGCTACAAGGTGTGCCGTCAAATAAAAGAGCTTGGTAGATACCAAAAAGCTCAGCAGTAATAATCGAGCACTGCGCTAAAGACGAAAGCTAAAATGTTGGCGACCATGAATAAAAGCACAGCCTACTCCCTGATTGTCCTTCGAGCCACCAGTGTATATAAAAGAGTAGCGAGCAAACTGCGGCTAAAAAGGCTGAACATAAAACCGTCGTCGACTTCGGCATGGACATTCACTCCAGATCGACGGGGCTTGAGGGTCGGAGCCATGGCGGAAATCCTCCTTGGGAAACACCGCCGGTAAAGTGATAAAGTGATATTCAACGTCCGGAGGAGAGGTCGAAAACGAACACGAGGAAGGAGTAAGGCCAGGGAGCTCATTGAATATTAGCGGTGCAAAGAATCACTAAAGAAACAACTAAAAGACGGATGACTCGACAAGTTAGAACCTGCAGGCGTAACTGCACAGAAGAGCATCCCGCCGAGAAGTAAGGGGAAGTTCAGTAGCCTCCGCGTAGAGAATAACGACTGGGCTCGTTGGGAAGGCGCCAATACTCAACTGGATGCCACGGTGTTACCGTGATTTAGGTGATTTAAAACCGACGATCGAGCCGAGGAATGCGTAAAAGGATGGTCCGATCAGCTCCCCAGGATGTGCCACTTAAAACACGTATAACAGTAAGAGAATGTTCACACCTTGCCTTTGAGTACGAGATATGGAGGACCAACTAAGTTTCCTTTCAAAAATCCAGAAATGCCATCTTGTCTGCGAAAGGAAATGCATCGGAGCCGAGATGGAGTGAAGGCGGAAGAAAGGCCTTCCAGCACCAGAAGTTAACGCAGACGGTTTTCTCAACGGAGAACTTAAAGCTGTTTTCGACACTCCAAGTGAAGAGGCGGTCGAGGCAGACTTAGAAGTGCCATTCTAAGAGACGAGTCCGCCGAGAACTAGAGTATATCGCAAAATCCTCCACAAACAAGGAAGATGAAACACCAGCGGGAACGCACTCCACAATGGGACTGATTGCAATAGCAAAGAGTGTGATGCTAAGAGCCCTGCGGTACTCCGTTCTCTTGAGTAAAAGCACGGAACAAAACCGAGCCCACCCGTACCCGAAACACCCTATCCCGCACAAATTCCCGAATAGAAAGGGGCAGTCGACCACGATTGCCCCATTTATGGGGGTTACGAAGAATGTCATACCTCCAGCAAATGCCATACGCCTTCTCCAAGTCGAAAAATACAGCAGCCGTTCGACTCTTCCGCAGAAAACCGTCCATAATGTGCGTGAATAACAATACCAAGTGGTCGACCATTAAACGTAAGCGTCGAAAACCGCACTGAACGTTGGATAGCAGATTTTGAGATTCAAGCCACCACGCCAATCGTTCACTGATCATGCCGTCCATCACCTTGCAGATGACACTGGTGAGAGAGATCGGACAATAACTGGAAGGTAGTTGGCGATCCTTCCCAGGTTTTAAAATCAGGACGATGGTGGCTTCGCGCCAAGTGGACGGAAAACTACAGGTGCGCCAGATGTATTTATACACTTCTTAAAGAAACTCTTTACTAGTCAAGGACAGGTGCTGTAGCATGGATATGTGAATACCATCCGGTCCAAGTGTGGGGTCCGCTCCTGTTCCGGCGTGGAGAAGATGGCGTTATAACACTCGCGGTTGGAGGAACAAAAGGAAACTCCGAGAATCGACCCGGTGCTTGATAGGCAAAAATTCCGGATGGTAATGCTAGGACCTAGAAAAGCTAGCAAAAGCCTTACACAGAGCGCTAGCAACATCCTTAGGGCAAACGATGGTGTCACTCTTAAGCCTAAGATCAGGCACGGTAGAACGTGAAACTTTGCCCGCCACACGACGACGTTTCTCCCAGACGACAGACGGTGTGAAATGATTAAAAGATTCATTAATGCTGTGCCAGGATGCCTTCTTCTTGGCCTGTGTTATGCGACGAGCCTAGGCACGTAAGCGCTTGAAGGTGGCCAGATTATATAGAGTAGGGTGCCAATGAAATAACCGCAGCGCAGCCCGGCTCTCGTCGGACCATCAAAGGACGGGTAAACGCCCCGGTTGGGCAGACGACCGAGGGATAGCACCTTGGACAGCTGGAATAATCACAGACGCAAGGTAAACCACCATCTGGTCAACATCCTGGAAGAGGCGGTCGTCGAAGACTGCTAAGTCGCAAAAAAGGGGCCAGTTCGCTTTGTGGATTTGCCAGGTAGGTACACGTGGCGATGACACATATTTGGACAGTAGACTGATCAAGCAGGGGAAATGGTCGCTAGAGAAGGTGTCAGAGACGACGTTCCACGCAAGTCGATGTGCTAGCTGTGCTGAGCAGACAGATAGGTTTAAGTGAGAGTGTCGTTAGAAAGAGAAACAAAAATAGGTTCACCAGTGTTAAGAAGGGAAAGGTGGTTACGCCTCAGCTTGCCCTTCTGGTTCCTCGTAGGGCTTTTAGGAGGAGGTTCCTGTTCCTCGGGCTCCTCGGTAAGAAGAGGCTCAGGTTCACTGGCGACCGAAGTTAGAACTTCAAACCGGTTACCGGTAGACATGGGAGGTGAAGAACTTCACAGGGCATTCTCCAAAAATGCAAGATATACGTTTCATTTGTTACACAAATATTTTAAACAAGATATTTTAATGAAAATTGCGAGCCATTTTTGAGAAAAAAAATTAGAAGTGTTGCATACAAATGGTAGTTTGGGATGTGGGAATTCTTATAAAAATCTTTGTGCTGTACCCTTGAAAGCTGAAGTTAAATACCAAAGTTTGGTATTTAACCACCTTTTATTTGAGTTAAACTGTACAGGTGCATGCACAGATCTAAAGTGCCTCGTTTGGAGGTTCATTGGACCACAGAGATACATTTCTGGTACAAATTGAGCATTTTTGGTTTGGCATGCAATACTTCCTCTACCTTCTATAGGCAGGTGATAGAGAAAGTAACTTTCTATGTTAAAGAATATTCTTAGCTTCACATAAATAAAGACTCGACTTCAACTATTTTCTGCATTATATACTAACCTAAAGCATTCTGTTCCACTAGATTACTGCGTTCATGCTTCTGCCTTTGACGTCTTCGTCTCCTGCTGGCTGTTTGCTTATTTGTTTCTGGAACAATGATCAGTATAATAGAATTCTTATATTTTATTCAGTGTTTTAGCCCTCTAACCAGGGCCTTATATAGAATCTGTAGATTCCAAACTGAATCTGTGGTTGTGGTTCCACCAGAGGATCTGAATATAGAATACCCTTGGGGTTGGGCTTCTGAAAATTAACCTGCAATAATCACATTTTAGAGCTATTTTATAACCCAAAACTTTTTCTATTAGTCATTAGAAAATGTTACTAAACAGTACTGCACTTCATTGCATTATTACTTTTTGCTTCCCTTATAAAGTAAAAAAAAGTGCAAAACCATCATGCAAAGAATTTAAGATTGGCTGTTTTAACTTGGCAACTAGTGTACAGCAATGGGAGTAAGAGCAAGTCTGAGCATATTGAAGCATGGCCACATTATCTGTTTGTAGTTGAAGAGAAAGAAGTGTAGAAGGAAGGGAAATAAGTGATACTGACACTCCAGTGCAAACACCTACCCCAGTAAATGGAAAAAAAAAAGAAGAAAAGAGGGAAATTAACAATTGAATAAGATGGTTATTGACTTGATACAAGCTATCCAAATGGTTCACATCTCTTGTTGCCACATGTACTTATCAATTAGTCTTGTTTGTTAATTCCTGCACTTTTAAGTACTTGAACCAATCAGATTCATTAATGGGTAGTCACCATCTTGGTGGTCAGCAAACTGATGGCATCAACAATGAGGAATATATTACATGCTGCATACCCTGTACTCTCTTCCATGAACCGAACAGTTTGCAATGGTGGCAAATTATTTTTCAATGTTTCTCAGTAGTGAACACCTGGAGTATTAAAGCAACAATTATGCAGTAAAAATCTTAAACCCTGATTGTTTATCTATAAATCAAGGTGCAACCATTATATGATGGTGAAGATTATGCTACAAAATATGGTATTTTCCATCATTTCCTTGTGTGGCTTTTAGTTTCCCTTTTGTTTATTTGCTGCCAGTGCATGAAAGAATGCTTGAGAACTAAATACAAGTAACAATTCTGCCATGCTTCTGTTGTGGGACATACATGACCTAACCTTCCAATGTGAATTCTCACATCTTTCCAAAATGTTTTTAAACATTGATCTATTTTACAAAATTTCTCTGGTGCCTCTATGGCAAACAGTCAGAGTAGGTAAATTGCAGAAGTAGCTGTAAACTGAATACATCTGACTTGGCATCGATGGTTCACTAGATAATAGCATTCAAATGATGCAGTACTGCAGGTCACTAAATAGGAACTGTGACACAGAACATAGCCGAACTCTAGTTCAAGTATTGTTGCTGGATGAAACATTTGTTTTACTCTGGTAGCAAGCAGATCTGCAAGATCATTCTCCTGCATTTTAGGTTTTAAATGTGGAAAGTATGAATGTGTTTGAAAGTGCAAGAGAACACTGATCTTTTATGATTTCAACCGTGGTTTGAATGAAACTCAGTCATTTGAGCCTTTAAAGGGGACTTTTGGGGACTTGCTTCACATGATACTGTGTTTCTCTGGTTTGGAAAATTTAATCCAGGGTGACAATATCTTAAAGATGGAGAAAAGTGGCAGCTCAACAACAGTAGTAGTGACTGAGAAAAATGTCTTCTGTGGAAACAGTAATCATGGAAGATCCAAGACTAACCTTCAAGCACATCGCACTGGCATTCACTATCAGTTAGGCAAGTCAACCATTAGCACCTTCATGTAAAAGAAAGAATTATGGGATACATGTGTGTCCCTTCATTTGAGGTACAGGAGTTCCACAGGGTAATTGGTGCCAAGAAACATTGCAAAGGCCTGTCATGTTTCATATATAGTTGCAGGTGATTAAACATAAATCAATTTTGGGAGGAGTCGACAACTTATTTAAAGCTTTTCTTTTTAGTTAAATGTCTATTCAAGTCTAGTTTCTGGGAACCTCTTCCCCATCATTGGTTGTGTGGTTGACTGGTATTTCCATCAATGGATTGGTCCTGCTTGACATTGTGCTACCCTTTGTACTATCCGTTGAATGGATGACCAACTAGGGCAGGGATTTCAAAATTCTTGGCTTTCTTGGGTTCTTGATGATTAAGATGTTTTCCTAAGTGCTTAGTTCTAATGGTTTCTTGATGTTTCAATGTTATTTCCTGTTTTATGTTGTGATTTGAAGATCAAAAATGGTGTGCAACAGCAGCTTCTATTTATACTGACAGGTCTGATGAGAAAACGTCCATGGGATGTTCTGTCAGGAGGACAAGGGGAGACAGTTGAACATAGCAACTCACAATGTCAAATAGATCTACATTCAATATATTCTGCAGATTTAGTATCCCTTCATTGTTAGTACAAGTGTGTTAAGAGCAGCTATACAGAGAGAAAGATCTGTGGTTCAAATCCTAACTGTGGCATTGAATTTTTCATTTTTTATTGTACCTTTTAAAGAATACCTAAATACAGTGTGTTAGGACAATCAATTATAGTTTATTTGGCTGATATATGCAAAATGTGTTCAAATCATCCCAATACATCTACTACATACAATACTTCTTAAATAAATTGAAATTTTATTTATGTGCACTAAATTGTTACGGTTCTTAGTGTCCCATTCTAAATCGAGCATGAAAGAACTTTGCTCAGAGGCCTCTTATCAAGCTTGAGATTTTTACCTGCCATATGACAGAACCAGACTACTTCCATTCCGAAGGAAGCCATGCTAAGGATTTTTACCACAACACCAATTTATTTAATGGATATAGTGGCTTGAACCAGAAACAAAATGTCAGTCCTCCATTTTGGTCTTTCCTAGTGACAATTACCCAATTAAGTCAAGAGGCCAAAGAGTACAGAAAAGAAAATGTTTGTCTCTCCTCCATTATATAGTGGTCATATGGCAACAACTCTACTGGAAAAATCAGAAAATGGTACGCAGAAGTTTGCCTTCTGAAAGTCTTTCTTAAAGCTCAAGAATGGTGTCCAAAGACAAGACTAAGAGGTATTTTGTTGCACCATGGCAGTGCATCTGCTCACATTACTAATTTAATAATGAAATTCCTGCAAGGAACTGAGGCAAAACTATTGCCTCATCCATCCTATAGTCCCAAGCTGACCCATGCAATTTCTTCCTATTCCCTGCTCTGAAGTACCAACTTTGAGCTCAAATTTTCTAGCCCTATTGAGTTACATGCAGTGCCTTGGATGCTTACAGAAGTGATTTCACAAAATGAAATGCTGCATCAGTGCCAGAGGAATACTTAAGACAAACTGTACTAAACAATATTTTTAATTAGTTGTCTCAGTACTTATCTAGTGACCTTTTCAAATAATTTCCAAATTGCTATTCAACTTAAATTATGTAAAACGGTTGCTATTAACTTACTGTCTGTTAAAGACTTTCCACCTTGTAGGTCCATCTGAAACAGAATATCACTAATATTAATAAATACTGGAAGTTGTCAGTGGTGTTGTAATCACCTTAAAATAGAAAGTATTAATAACACTAGACAACCCATTTTTTAAATTCCCCAGAAGAAGCTTCAGAAACCAGTTTCCCCACTATTATGAGTCAATTTCAGGTTAATAATGGAACAAACTAGCCTCAAATATATTCTGGGAAATTTAAAAAGTGAGTTGTTTAGTGTTATTAACTAATTCTTTATTTTAATGAGGATAGCATCAGTTTATTACTACAATAAAATCAATTACAACAGTTGGCTTGAAAATAAATGACTATAATTGCACATAAATCAAATTTTAACAATTCACCCAAATATTTAAATTCAGAAATTTGTGAAGTTGAGATGTTAGTTCTAACTTCAGTGAAAATTCTTACTCCTGGCTTTTTACCTTCAACAAATCTTAACTGATTTTAACTACAATATTATAGGTATTGTTAAAACATGCCTGAACACAAAAGCTGAAATGAGGCGTTGAGCGCAACAGTGGCCCAACCACTAAATCTACATAATGGAGATAATGGAGTGTAAAGAATATCTGTGATTTGAAAGTTCTATATTCACTTTAATAACTAAACAAGAGTCGTGATATTTGGAAATTTTAATCAATATAGTACCGACATTGTGATACATAGTTACATACATGCAGGATGGTTGGGCCACTGTTTCTATCCAGGAAGCCAGATTCAATTCCATTCAATAACACACTTCTCATGCCATCTGTCGGTGGTTGTAGAAATGTGGTATAGGCCACTACTGATCTCCTAGATTTTGATATGGGGAACATGTCTGTGCTAATAACTCAGTTTCTGAATTTTTGTGGGTTGGGCCACTGTAGCGCTCAACGCCTCAAATATTGTTTACTCTTTCTGCATACAAAAATCTTGATTCATTCATAAATTTCTCTAACTGTATTTTTACTTTCTCTACTACGTATAGCAAGTAGGGGATGTATTGTATTAAACCCAAAATTTCGATGTCGCGATTCCACTGGAAATGTTTTCAGGCCTCCTGAATCCAAAAGAAGCATTTTTTAGAAAATATATGTCCTGTTCGTGTGTGTGTGTGTGTGTGTGTGTGTGTGTGTGTGTGTGTGTGTGTGTGTGTGCGCGCGCGCATGTCGTGTTTTGTGCATGTGTGTGTTGTGCATGCACGTGCGTGTGAGCGCGTGCGCGCATGTGTGCGTGCGTTCTCATTCCGGATTGAATACAACATGGAACGCATGATTCAGATCGAACTGAATATATAGATCCGATCCCCTTAGAAGTGGGATGGAATCGATATTGTGCTGCACGGAAACATCTACTGGATTCAAATCGATTTGAATCCGCCAAAGATGCTAATTCACAGTATGCTTTTAATACGCTGCATGCTGGTCATTTTCTTAACAAAAGAACTAAGTCACTTTTTTTGGTCTGTATAATTTCGCAATATATTGTTAAAACGTTCACTAACGTCAAAATCTTGTTAAAACTCGCTGAAAAGCTTTTTACAGATTCGCCAACAAACCGAGCACATAGAAGCTTGAATTATTTATGCTTGAGCCTTGCGTATCGAAATCGGTCTCATTCCGGATTGAATTCAACAAGAAAACGTGCATCGTATTGAGAATAGGATTAGACTCAAATCGATTTGAATTCCCATGGAAATGTAATACATGCAATGTCCTCATTTTGAGCAATTCCTGAAATACTATATGAAGTTCCTCTAGAAAATTAGTAAATCACAATGTGTTTTAGCAAACATTTCTTCACATTTGTTTCCTAACTGGGCAAATTAGTTCTATTCAGTAGGAGTGAATTCTAATAGATTTCTTGAAAGATTCATAACCGTGTGCATTTTAAACTATTATTTCATCATGCACTAACATTTGCACTTTTTCCAACTAACCTACAGCACGTAGAAATATTGCACCACACCCAAAGTTCGATATCGAGATTTCACCGAAAATACTCACTTGGAGAACTCCCGGATAGAGTTTAGAAAGGCACACTTGTGCATGTGTGAACAGCATTAAAAAATACACCACATACAGTGAGTGTAAAAGGTGTTCCTAAACATGATGTTCTGCATTAGAATGCGTATTACAAAAAAGCACGGGTTTCAAGAAATATAATAACCTAAAAGACGGAATACGAAACGCTGCCCTTTAGAAGTACAGCAATAAAAGCGCAATATGAGCAGAAATTTAAAAATTAAATAAAATGCGCCAAAAGATGTTTAAAATAGTCACGAAAAGCGATCGTACATCTGAGGTAGCGGTTCAGGAAGACGGCTGTCAAAGGCAGAACTGGTCAACATTCACTTGTCCACCTGTGAATAGGAGAGTAACTGAGCGGGGCTACTCGTCGGTAAACAGAACAAACCACACAAGTCCAAATGGGGAACGGTCGCAGGGAAACCAGCGAAGAAACTAGAAAACCAATAATTGAACTGCATAAGACAGAACAAGATAAGAGATAGCATACAGGAAATAAAGGACCCTAAAATCAGTGCTGTGAAGTTGGCTGCAGATCTGGGAAGATGTAGTACTAACGTTTCAGGTAGTGTTTATCGAGAACGTGGATATCGTGATCGAGTACCTCGGAAGTTCTGGGCAGATAAGAGAAATCAAATAAGACGATTCAACTTCGCGAAAGAGGGCCACAATAAAGCACCAGACTTCTGGAAAAGGGTGTTTTTTTCGACAAACTTAAGTAACATTTTTGGTTCCGATGGAAGATGTATGGTGTGACGAAAGAAGAATACGGAAAAGGGTCCAAAACATTTAGTGACCACAGTAAAACACGGAGTTGGCTCAGTGATGGTCTAGGGGTGCATGGGCACTTCAGGTGTGGGTCAACTGTACTTTATCGATGGAATGATGGATCATAAAACGTATATGACCATTTTAAAGAAGGATCTTCATGCTATTGCTCAGAAACTAGATCTTAAGAACCATTTTATTTTTCTGCAAGACAACGACCCATACACAGAGCTGGAAATACTCACTTGTGACTGCTTTACAACTTCATACACCATCTCAATCACCAGATAAACCCAATAGAACATCTGTGGTCTATTTTGGAACAGACAATTACAAACCACACCGTTTGCAGAAAAGGCTCGAAACGGGCACTTCAGATAGAATGGGACTCAATTGAGCCAAAGACAACAGAGCCAACAGAATGAATGCCACGGAGACTAAAGGCAGTTATAAAAGCAAAAGGAACACCTATAAAATATTGAATGATGGTACTTATTTATAAACATTTTAGTAAATTGCAGGTGCGCGATCACCTTTTGTGAGAAATATTTTTATACTAAGGGGAGATTAATGAATTTGTTTATGGTTTGTGATACAAAGCAGGCATCGGCAAACATGTACTCAATGAGCTATCAGTATGACGTCTCAACATGCAACCCGCAATACACATGACGTAATGTAGAACAGGGGATGGCATTGACCTTCGTTCAGAGTCAGTGCTGGACTCGCTCGCTACAGAGTAAGGTAGGCCTAGATATTTGAGCAATATATTTCAATTCACTTCTGTTTGCAATGTACCATGAAAATCTAGTGATATGTCACAAGTTGCCACTCTCAGGATAGCACGCAAATTATCATCTGTTAATCGCGATACCAGATTTTCTTTTAGATTCAGTTTCTTTTCTTCTACACATTTCTTAAATGCTTGAAATAATTCTGTCCCTGTTGTATGTTCCCTAAGTGGAATGACTAAGCATATATTCTTGTATCGAGAGGTTGTTAGAGACTCCACGAATGAAAATTACCAATTGTGCTGTATCAACGTTGTCAGTACTTTCATCCAACGCGAGAGAAACGGCTATAAATTCATGGACTTCGATTTGTAGTCTTTTTTCGGTTATTTCAGCTATATTATGTATCCTTCTCTGTATGGTTCGTGGTGATAATTACTATAAATATCATATTGTTCAGGGCAAATTATGTTGGCAACTTTACTCTCACATTTTTTATGAAATCTCCGTCACTAAAATACCTCAGTGACTGAGCAATCTCCAAAGCAACAGCATAGCTGGCGTGAAGTTGTCTGTCAATTATAATATTTGAATTAATATTAGGTGTATTATCTGAATATTGCTCTTTGAGCTGTTGCAGCTGGTTAGTCCGATCTGGTCCTGAAAAAAAAATGAATAAAGGACACTACGTCAGTGTTATGCTACTTTAAACCGTGGTGTAAATTTATGAATACATGCTTTCCTATAATTTTATGGCGATCTTTATGACACGTATCATAATGCCGCTCGAAGTTCCATTTATGAGTGCCTTTTTGAACTTTAGAGCACAACAAACATTACGTTCCTTACATGATGAGTAGAGCGAGGATAAATATCCCATCGCCTACAATGTTTGCACGCTCGTACTATACACGCTCCGTGGTGACTGGCAGACGGCGTAGCACAGGAGTTCAGAACATGTAAACAAACGGGCAGGGCTGTGTAAGAAGCTCTAGTCCATTTACATCAGTTCATATCGTCATCTATTCGTTCTTCAAAAACATTGCAGTGAACAATAATACACTTTTTAAATTGTTCAAAAGTAAAACTTGTCATTCAAACAATGTTTATACAGCGAGAAACTTCTCTCAACGTCACATGATGTAACGGGAGCAAACGTAAGATATTTTGCATTGTGTTCGTCATACGTAGATGACGTTTTGTCTAGATGTTGTAAACCAATTTTTATATGAACCATTATAGCGTAGCCAGGGTTTCTCTCCAACACGGTTTTCAGTTTATTTTGCACTGCTTCGGTTACAGGCGTAGGATCTACATTTTCAATTTCCATATAAAGCTCTTCTATCAATTGTAAAGCTTATGACAGTTTGTGATTTCTTGATTCTAAACGCAGAATAGTTTTGGTGACAACTGAAAAATATTTTTTTAATAAATAACAAATGCTTACGTAAATTGCCTGAAATCAGTGACTCAGGAGATTTAATAGCACAGCTTACATGACGTAAGCACGAATCACACAGAAAATAACACTCCCTTATCTGCACGGCACAGCTGTCATACCACAGTGTCATACTGAACCAGAGCACGCTGTTCACCCCTCAGTCCGAGGTAGCAGCGATGACGTCAAGCAAGCAATTCGGCGTGCAGTCAACCTGATTTCTTCTTCAGTGGATATATGTCCTCGCTCTAATGATGAGAGAAGAAATCATCAAAGTGCTATTCTAGATAAATCAAGTTTAATAGACCAGGAATAATTAGATGACTAGTTCTATGAATATAGAATAACTAAGTTAAATAAATTAATATCCTTCAAAGTTATAAATAAAGAAATTTATCTTTAAGTCTTAGTATTAAATTACACTTTGACAGACATGTTTAGAAGTACAGGTAAATACGACAGGACAGTCCGCCCGTGTTCGGTGTGTATGCAGTGCCAGTTAAGGCTACGAGGGTGGGGGAGACAGAGTAAGCGCTGCCCCTGACACGTCATAGTTGCGAGGCCTCATTGAGTACATGTTTGCCGATGCCTGAATAAAGGATGACCAAATGCAACATACGCATTACTGAACATGATTAAGGTATTTACATATCTATCCTAACATTCCATTCCAATTCCTTCAGATATTTTAATGTAATACACTCACTGCACATACCAAACTTGGTATTTAAGTCGACCACCTTCCACAGATGCGATTCGAGGATTTAAGAAATTTCCGCCCAAACTACTCTTTAAATTGAAAATGTTTCCAATTTTTTCCTGAAAAATGGCTACCGATTTTTATTAAGGATATGCACCCTAAGACAAAAAAATTAAGAATAATAGTAATAATAGTATAATAATAGTATGGTGGTGGTGGTGGTGGTGGTGGTCAGACTCTGGAAGCGTATATTTGTCAAGTCCAACCACTCGGCCATCCGCTCACATTGAATAGTTGAGACTCAATATGAGAAATAACAGAACTGCTAAAGACATGCATTCTGTGACACCATTGTAAACCGGTCGCGGAAACGGCATGGACTTAAGACGCTTCCAGAGTTGCTCTTCTTCTTCTCCTCCTCCCCCTCCCCTCCCCCTCCCCTTCCCCTCCCCCTCCCCTTCCCCCTCCTCCTTGTCCTTGTCCTTGGGGTGTATATTAAGCACCATTAAAATCGTCTGAAATAAACACATCCCTGAATGCAAAACAAAACACACAATTTCTAAGTTAATGTGCTACTGGGTGTTCAAATATCGCTGGATTTTAACGTGAGCTATGCATTCAAATCTTCTATCACTGCTTTCTCACTATTGGTATCATTTTTCTTCCCGTAAAATGTTCCTTGGAGCTGTTTTTGTAATACACCAATAAAATTTGTTACATACGTTCATAGACAATTACCTAAGGTTATTATTAGATGCATAAGCGTGTATTTTTCATTTTCAAACGAAAGTTTCAATAATTTTTAGGCAAAAAATGCAAGTTTAAAATATTGTGGACCCTAAACTAAACGGGAGGCAAATCTATGGTATTTTAAACGGTAGGTCTATTTTGAGCCTAGAATTAAAATATTAGACCAAAATTTAAACATTTGTCACCAGGGACTTTCAGTGACGTAACAAAAAAAAAAAATGAATATTATGTATGAACTTGATAAACTCAAAAAAAATTGTTTAACGACGCTGTCTATTGCCAGGATCACATCAGTGTCGCCGCTGTGCCGGAATTTCGTCCCGCAGGAGTTTTTACATGCCAGTAAATCTACTGACATGGAGCTGTCGCTTTTACACACACTTAACCATCGGTCTGGGCCGGAACTGAACCTGCGACCTTGGGATCAGTAGGCCAGCGTCTAACTAACTGAGCCACTCAGACCGACGATAAACTGCAACGCCAGTTGACCGATCTCCATGAAATTGCCATATCTATGCATTTTTTCCACGGAGAATGTTTTTGTTATCTATTTTACTATGCAATGTATCACATTCACACAGCTTTTTCTTCTCAGTTTTCTTCTTGTGGTCTTTCTGGTTCAACAGTGCCTCTGTATAGCGTCTTCTCCGTGTTATTTATTTTGTTTAGGTATTTTCTGTTCTTTGTAGCATCTTAATTTTAATTAATTTTGATTAGGCGTATTAAGTGATATTTATATTAAATGTAAACCCCCTCACACACACACACACACACACACACACACACACACACACACACACACACACACACACACACACACACACACACACACACACACACACACACACACACACACTTCTGAGAGCGTGCTCGACTGGCGTACGTAACTTTTGGTACATAGTAGTTCGGAACGCTTGTTGGAAAAAACCTTAGATATTCGGTTTCCTATATCCCTCTTTTATACATACAACGAAATGCATGAAGAAACTTTCTGCAAAGGTTTGTCTTGAATAACATGAAATACAGAAACGTAGGAAGCTTTCGCAATAACTGTAAAAGTCATAAGCGATAGTGGGTAGAGAAACCCATGTTAATGTAATGCGTTTCTGGTAGTCATGCAAGCAGCATGGAATTTCGTATCGATCAGCTTTTTGAAAAAAGCTATCGCGTTAACCTCCTGTATTCCCGTATATGTATACATAAATGCACTATGAAAGTATCTTGATTAAATAAAAGAGTAATTTGTATAAGATCAAATAGAGAAAGTAATGCGAGTGCAACATACATGATTTTAACTGCACTTGACAGTTCATCTCGGTGGTTTTTTTTTTTTTTTAATTTATTTAGATCGATCAGCAGTAAATACATGCTCTACAGATCTGGTAGAACCAAAATAAAAATCATAGTGACATAAGTTCTCGGTGGTTACCACCCAGACCACAAAAAGCCCACCCAATGATGCCGTCTGATTTGACATTTTTACTTCTTCCGCTACTTACAGCAGGGGAAGACAGGTATCGCTGCTGTGACGTCAGCTCACTCAGTTCACATGCTCCCACCGAAAGCCAGTTGAACGCGTGACGTCACAGCGGGGAAGAGGAAATGCATGCGGGACATCGTAATTTTAATGCTGACTGTTTCAATTAGAGAATAGTCACATTATAAATCATTACATTTCGACTTTATGCCATATATAAATTCAAATTTATGTGAACAGTCATGTTATAACGCAAACAGAACAGAAATTATAACCATTTTGCCTGAGCTAGACGAGAGCTATACAGAACAATTAGGTTGACATTTTCTGACAATTGCCGTTTCGCTTTTCCTTAAATAGTTTGTCAATGTTAGGGCGTAATGTACGGCACATTTGTAACCGAAGACTGCATGCTAGATTGTGATCTGACAATATGCTTCGGGATTTTGACTTAGAAGAGTTCATAACAGAAAAGAATTGTTTACACACATACGTAGAACCAAACATATATAATATCCGTGCAACAAGCGCATGCAACCTCAGAAATTTGGTTTGAGGAACATTCTTATAAAAATCTGATGTGCTGCACTCACATGACTTTCTCTACTCTTGTACAAATTATTTGTATAAATTCTTATTCCTATATCTTCTTCGTCTTAGTTAAGATATGCATTTATACAAATTTTATCTTATTGCTTATTTCCTTGTAGGTGCAAGGGGAAAGTTAGAATACAGTAGGCTTTGTGCGATAGTCACATCTTTTGAAGCTTTGAGATTCTCTTCTCTTTGCACACTTACCATATAAAAAAATGAACAACGATGATCCATTCCACAAAAGTTTTAAGTTTTCCAAAACTCACACCCATAACAAGGAATATCTCCGAAATGGTTAACCCTACAAGAAAATTTATTGAGACATAAGTTGTGCATTTTAGGAAAATCTACATTTTTTTATAGTATGACTTGGTCTATCTCTAACGGTTTACCAGTTATGCAGAAGTCATCCAGAGTAAATACGACTACAGGGGCTATAGCCAGAAAATTCAAGATATACATTTCATTTGCCATAAGAATATCTCAAACATACATTTTAATCAAAATCGTCAGTCATTTTCAAGAAAATCAAAATTTTCAAAAATTTCCCATGTAAAGGGTAGTTTAGGGTAGGGCTATTTTCTTCAAAATCTTCGAGTCGCATCCTTGAAAGACATTGAACTTAAATACCAACTTTGGTTTTTAACCGCCTTTTCGTTTGAGTTATGCTGTCCACAGACTGACATACAGACTGACAGACACACACGGGCCTTTTTCTAAAAATGCTTTTTTTGGATTCAGGGGGTCTCAAAACATACTTCCGGTGAAATCTCGATATCGAATTTTTGGGTGGAATACAATACTTTCCCTACTTACCAGTAGAGAAAGTAAAAATCAGCCGTCTTCCTTGTGTTTATATTTCTCCTTCAGTAAATTGTCGCACTGTAAATTTATCAATTCAATTTGCTATCTGCTAGAAACATTAACATTCAGTGAATACGGGGTCGCAAAGATCTGAAACGTAGTTGACAATGTTTCTACATCTTGAAGCCTGGTCTCAAACTGGTATGAAACACGGGGAACTGAACACAAACACAAAACCACTACACACAACACTACACAACGTCAACAAAAACACAAAATAAAAACAAAGTTCACACTAACGCCGTTAAGATCCCTCACACAACAAATAAAAAACCTCAGACTGGACTGAAGAGGGTTCTCCCTAAACAGCCCGGGAATGTTGTAAACATGCCCAAATAACATTTTTCATATTCATTCAGTTTAGTTCAAGTAGCGTCGCTGATCTAGGCAGCATAGCAATACACCGCTCTCGCCTGACGTCACACGAACGTACAAGCTGCCTCTTCGTTTAAATACGTCACACGGCCCGAAGTTGTCTTCCCCTGACTTACAGTAAGTAAGAAGCAGGTATTGTATTTCACTCAGAAATTCGATGTCTGAGATTTCACCGGAAATATGTTATGAAGACCCCTGAATAATGAAAAAAAAATGTTAGAAAAATGTCCAGAGTGAGTGAGTGAGTGAGTGAGTGAGTGAGTGAGTGAGTGAGTGAGTGAGTGAGTGAGAGTGAACAGCTTAACTCAAAAATGAAATGTCGCTTAAAACCAAATTTGGTATTTGTTTGGTACCTATCTTTCAAGAATTCAACACAAGATTTTTAAGAAAATTTATTCACCCTAAACTACCCTTTACGTGGAAATTTTTTCGAAAACCTTTTTCTCAAAAATGACAAGATTTGTATTAAAATGTCACAGGTTTAAGATATTTTAATGGCAAATGAAATGTATATATTGAATTTTCTGGATATAGCCCATGTAGTCCTGTTTATTCTATGACTTACATATGGTAAACAGCAAGAGGTAGACCAAAACTTACAATTACGTTTCCATGGCGAATTCAAATCGATTCGAGCTTTTTCCGGAAAAAATGTAGATCTCGTTAAAACGCACAATTTAGGTGAAATTGTCTTTTTCGCGAAGTGAATTTCGGAGTTATTCCTCGTTATTTGTCAGAATTTTGCAATACTTCAAATGGGAGGTCGTTATTAATTTTTTTTATCTCTTGGACATGCAAAGAACGGAATTTCAATGTCATCATATAGCGACCACCCTTAAAACATTCGACTATCGCTTGCACCTACAAGAAAATTAGCAAGATAAAGGTTTATTTCGATTAAAAAAGTAGATAGATGAATAGGTGTAAGAATAACTTGTGCAAGAATAGAAAGTCGTGCAAGTGCAACACATTAGATTCAAGATTCTTTCTTCCTACTTATACTGAAAAATTAAATTATTTTGTTGTTTAACGACGCTGTCAATTGGCAGGATCACATCAGCGTCGCCGGTGTGCCGGGATTTCGTTTCGCAGGAGTTTTTACATGCCAGTGAATCTACCGACATGGAGCTGTTAAGCACACTTAAAAACCATCGGTCTGGGCCGGATTTGAACCCGCGACTTTGGGATCAGTAGGCCAGTATTTATCTCAATCTTTCTTATCCAAGTTTCCATTACTTATCTGTTTTTACTTTGTTTGAAATCTCTGAAACACCGATTTTGTTGAATTATTTTCTTAGGAACTCACGCCAGAACTTCAAAATGTTACACTACATCATACACTACCCTTACAACATAACATACGTTATAAATTCTTTTAGCACATCTAAAAACATCTGTGGTGTTGCACTGCATGACTTTCTCTACTCTTGTACTAACTATTCTTACAAACTTATTACTATATCATCTTCGTGTTAGTAGAAATAAAAATTTGTACAAATTATCTTATTGCTTATTTCCTTGTAGGTGCAAGGGGAATATTAGAACACCATAGGCTTTGAACGATAGTCAAATGTTTTAAAGGTTTGAGATTCCGTCGTCTTTGCACACTTAACAAAAAAAAAAAAAAAAAAAAAAAAAAAAAAAAAAAAAAAAAAAAAAAAAAATGAACAACGATGTTGCATTTCACGAAAGTTCAAGTTTTCCGAAACTCACACACATAATAAGGAATATCTTCGAAATGGTATTTATTCGGACATAAATTATGTATTTTAGCAAGATCTACATTTTTTGTATATTATGATTTGGTCTACCTCTAACGGTTTACCAGTTATGCAAAAGTCGTCCAGAGTAAATACGACTACAGTGGCTATAGCCAGAAAATTCAAGATATACATTTCATTTGTCATAAAAATGCCTCAAACATGACATTTTAATCAAAATCGTTAGTCATTTTCAAGAAAACCAAAATTTTTGAAAAATTTTCCATGTAAAGGGTAGTTTAAGGTGGGGCTATTTTCTTCAAAATCTTCGTGTCGCATCCTTGAAAGACATTAAACTTAAATACCAACTTTGATTTTTAACCTACTTTTCGTTTTTGAGTTATGCTGTCCACAGACTGACACACGGACTGACACAGACAGACACGCGCGCGCGCGCGCGCGCGCGGACCTTTTTCTAAAAATGCTTTTTTTGGATTCAGGGGGTCAACATATTTCTGGTGAAATCTCGACATCGAATTTTTGGGTGGAATACAATACTTCCCCTACTTACCAGTAGAGAAAGACAAAAATCTGATGTGTTGCACTCACATGACTCTCTACTCTTGTACTAACCATTCTTACAAACTCTTATTCCTATATCTTCTTCGTGTTGAGATAAACATCTGTACAAATTATCTCATTGCTTATTTCCTTGTAGGTACAAGAGGAATATGAGAATACAGTAGGATTTGTGCGATAGTCAAATCTTTTTAAGCTTTGAGATCCCGTTCTCTTTGCACACTTAACATAAAAAAATGAACGATGTTGCATTTCACGAAAGTTTAAGTTTTCCGAAACTGACACAAATAACAAGGAATATCTCCGAAATGGTTCACCCTACAAAACATTAGACACACCATAAATTGTGTGTTTTAGCGAGATCTGCATTTTTGTATAGTAAGATTTGGTCTATCTCTTACGTGTTACGAGTTATTCAAGAGTCATCCACAGTAAACAGGACTGCATAGGCTATAGCCAAAACATTCAAAATATACATTTCATTTGTCATATAAATATCTTAAACGTATGCATTTTAATCAAAATCGCTAGCCATTTTTGAAGAAAATAGATATTTTTGAAAAATTTTCCATATAATGGGTAGTTTATGGTGGGGCTATTTTCTTCAAAATCATCGTGCCGTATCCTTGAAAGACATACTTAAATACCAACTTTGGTTTTAACCGACTTTTAATTTTTACTTTCTCTACTGGTAAGTAGAAAAAGTATTGTATTCCACCCAAAAATTCGATGTCGAGATTTCACCTGAAATAAGGTTTTGGAGCCCCTGAAGTTGATATTTAAGTTTAATGTCTTTCAAGGATGCCACACTAAGATTTCGAAGAAAATTGCTCCACCGTAAACTACCCTTAACGTGGAAACTTTCAAAAATTTTTATTATCTTGAAAATGGTCTAATGATTTTGATTAAAATGCCATATTTTTATGACACATGAAATGTATATTTTGAATTTTTCTGGCTATAGCCTATGCAGTCCTCCTTACTCTAGTTTACTTTTGCTTAACTCGTAAACGGTAAGAGATAGACCAAATCTTACCATACAAAAAATGTAGACTCGCTAAAACAGAAAATTTATGTCTGAATAATTTTTTTGTAGAGTGAACCATTTCGGAGATATTGCTTGTTATTTGTGAGTTTCGGAAAACTGAAAACTTTCGTGAAATACAACATCGTTGTTCATTTTTTTATGTTAAGCGTGCAAAGAGAACGGGATCTCAAAGCTTTAAAAGATTTGACTATCGCACAAATCTTACTGTATTCCCATATTCCTCTTGTACCTACAAAGAAATAAGCAATAAGATAATTTGTATAAATGTTTATCTCAACTAATACGAAGAAGATATAGGAATAAGAGTTTGTAAGAATGGTTAGTATAAGAGTAGGGAAAGTCATGAGTGCAACATCAGATTTTTTAGTTATGCTGTCCATAAACTGATCAGACAGACAGCCAGTCAGACAGACACGGGCCTTTTTCTAAACATTCCTTTTTTTTTTTTTTTTTTTTTTTTTTTTTATTATTCAGGGGAAACAAAACATATTTCCGGTGAAATCTCGACATCGAATTTTTGGGTGGAATACATTACTTGCTCTACTTATCAGTAGAGAAAGTAAATATCAACTCTGGCTAGAAAATTTAGAGTATTTATCAGACACTTAAAACATGTACCTCGTATACGAAGTTACGCATAGAAAGTTTCATTGTGACATCTTAGTTTGTTCTAGGAAGAAATGCATCAATGAATTTTTTCAATTTAACATTGGCGAGACTAGGTAGGAATGTGTAGATATGCAGGGACACAAATAGTGCTGGAGTCAAATGGGGACCAAACGCAACGTTCAGGTATTCCTTGAGGACTACACATACAACGAAAGGCAACTTGCTTAAACTTGTCATTATTTCACAAATAATTCACAGAATGAATGCAAATGTATGCATAAGTGTTATCACGTTGCGATACTTAAGTTAAAATAATATTTATTATCCCTAATTTAATAACTTTTACGTTTTAACCAAAATGCCCCATTATCTAGTTTAAAACTGAATTCCTGAAAAATATCTGGTTGCACCATGTCCTAAAAATTAATAAACATCTAATCGTGCAAACTTACCTCTACACATCGCAAGTTCAAACGAAGTGATGGAGCATTCCGAGGACTGGCGGGCAGCGTGTAATGTTTAGTGCATAGGTGACCATTCAGGTGATTTCTCCTCTTCTGACGTCAGACCCACCCCTTCCCATAGACAGCCAACACGCGTGAGAATTCATTACTAATAGAGTGTTCTGTGATTCATTAGTAGCAGATTGGAGTAGGTACTACATGTTTCATCAGTTACCTTGGTTTCATTCTAAACTGCCAAATAATCTACGAAACCGTTCTTTCCAAATAGAATGGGAAGAAAGGTCCTTGTGAGGTGTGTTATTTGCTTGAAACTTCTTATTGGTACATCACACTTCCATTAATGCTATCCCCGCAGCTCCGGGAGGCATTCTACCAACCTTCGCAGGAGGAAATGTGTGTATCTGTTTACTTTTCCTGTATGCAGTGACAGTGGCGTTTTGTTTTACGTGCACAGTTCTAGATTATTCACATAGGTACGAATATATAACGTCTAGGAATGTCTGCAAATGACATTGTCATCCCATATATGTACCCACAATTCTTCCCTGATGCACCTCCGCAATATTTACATACATCGCGTCAGCTACAGCTAAGGGACAGTAAGTCTGAATTTTTAAACTTATTTCAATTTTACACCCATTTACTTGAATATTGGCACACATAATATGAGTAAAGAAAGACATGACTACATTGCATAACGCCCCATGGCATGCGCATCACATGTCATACGCATCGAATCGCATTGCATACGCATCATATACCTAGAATGCGCTTCGCATATTATCCAGTCGCATCTAATGCGCACCGCATGCACTTTGCTACGCATGCGCATTGAATCACAACGCATCACATGCGCACGGCATCGCTTGATATCGGATCTTATGTGCATCGCATGCGCATTGAGTCACATCGCGTCACATGCACATGGCATCGCTCGACATCGCATCTTATGTGCATCGCATCGCATGCGCATTGAGTCCAATCGCATCACATGCGCATGGCATCGCTTGATATCGCACCTTATGTGCATCGCATCGCATGCGCATTGAGTCACGTCGCGTCACATGCGCATGGCATCGCTTGATATCGCATCTTATGTGCATCGCATCGCATGCGCATTGAGTCACGTCGCATCACATGCACATGGCATCGCTTGATATCGCATCTTATGTGCATCGCATCGCATGCGCATTGAGTCACGTCGCGTCACATGCGCATGGCATCCCTTGATATCGCATCTTATGTGCATCGCATCGCATGCGCATTGAGTCACGTCGCGTCACATGCGCATGGCATCGCTTGATATCGCATCTTATGTGCATCGCATCGCATGCGCATTGAGTCACATGCGCATGGCATCGCTTGATATCGCATCTTATGTGCATCGCATCGCATGCGCATTGAGTCACGTCGCGTCACATGCGCATGGCATCGCTTGATATCGCATCTTATGTGCATCGCATCGCATGCGCATTGAGTCACATGCGCATGGCATCGCTTGATATCGCATCTTATGTGCATCGCATCGCATGCGCATTGAGTCACGTCGCGTCACATGCGCATGGCATCGCTTGATATCGCATCTTATGTGCATCGCATCGCATGCGCATTGAGTCCAATCGCATCACATGCGCATGGCATCGCTCGACATCGCATCTTATGTGCATCGCATCGCATGCGCATTGAGTCACGTCGCGTCACATGCGCATGGCATCGCTTGATATCGCATCTTATGTGCATCGCATCGCATGCGCATTGAGTCACATCGCGTCACATGCGCATGGCATCGCTTGATATCGCATCTTATGTGCATCGCATCGCATGCGCATTGAGTCACGTCGCGTCACATGCGCACGGCATCGCTTGACATCGCATCGTATTTGTTGTTGTTGTAGTGTTTAACGCCCGCTTTTACTACTACGGGACCGCAGGCGGTGACACTGATGATACATGGAATGAAGATGGAGCACCGGTGGAATGAGATGGCGGGAGAAACCGGAGCACCCGGAGAAAACCCGCCCTGACGCCGCTTCGTCCACCACGAATACCACATGCGGGTCCCTGGGATCGAACCCGGGCCGCCTAGGTGGTAGGCGAGCGCGCTAACCGCTCGGCCACGGCGCCGCCCATCGTATTTGTATCACATCGTATGCGCATGACATGCAAATTGCCGCTGGGCCTCAACCCACATAGCATCAGAGGGAGTATGGTGAAATGAACTTTACTGGTGGGCCTCACTCGATATGGCGTCAGAGAGGGTACTGTTAATGGAACTTAACCAGAGATCCTCTCCCCATAGCATCAAGGGAGTACCGTGAACTGAACCTTGCCGGCAGCCTCGCCCCATAGCATCAGAGGAGGCAGAATGAAATGAACTTTACTATAGGTTGTCTCACCCTTATATGACAGTATGGAGTAAAATGGGCTATATCTGTCTCTATTTAGCGCATACAAGTTACCTTTAGCTTCGTCCTTTTTATTCTTGCGCTGTTGGTAGGTTCCTAGTAGCATGGCGTAAATATTCAGTTGTTACAAATTTCATGTTTGAACACATTATTCTATGCAGAATTTTTTCTCTAATAAGCTATAATCCTTTTTAGGGCCATTATACACTTCTATAGGCCCTAATTTCTATAGAAAACTTTTTTTTCAGTAAAACTCCGATGTTTGCTGTCTCTATACTCATCACGCACTAACTAATAAACTGCTAGACTATGTTTATATATTTTTTTTTTTAGCTAGCGTGAACTATAATGCCGCCACCTGCCTGCTTTGAATTCTCCATGTTTACTCTGTTAAGTGTTACAATTTTTTAAATTAAATGTTTTCGTAACATTTTATGTTTGTGCACATTATTGAGTTTATATCGGGGACCAAACGAGAGCAAATGTTGAGGAAGGTTAGAGATAATTTTAAAATAAACCAGAAGCTTGTAACCTATTTCTTTTATCTTGTAAAGGCAAACAGAAGGTATTCATATATTCAGCTAAACGGCGTCAACAGAAGACAGCAGGAAAAATTAACATCAGTTCGTAAAGAAGCGTATCTGTTTATAGTTTGTGGAACGTGCGAAGTGTTATTATGTTATTTATTTAACATTTTCTGTAAATGTTTATAGTTGTGGAGGGGGAAGAGGAAGAGACAATATATTGGTAAATTAAGTTTTAAGGAACGCCAAATAATTGTAGATATATTATTTTTCAAGTCAAATGAGTATTAACAAGGCACTATAAGAAACAGCTAAAGCTATCGGATGTTCAGAAGCAGTAGTGTATAGGATTGAAAAGGAACTAATGAAAGGACCTCTAAGGACGCCACGAAAAAGAAAGCAAAAATGGTGGGACAAAAAAAAAACCGCTAGGTTAACGCAATATGATGGAATAGTGCAAAGCGGAGTACGGCGAATTGTTCATTCTTTACTGTTTGAAAATATTTCACCCACCTTGAATATTATTTAGTCACGGTATCATCACGGTGATGATACCCCAGCAAATTTCTCAAGGAGAGCTCTGCGTCAGTTCTTACACGATTTCGGGTTCGAATATAAAAGAAGGCATGCATATAGTACATGTTGCAACGTTGCGCCTCATTTAACGTGTACTGTCTTCTATGTTGCGTAAGAGAAGGTATAGTAAACTGAATATTACCTATAGGCTTCACGCCACATAGCATAAGAGGGAGCAATGTGAAATGAAATTTACTATGGGTCTCAAACATTATATCGTCAGAGAAGGTACTGAGAACTAAACATTACCGGTGGCCTTCTCCCCTAACTAAACTTTACCGTAGGGCCTCACTTAATAGCATCAGCGGGAGTACCGTGAACTGAATGTTACCATTGGGATTCACCGCGTATAGCATCAGAGAGGGTGCTGTGAACTGAACTCCAATTGAGGACTTCTCCCCAAATAGCAAAAGAGGAACAGTTCTAGGAGGCAGTGAACAAAGCTGTTAACAGTGTTATTCTGTGATACAGAAAGTGCAATATTTTACAACCAGCTAAACCTGTGAGTAAACTTTGCTTGTAGAAGTAATCATTAATCTTGAATATACTGTGTACATATTAGGAACACTGTCTACGGCATATAACACGTTAATTAAAGTAATTTCAGTATTGCACGGCTAGCCCTCTGCAAGACTTTTTGTCTTGTTAGAGAAGCAAACCGTCAGCTGTTTTCAGTCAGTCTTTTGTTGCGTTACCAACATAATGCAACCTAGTCAACAAGAGCAAAGCTTCCCAAGTTCACCTTCTATCAGTTATCTTGACAAAGCTACTACATCGCGAACAATCTTGCAACCTAAGTTTGTCCATAAACGCCCGCTTGTAGAAACTAACCAAGTCAATGGTTCCAATTCAAATGATTGCATCATTACACCCAACAAGAAGCACACAGCTTCAGTATCAGCTGTAAATACCAAATACATAGTCAACTTAACCTCCGTTCACAACAAATTTTCCCCTTTGGAAAGCATGGAGGAAGAGAATGATACAACTTCTGAAGAAAATCTCTCTACAACTCCTAAAGTCAGAATCCCACCAATTTTTATTCATGAAGTCAATAATTACCAGCAGATTATCCAAGATAAAGCTTCTACTGTAAAAGATGAGTACACAACACAGCAACAAAACAAAGTCCTTAAAATAAACACAACTTCAGTAAATGACTTCCGCGCTGTAACAAGATTCCTGGAAGAATCGAAGCTTCCTTTTCACACCTTCCGTGACCCAAACTCCAAAAGACTTGAAGGTATTTTAAGAAATGTTCCCTACTCTCTTACAGATGACGATATCGTTACAGAACTAACCTCTCTGAAGTTACCAGTAGTAAAAGTTACCAGGATTTTCTATAAAGATCGACAACCTATGCCACTGTGTGCCGTAGAATTAGAAAACAATGAGCAGGGTAAGAAGATCTTCGAAGTCAAACATATTTACCATGCCATAATTAAAGTCGAGTACCGCAAGAAGCCCGCGAATATCCCACAATGCAAACGCTACGGGCATACTAAGAAATTCTGTCGACTCACACCTCGATGTGTGAAATGCCCCTCAAATCACCACTTTTCTGAATACACAAAAGACAAGGACACTCAGCCCTCCTGCGTGAATTGTGGAGAAGCACATCCGGCAAATTTCAAAGGTTGTCGTTATTACCTAGAATTGAAAAAGAAAGCCGATGCAAGGGTGGTTCAGCCTGCAATAACACCATCTTCAAAACTAAACATGGAAAATTTTCCGAGGTTGCCACCAAACTCGCCCTCTCCAACTCCTGAAATTCCGCAATGGCCACGCTCTGCTGTTTCGGAAGAAAAAAGTCCTAGGCAGCTAACTCAGCAGACATCAACACAGAATTTTTCTTCTCCTTCTTCTTGCTCCTCCGATGGAACCGCAAACCTAATTCAGCTAGCCATTAATTTCCTCACACCATTCCTGCCATCAATAAAGTCCTTTTTACTAAAGCTCTTTACAAGTTTGTTTGCTAATGGCCACTAAAAACCAAAAAACATTCTCACAACTAACCATACTAAATTGGAACGCCAATGGAGTCAAAGCAAAGCGAGAAGCCTTCTTGGAATTCATGTCCAGACACAATGTTGCAGTAGCTTGCATCACAGAAACGCATTTATTACACAAATAAAAGTTTTCTATACCTGGCTACGCAGTGTATAAATCCGATCACAATGCTCCAGTCGCTTCAGGTGGAGTGGCTATAATTATTCGAAAAGACATACCTCACCACTCAGTTTCATTATCTCAATTAACCAGCATCGAAGCCTGCGCAATTCAAATATTCACACGCAATTCTTCTAAAACTACAATAATTTCAGCATACAAACCGCCAGGACCCAATCTAACTGACCAGGATATTAATACGTTATTTTTTGACACAGCACCGACTTTCCTAGCAGGAGATCTAAATAGCAAGCATCAAACATGGGGATGCCGTGTAACAACTCCAAATGGAAGACGTTTATTAACTGCAGCTGATCACAACGCAGTTAACATTGCAGCTCCGTCAGATCCCACATTCTATAAACCAAATGTAACACCAGATATACTAGACATCGCACTCTACAAAAATATATCAAGCACTCCCACTATGGCTGTTCTCCCTGAAATGGACTCGGATCACTGCCCAGTCTTAATCTCGCTCGATGACATTCTGATTCTACAACCGCAACACACAAAGAAACTCAACAAAGGTTTCATAAACTGGGAGACTTTCCAGCACGTAATGGATGACCAGTTAAGAATTACACAGAATTTGAGAACCCCCAGTGATACCGATGCAGCAATTCTCAGCTTCACAATATCCGTAACTTCCTCCATAGACAAAGCCACAGCTCCAGCGAGACCTCATCAACTCAGAAAATCTTGCCATGAATCTTTGCCCCCAAGCATCAGAAACCTCTTGAAAGAATAGCACAAAACTCATCGACTTTGGCAAAAGCACAGAGAAATTTGGCAACTTCGTCGCTTGAACCAACTCACAAGAGAAGTGAAGAAACGAATGGATGAATATTGGTATTCATATATTCTGCATATGATTCTATATGCAGAACAAAACTACTAAAGAAAGTAAAAAAAAAAAAAAAAAATAGGGATACAAGGTCCAATGTTTTCATGGCTATGTCATTTCCTAACACAACGCTTTATTGCAACCAGATATGGAAGAAACATATCTAAATACAAACAAGTACACCGTGGCTTACCACAAGGCGCAGTGCTCAGCACAACACTTTTTAATATATTTATTAACGATCTGCCACAACAAATACAAGAATTAGGTGTGAAGTGTGCACTATTTGCTGATGACTTAGTAATGTGGACTTCAAAACCAAAAGGCAAAAGTACAGAACTAGAAAAAACCATGCAACAATCCTTAACCAAATTACAAAGGTAGACCAAAGAAAATTTAATGACTGTTAATACAACAAAATCAAACTACCAAATCTTTTCACTAAGAAAAAAGCCACTAAAAATAAAACTCAATTTTGAGGGTCAACAATTACCAGAAACAAAGGAAGCAAAGTATTTAGGAGTTACATTTGATACTAAACTTACATGGACCAAACAAATAGAAAATGTAGTACAAAGAGCAGAGAGGCGCCTTTCACTGTTAAAACGTCTAACAGGAATGAAGTGGGGATGTTCCAGAGCAACTCTTAACACAACATACAATGTATATATAAAGCCATTATTTACTTACTGCAGCGAAGTTCTTGTAACAGCAAACACAAAAAAGATTCAAATCTTTCAAAACCAAAGTCTGAGATTAATTACAGGTGCTATCAAAACCACACCAATAGCAGCTATGGAAATACTAACCAACCAATGCCCCATTGAATATGAAATAGAAAAAGCGGCTCTTATTCAACACGAAAAGTTGATCAGACTCCCATTCAATACATGACACAAGAGAAATTTTACACATACACTAAAGACTCAGGAGAGCTTTCTTTCCAAAATTCAAGACATCAAGAAGAATGTATACCTTCCTAATTCAAAGGAAAACTTCATATCTAAAGTCAATCCGACACAAACATTAGACATCACATATTATTTACACCTGACAGAAGAAGTTAAGAAAAGTGATACTCCAACTAGTGTTCTAAAATTATTGGCATTAGAGACATCCCATACTAGATTTCCAGAACACGAATGGCTCCATATTTATACTGATGGATCACTAATATCAAACCAAGATGGAGCAGGTGCTGGAGTCACATATCACCTCTTTTCCTATTACAAATCTTTAAGTTATGGAACTACAAACTTTGATGGAGAAATTGAAGCAATTCCAATGGCCCTACAAAATCCTTTGTACAGAATTCCACATTTTCAGCAAGCAGTTATTCTCTCAGATTCCAGGGCAGCAATTATAGCAATTACTTCCAAGTTGTCACCAAAAAACCAAACAATTATAGAATGTTGGAAAATCCTTATCCATCTAACAGCACTTCAAAAACACCTAGTCTTCCAATGGATACCAGCTCATTGTGGACTGAGTGGTAACGAGAAAGCTGATTTTCTTGCAAAAAAGGGTACCTGCAATGTGCAGAAATTCATAGTTAATCTACCATTTTATGCAGCTAAAAGATTAGCCAACTCTGAATTCAAAAAAATTATTGAAAAGTATTACTATGAAAAATCAAAAAATAAAAGATGGTAACTACCAAACATTCAAACAGTAATTCCGGAGTATCCTCGAAAAACAGCAGTTGCAACCTTCAGGTTGATTACAGGACATGATTGTCTGGCAAAACATTTAAACAGAATTGGGATATATTCTTCACCACTCTGTCCTCTATGTGATCTGCAAGAGGAAATGGATCAAGACCACCTTCAAATATGCCCGGCCACTTCTAGTGCCCCATCCATCAGTGAAAAATATTGGAGAGCAAAAGGATTAATGACTTCATTGTCAGAAATCCAGCATTAGCTAACAACAACATATTGGTATTCAACTTACCAACGGCATCTCTCCAGTATCTCACCGGAAGACTCGTCATTGTGGAAAGAGACTAAAAGAGTACTAAAAGAGCCGACGATTATTCCGCCCCTAGAGCAAGATGGAAAACACTACATCTCCAACTGTGAGAAAAGCGAACTATTTACAGATACTCTACAAAATACGTTTAGATCTAATCCAGGAAGCAACGTAGAATTCAACTACGAAATTGAACAGTTTACTTGTTCTTACGCCACAGTACCACTACCCATTGACTTCACTTCACCCAAAGAAATTCTTTTTATCATCCAGCAACTTCCCGTAAGAAAATCACCTGGGCATGATCTCATAACAAACTTTGTATTACAACATTTCAGTCACAAAGCACTTGCTATCCTAGCTTCGTTGTTCAACAGTTTTGGGCGAATGGGTTATTTCCCAAGAATCTGGAAACACGCCATAGTTATTGTTATTCATAAACCTGGAAAACGCCCATCCAATCCAACATATTATGGTCCAATAAGTCTGCTGCCAACTCTGCCCAAGGTGTATGAAAAGATTATACTGAAACGTTTAGGAACATTTCTAGAACAAGTGTCACTGTTACCTCCCTTTCAATTTGGTTGCCGTCGCAAACATTCGACTACTCATCAAATTCTCCGAATTACAGAGCAAATGGCACAAGGCTTCGAGAAGAAAGAACACACTGCTGTCGCATTCCTTGACTTCACTCAGGCATTTGACAGAGTTTGGCATCAGGGTCTACTATACAAACTGTTTCTCTATGGCACTCCAGACTACCTCTACAAAATAATATCCTCCTTTCTATTATACCGTACCTTTTCAGTTCGAATAGGTAACAGTCATTCTTCTACCAGACCTGTAACAGCAGGTGTTCCACAAGGTTCAATATTGGGTCCAATTCTGTTCAACTTGTTCACTTTTGACATACCTACAACGCCCACAGCTCAAATAGCAACGTATGCCGATGACACTGCCATCTATGCAACCCATCGTAATTTACACATCGCTAGAAATCGCCTTCAAGAGGCCTTAAACTTAATCATACCCTGGCTTGACAACTGGCGCATTTCTCTCAACCATAATAAATGTGAAGCAATGGTGTTTACATTATGCAGACCGGAATATCCACCATTAGTAACGATAGCAACAAATTCTATACCCTGGAAAAGTGACAGAGAAACGTTGAAATACCTTGGTGTACTGTTTGATAGAAAACTCACGTGAAAGCCACATATAAGTTACAAACTCAAACTTGCCCAAATAAGACTGACAACAAAACTTTATCCACTTCTCAACAAAAGATCTTCGCTTAAGTTAAAACAAACTGCATACTACTCTACACAACTCTTTTAAGGCCGCTTTTAATATATGCCTGTCCAATTTGGGGAGGAGCTAGTGCTACAGAAATTAAACGCATCCAAACGTTTCAAAACAAAATCTTACATATCTCAACTAATGCGCCATGGTTTGTCAGAAACAATCAACTACACAGAGAAACTGGAATCAGTACCATTCAACAGTCAATTTCTTCACAAGCCGAACAGTTTTACAGCATTCTAAAGAACGTTCCTGGATCTATTCACTACTCTCTTGGCAGAAAGTCCAGCTTTCCAACAAGAGTCGTCTACCACTGGACCAGTTATCATAGCAAGATCTGATTTAATTTTAACTAATACTGTGAGTGAGGGGCCCAATGGGGTTTACCTCATTTCAGTGTTACCTATTATATTTTATTTATTGTTATGTGTATTTCAACAATGGTCTGTAGAGCGCACATGCGCTGATCGATCAATAAATCATTAAAAAAAATAGCAAAAGGGGAGTGCCGTGAACTGAACATAACCGGTGGGGTCAACCCAATAAGGAGTACCGTGAACTGAACTTAACTAGTGGGCCTCACCCATAGCATCAGAGGGAGTACCGTTAAATGAACTACCGGTGGGACTAGCCACATTGCATCATAATGAGTACCATGAGATGAAATTTACTGATGAGTCTCACCCATATATCATCAGAGAGCGTCCCGTGAACTGAACTTCAGTGGGCTTCACCGCAGGTTGCGTAACACGGAGTACCGTGAACTGAATGTTACCGGTAGGCCTCACCCCACATAGCGTAAGAGGGAGCAAAGTGAAATGCAATTTACTATGGGCCTCAACCATTATAGGTCAGAGAATCTACCGTGAACTGAACTTTACCGGTGAGTCTCACCCCACATGGCATTAGTGGGGGTCCCGTGAACGGAACTTTACCACTGGGCTTTGCACATAGCATCAGAGGACATATATTGAACTGAAATACACCGGAGGGACTCACACATATCTCAGATGGTGTCTCGTGAACTGACTTTGCCAGTAGGTTTTTCCATACATAGCAATAGGGTTACTGAACATTATGGGTGAGTCCTATCCCACATAGCATCAGGGGGAGCACTGTTAAATGAACCTCATAGTTGCCCATATAAAATATGAGTGCGTAACTTCTAGCGAAGGGCTTAACATCGCATCCCATGCGCATCAAATCACATTGCATGCGCACTGCTTAGCATGGCACCGAATGCATACCGCATAACATGCACATCGCTTCCCATACAATGCGTATAGAATTACGTACCATGCACATCGCCTAGCATGACACCGAATGCGCATCGTATCATATGCACAACGCCAATGCATGCCGTACGCATCATATGCACAACGCATCGGATGCGCATCGCATGACTTTCGCGTGTATCCTATGCGTATCTCTTGGCATCGCATGTGATGCCCATGAATCGCATCGCATATCATGCGCATACAGTTCCATCGCATCACACACGCATAAACATCCGAATGGACATCGCATCACATCGCACGCGCATTGCATAACATCAAATCAAATGCATAACATCGCATGAGCTTCGCATAGTATCGCATGGGCATCGCATAACATACATGCGCATCACTTGCGTATCGCATAACATCGCATCATACGAATCGCATCACATGCACATCGCATAACATTGCATCACATCAGACAAGTTTTAGCGTCGCATACATATCATAGCATAACATAGCATTGCATAACATCGAATCGCATATGAATCTAATCACACAGGTATCGCATACCATCGCATGTGCATCGCAATCTCCTCGGTCCACATAGCATCAGAGGGGGTACCGTTAAATGAACTAACCCGTTATCCTCACCCCATAGCATCAGGGGATTACCGTGAGCTTAACTCTACTGACAGCCCTCGCCTCATAGCATCAGAAGGGGATATCGTGAACTGAACATTACTGGTGGGCCTCGCTCCGCAAAGCATCACAGGGGGTACTGTGAAGTGAACTTATCGTTGGTCCTCACACCATAGCATCAGAGGAGGTACCGTGAACTGAACTTTAACGGTGAGCCAAACCCCATATAGTATCGAGCGAGTACCATGAACTGAACATTACATGTCGACCTCACCCCGCGTAGCATTAGAAGTAGTGAAATGAAGTTTACCGGTGAGCCTCGTCCCTTATAGCGTCAGAGACGAAAACGTGAACTGAGCTATACCTGTGCGCGATGGTGAATCGCGATATGAGGATGATTTCGTTGCGAACCCCGTCGACGGAGTAGACAACTTTCTGGTACACTTATCTGGCCGGGAGGTTCACCAGAGCTTTAGTCACTATTCATCATTATCAACGGCCGAACTCCTGAAGCATCTCCCTTGGTTGTTGTAGCTTGGCTTGAGATGGCTACTATGGTCTGCAGCTAGACGATGCTTTCCACCGGTTTTCAGGAGCCTACCAGAAGTTTTGGGACGCCACTGACGTCGGAATCATGTTCGGTATTTCTGTCGACATCCCATTAAGGCCAGCTGTCAGCTGCACAGGTTCCTCTTACATGTACCATCGGTTGTGGGCGGCGACGGTGGTGAATTGTCGGCGAAGGACTTCAAAGCTCGACGTGCGGGCGCACCTGGATGGCTTGACGCGCGCGACTTTTGTGTCACGTCGTGGTGTCTCGACCTTCAAGTTCTTTGTTTCACCGAGAATTTGTTTCACCTTAGCGTTCGGTGGCATGGTGTCGACACTGTCTTTCGGGGCACTAAGACGTTCCCCAACATCCTCCGGGGCGTTAACGCGTTGGCCGAAATCTTTCTCGGCCTCCTTCAAGGCAGTCGATCATTGCCAATAGCTCTAACTTCGTATTGGACATTTCTTATCAATTGCCTCATTCCGGATTCCATTGTGTTTCCCATCTGCTGCATTCCAGAATTCAATGTGTTTGTTTCTGCCATGCTAGTCAGTAGTTGTTTCATCATTTCTTCCATCATGTTTTCGCGGCTTTCATCCCTCTTCTGACACCAGTGAACTTTATCTCACTTTTCTGGAACTTTATTTTCCTATTAATTTACAACAGCTATAGCCTCGCATTCACGAATTAGCACATCTATACTTATTAAACTTTCTCTCCCTTTTTAATTTTTTTTTATGTTTTGTTACGCAATTTTTCTACTTGGCCTTTCCAACTCTAAAACATCACTCACTCTGGCATGGTAACGTCACGTCATGCCAAGGAGCATTCAATTATGGATGCTTCTCAAGGAAGTCTGAAGCGATGTCAATATGTTTGTACTTTACGTAAATCCAATCGATTTAAAATTCCCCAGCACCATATGTGGGATCCTCTGCTGCTTTCATCTTGGCCTCAGTAGCTGTTTTTCAGAATTTTAATAGAAAAATGTTTTGTACACAATTCATTGATATTTTCAACTTTTTCAGTATGAATTATGGAAAATATTTAATTTCAGCTCAACTATTTCATATTTTTAACTAGTGCATGACAAATTTTAATACCTCAATCTCTGAAGCTCTCCTGAAAATTCCACACTAACAAGTTATAAACCAGGGCCCAAGAAGCATTTTGAATAATGAAAAATGCCGGGGGAAAAAGGATTCAGAAAAACCGATTTTTAATTGTAACAATATATTTTTGTACTTCACCTAAATCCAATCAAATTAAAATTCCCCAGCACCATATGTGGGACCCTCTGCTGCTTTTTTCTTGGCCTCAATAGAGTTTTTGAGAGCCTTGTTTGCTTGGTCGTTTCTCAATATGAAAACTTTCTGTTCGCCTTTCCATTGTTCACGGAATTTAGAGATGTATTGTTTTTAGCTAACCTTTACACTATGTATTTTCGCTAATGTGTACACTAAGCGCATAGAAGATCTGCTTGTTACTGTTTTACTACATATATATAAATTACAGAACACTGACTGCAGTTCTCTGTTTACAAACAAAACACGTATCAGATTTGCGACATTCCAGCTCGATATATCGAGTTCATTTTAGCACAGCCAACTCGCAATCTTTCTGAATCAAGATTCTCTGCAAGAAAACTGCCCGCTAAATTCAAAGCCGTTGAAAACGAAAACCGCATTTGAAAACTGTAGTGACCAAGGAACACTCAGCTCCACTGGAACATTTAAATTCCCTCCTGGAGCTTTAAAAATGACGATATTGAGAAAACAAGTGTGCCATTAAAGTACCTTACAAAGTATCAGCGTAGTAGAAATGCAAGAAGTAAAACTAAAAATATAGAACAATCTTTGTCAAATTTCATCGATACATTGTCCTAACGTCAGGTTGAAAGTTTATGCAATATAGTTTGCAAAAGAGATAGGTCTAAAAAAATAAACGATAACAGCTGGAAGAAGCGGTGTTACACATCGGATTTTTTTCAGTGTTCGAATTGTTGACTAAAGATACCTATATAGGAATGTAGAAATCATTATTAATGTTTTGACATTTGCATGTATATAGCATGTATATAGTTGCATATACAATTACCTACCGACGGGTGGTTGAGGTCGTTAAAGTTTAGACATGTCCGTGGTTCAAATCGCTCCCTGCCAGGTTTTCCCAGACTTCTCAAAGTTCTTCCCGAATTTCCTTTCCCAATTATAATTTCATTTCATATATCATCAGTTTGTTACCGCCTGTGGTACTGTAATATGTAATAAAATTCCAAGCACCCCTCTATCTATTATTAGCTTATTTAGAATGTGCAATAACTGCAACCAGGACCCTCTATTTAGGAGGTCCTGCTGCAACATGTGGTGTTGCATTTTCCTTCACTAGGTCGCAGCACTGGGTCACGAACACACGAACCACGTCTTTGTTATGACCACAGATTATACTGGTTATGACTATGAGTAATTGCAGTTGACACATAACCTCAATATGTGCAACCCTAATTCAAGTTGTCACAAGTGGTTTCATATTATAACCAGTGGACTTGGTGTTGTATTAGGTGCCGGTGCATTTTTGGCATTCATCTGTGTGTATGAAAATAACGATGCTGCAGTATGGGCTTTTTTATCAGGTACGTATTTCAGTTATAAAATGTTAACTACTTTTGTTCATAAGGTCCTACAGATTGTGGACATTATCACACAACATATGTCACCACAGGTGCAATTAAAACATACGTCCATTACTATCAATAAAGAAGTTCATCTCTCCTCCGTTGTCGTCCTCCATGGCCCAGAGGTAACATAGTGGGTTTTGGTTCCCGAGGTTGTGGGTTCAGACCCGGCAGAGCCAAGGAATTTTTTTTTTTTCGGGCGTGAAAATCCTTAGCATGGCCTACTTTGGAAGGGAAGTAAAACCGTGATGCAGATTTACTGCAGGTAAAATAATCTCAAGTCTGACAAAGAGACCTCTAAACAAAATTGTCTTTCACGCCCAATATAGAATGGGACACTGAGAACCACAGTAGTTAAAGTGCGTCCATAAATATAAACTCAGTTTCAGTCGCCCTCCTCCCATCGTGCATAATGTCAAAGCAAGAAGAAATCGGGAATAAATTATAATGTGTCTTGATTTTAAGAGTGTACCGATAAATTAAGCATTTACCTATTACTGGATGGATTAAGAAATTCTATTATCTTGCATTGAGAGCGATTAAGTAAGAATGACTTCCTGTTTTAAGGATTTGGTTCCACTTCAAAATTAGTGATGGTTACCTAGGCAATTTTGGGTTTTAGCTAAACCAATGTTTCGGCTACATTTTGTTGTCAAATGCATTTTGATTATGGATATAAAGTATACATTTGCCTTTTCCAACAGTAGCCCATGAGGTCTTCTTCATTCTGAGTGCATTTTGTTTAATTGGTAAACTGTAGAGATAGACTACGCTTTTCTACACAAAAAATGTAGTTTTTATTAAGACACACAGTTTATATGAGAGAAGTTTTTGTGGCAATAACTATTTCTGAGATATTCTTTGTTACTGATTTGAAATTTTCAAATACTTAGAGCCAGGTGCATCAATGTCTGCTAATATTTACCATCAGCAACCAGAGGTAAAATGCTTACACTTCTTTTATTCCAAATACTAGTACATCAAAGTTTAAGATCATTCACTTATTTTATTTTGCTAATATGTGCTCACAATAGCAAGGACCTGCTCAGGAGCTGAAAGAAATGCACCTTCTTTTAGTTTCAGCACTGACATTGTTTTGTGGACTGTTCAGTCATGGCCCTATTGAAAGTATTGTTATGGAATTAAAATGGAGCTTGTGAAAAAAAATCTGGGTTGCACTCATATGACTTTCTCTACCCTTGTACTAACTATTCTTACAAACCCTTATTCCTCTTATCTTCTTCGTGTTAGTTGAGATAAACATTTGCAGAACTTATTGCATATTTTCTTGTAGCTGCAAGGGGAATATAGGAATACAGTAGGCTTTCAGCGAGTCAAATCTTTAAAACTGTTATCTCAACTAAGACAAAGAAGATAAAGGTACAGGAGTTTTTAAGAATGGTTAGTAGAAGAGTAGAGAAAGTCATGTGAGTGCAACACATCAGATTTTTTTATAGTAAGATTTGGTATATCTTATGGTTTATCAGTTATCCAAAAGTCATCAAAAGTAAACAGGACTAAATGGGCCATAGCCAGAAAATTCAAAATATACATTTCAATTACCGTATAAATATCTTAAACACATGACAGTTTAATAAAAATCGTCAGCCATTTTTGAGAAAATCAAAATTTAAAAAAAAAATTTCCCATGGTGTAAAGAGCTGAATTTTTTTCAAAATTTTTATGTCGCATCCTTGAAAGTTATTAAACTTAACTACCAATTTTGGTTTTTAATGGACTATTCGTTTTTTAGTTATGCTGTTCACAGACACACCAGAAACACACACAGACCTTTTTCTAAAAATGCTCTTTTTGGATTCAGAGTGTCTCAAAACATATCTGTTGAAATCTTGACATAGAAATTTTGGATCGAATACAATACTTCTACTTACTGTACATAGTAGAGAAAGTAAAAAAGGTAAAGAACCCCAAATTTTATGGTAATTGAACAAGAATTGCTGATTGAACTTGTTTTAAAATAGAAAAACTTGGTAAAAAATTTTCTGCTTCTACTTCATTTCTGGTTCTTGTATATGCATAGTTGTATGTTCTTTCAGCCTGAGATTGTGGATTAAAAAAAAGAATGTACAAGTATGGGTGGTAAGCATAACCCCCATCTCTTAACAAAAACACATTTGTAATTATTCTATTATGAAATTGTGCCTTTTCTCACAGTTTCTTAATATGGTGCTGTCATAGAGAGAGCCAGCCCATTGCACATCTAGTATAAGGAAATTGCTTATACGAGACTTGTTGCCTGCAGTTAATATAAAAATATTCTTATCTATTCTGGAATAACTACATTAATACAACCAGAAGATGTAATTCTTACATGGGTACTATCAGTTGCATCTATAACTCCAGGGAAACCATTAACGGGACTGAAACCTTTCATCACTTCCCTGTGTTCATCTTGGGTCATTGGAAATTTTATATAAGTATTGTTCAAAGTATTGCAACATAAACACAGTGGATAATTCATAGTGCAGTTGTTTTGTACACCTTTTCAGCATCACCCATTACAATGTTGAATGGCCCTGTAGCATAATATCGTAATGTTTTAAGTACTCGATTTGTTGGAGATATTGGGTTATTTCTTTGAGTAAGATAATCTTAACCTCTCATTTAATTATATGATTAGTGACAACACTATTGGTTCATTTAATTTGTACCTTTGTGGAATTTCCTGTCATTTATAATGCTGAATGGGTTGTCTCTTTCAAATACACATTTGTTCTCCATTACGGTGATTTAAGTAATCAATGTGTGCACAATGAATCATTTCTTTCAAACAACTGTGCCATTTTGTTCAGATTTAATGCTTGTAAAGTTCTTAATTGGCAGAATATCTCTGTTTAAATTTCATAGGCATTAGGTATTTATTTGAATGTTGTTATGTTTGATGCAGCAAGGAAATGAGTTTAGAGTCGTTAACTAGCAACTTTACTTAAATTACTAACACAATTGATGCATCTAGCCCTTATGCTTTTTTAATTGTTGTCATCTCATTTTTTCTCATGGTCATACAAATAATGTCCCCTACACAGAGGTTACTCTTATCGCCTGGTCACTGCAGTCTTCAGCTGCAGCCAACGCCACGGGAGAGTGCAGTATGGGACTGATAGGGTCAGCATGCTGCTTCCCCCAACTGTAAGATGACTACTTGACCTTTTAGGAATGCTACGTTTTTATCAGGACAGCTACTCAATGGCATCAACAGGTTGTGTGCACCCCAGGCCAGACCGCCCAGTAGAGAAAAATCCCCATCAGGGATCGAACCCAGATCCCCTGTGCCAGGAGTGGGCATACTACCACTACGCTATGGTCATGCAAAGGGAACATAATTTCAAAGGCTAACATAGTGATCCACTTTTAAAAATCCAACTATTACTTTAGCTACCGTCTTCTTATACATTGTGTAGTGAAAGTTCATCTCAGTTAACACATTTTAGTGCATACTCTTTCTTAATGCACAGAGTTATCCAAACAAATATTTCATACAGTAAAAGGAAGTGAAATGCAAAGGATTCGAGATGTCTTGTATCCGATTTCCCAGTTAGTGAACTATATGGAAGAAAAGGCTGTGTTGTGCTTATGTCATTATGATGCAAAGAAAGAACTGCCATAGTGACAATTGGGACTAGTTCATGTTCAAATTCAAATTTATTTACCATTAATATAGCAAAGCATGCATGGTTTCATCAGGTTACATAAATTTATGTAAAATTGCACTTATATCAATTTAACTATAAGATTTATAAATTTAAATACATAATAAATTTGGTTACCTATAATAAACCTCCCTCTGTAGCAAACTCTTTTGGAACAATGCATGGACTGTTCTTTTAACTTCATAAAGTTATAGCGTAAGTTAAGTGAAGTCTGAACAAAAGTGAACCAGGTTACTAAATGACAGTGACAGTTTAAAAACTGAACAAATACACAAAATGTTTAAGGTATCTGCACAACATAAAATGTATATCTTCAGTTTTCTGCAAATAGCCTGTGAAGCCCTCTTCATTCTGAATGACTTGTATAATTCATAAACTGTAAGAGAAGATAAGGTTATCTCCTTAGCACAGTGGTAGTACTGCTGCTTAGGAAGCGGGGAACCTGGGTTTGATTCCTGGTACCAGCATGGGGATTTTCTCCCATTGGAAGACCTGGTTCAAAGTGCATTCAGCCTCGTTTGGTCCCTGAGGGGCTAATTGAGGAGCTACTTAATTGAAAAGCAGTGGTCCCTGGTCGAGAAGACTGCATAACCTACCAGGAAGGAATGGGGCACTGACCACATCCCAGCTCCAGTACTGCACCCCACTCATGACGCCTGTGGTGGGCAGAGGTGGGAGGTGCAGTGATCAGGCGGTAGGCTTGTCCCAGATGGGCTGTTGTGCCATGGGGTTACATTTAAGAGAAGACAAAAGTTTACTGAGAAAAAAAGAAAGAACCTTTAATGCACACTTTATGTCAAAGTTGTTTGTGGCATTATCTACTTCTGAGATATTCTTTATTTGTTTGGTTTTTCAAGAACTTATCTTTTTTCTCATGTTCATGGAAGGAGTATGGAATTTCAAAGCCAGCACATAGCGACCCGCTTTTTAAAATTTGATCACTTTAGCGTACTGTATTGTTCTTCCTTTTTTTAAAATAATTTAACGTCTTTTAACCGGAAGGTCATATCACTGATGAATGTATGAAACTTGTGAAAGTATGCTCAAATAGGCTTAGCGAACATGGAGCTTAGTTATTTTTATAGGAATAAGGAAAAATCCTGGAGAAAACCTTAGCTGGGTTCTCATTCTGAGATTCAAACTCAATACACATGAATGTGCTGCAAACATGCTAACCCCATACTGTGGAGGTGGGCTGTTATCCTTGTTAAACCCATGGTGAAGTGTGTAGTGAAACTTTGTCTTAATTAACGCAATTTATTTAGAACAAGAAGCTTTTAAGAAGCGCAAATAGAAAAAGTCATATGAATGCAGTACACATTTTTTTCACATATATTTTCTGTTGAGTGACAAATAACATGCAATTCATATAAATTAGAGCTACTTTAATGAGCCATAAGTTCCCGCTGAAAGTTCATAGAAATGTTTTAATGATTTCAGTGGCTCTGGGAAGATCAGTAGCACTGCCCATTGTTGCCTGTTTTTGTTGATTTTGATGGCAATTATGAGCATTGTTGACTCTTTAGTTTGCAGTTGTAACAGAAATGTGCAGTACTCGCTTAGAGAGCATGTTTTTATTGCAAAAACATTGTTGACAGTCTTAAGTTTGCAGTTAACAGAAACATGTACTCACTTCTAGAGCATGTTTTTATAGTGAAAATATATTGGAACATAAATTCATTGATAACAACACAAACAGAAATATGAAAGAGAATTCAAAATGCATGATATTCTGGACTTTTTCTTATGAGGATATCTTAAAAATAGTGTGTATAAGAATAGACCATGGACAATTGCTGCACTCCATGAATCCATTAATAACAAAATAATGTACATTGTCAAGGATACTCTTCCTAGAAAGTCACAGAATGTGGTGAAACAAGTGCAGATATGTGTGGATGCTGGTAGAGGATACTTCCAACATTTGCTCAGAGAATAGTGAACAGTATGATCTCCCAAAGTTAGACATCCGTCCTATTATTGATTCAAAAGTTTAGGCCCTGAAGGCAATGTATCTATGAAAATAAAAAAATTTGCAGCTTTCTTCTGATTGCATTGAATGTTTTTCCACACACTCAGAATATAAACTATATTGTATACACAAAGTTTCAATGTCCTATGTGAAACCATTTTTAAATTATTAATGTATTTATTAAGAATAAATCACTTTTTGATATGCTAATATGAAATGACCCTTGGACCCTACAGTTTATTGTATCTCTCTTAAATTTTTAATTTGAGTATACAGATATAAAGAAATTGTTGTACAGCAGTTGCTTAGATTTAAGTAGTTTAAGAGAAAAAGAAGTTCTGTATACAACTTATTGATATTTTCAATTTTTTCAGTATGAGGTGAAAAATATTTAATTTCAGCTCAATTATTTTATATTTTTTAATTAGTGCATGACAAATTTTGATACCTTAATCTCTGAAGCTTTCCTGAAAATTTCAAGCTAATAAGTTATAAACTAGGATCAAAGGAGCATTAAGAATAGTGAAAAATGCTGAAAAAAATTGAGAAAAATGAATTTTAAAGTTTAACAATATATTTTTGTACTTTACCTAAATCCAACCAACTTAAAATTCCCTAGTGCCATATGTGGGACCCTCTACTGATTACTTTTTGACCTCAATAGCAATTTTTGAGAATTTTAAGTTTGCTTGTTTGTTTCTTAATATGAAAACTTTCCTTTTGCGTTCCCCTTGTTCACAAAATTTAGAGATGTATTGTTCTTAGCTACACCATGCACTTTTGCTAATTTGTACACCAAACTCATAAAATATCTGCTTATTACAGCTTTACTATAAATTGATGAATAACTTAAAACCTATTAAATATGTAAGATTGAAGCTGTAATACCTATTAAATACCTAAAAAATTCCTAATATATAACTGGAACACTGAAATAACCTGGCAAGACTACAGAATTACAGAACACTGACTGCACTTCTCTATTTACAAGCAAAACATGGAAGATTTGTAGCATTTTAGCTCAATATGACAAATTCATTTCAGCTCAGCCAACTTGCAACCTCTTGAAGCAAAAGTCCCTGCGAGAGTAATGTCAATCAAATTCAGAGCCAGTAAAAATGAAAATTGCATTTGAAAGCTGCAGCAACAAAGTTTAGCAGAACACCCATCCACACTGGGACATTTAAATCCCCGCCTGCAGCTTTAAAAATTATCAATATTGATAAAAAAAAGTGTGGCATTAAAGTACAAAGTATAAGTATAATAAAAAAATCTTATATGTTGCACTCACACGACTTTCTCTACTCTTGTACTAACCATTCTTACAAATCTTATACCTATATCTTCTTTGTGTTAGTTGAGATAAACATTTGTAAAAAATATCTTATTGTTTATTTTCTTATAGGTGCAAGGGGAACATGGAACTAAAGTAGGCTTTAAGCTACAGTCAAATCTTTAAAGCTTTGAAATTCCATTCTCTTTGCATGACTAACATATAAAAAAATGAATAACGATGTTGCATTTGACGAAAGTTTTAAGTTGTCCGAAACTGACACAAATAACAACGAATATCTCAGAAATGGCTCACTCTACAAAAAATATATTTGGACATAGATTGTGTGTTTAGCAAGATCTACATTTTTTGTAAGTAAGATTTGGTCTATCTCTTACAGTTTAGGAGTTATACAAAAGTCATCCAGAGTAAACAGGACCACCTGGACTATAACCAGAAAATTCAAAATACACATTTCATTTGGCATAAAAATATCTTAAATATACTGTCATTTTAATCAAAATTGTTAGCCATTTTCAAGAAAATCAAAATTTTCAAAACATTTTCCATGTAAAGGATAATTTAGGGTGGGGCTATTTTCTTCAAACTCTTTGTGACGCATTCTTGAAAGACATTAATCTTAAATACCAACTTTGGTTTTTAAGTGACTTTTCGTTTTTGGGTTATCCTGTCCACAGACTGACACACACACAAACCTTTTTATAAAAATGCTTTTTTTTTTTGTGCTCAGGAGGTCTCAAAACATATATTTCCGGTGAAATCTCAACATCAAATTTTTGGGTGGAATACAATACTTCCTCTACTTACCAGTAGAGAAAGTAAAAATGCAAAAAGTAATAATCAGAATTTTCAGCAATTTTTGTCAAATTTCATCAATAGATTGGTTTAGAGTGGTTCAGGTTTACGTGGATCATTTTGTATTTTCTATTCCAGGACATTCTCAATGAAAAGTTGAAGCCTTCTCCGGAAGTATATTATGACTTCACTGTGTTTGCATTCTACACATAATATCCAACCCTTGCAAAGCCTGTTTACTTTCTCTACTGGTAAGTAGAGGAAGTATTGTATTCCACCCAAAAATTCAATGTCAAGATTTCACCGGAAATATGTTTTGAGACCCTCTGAATCCCAAAAAAAAGCATTTTTAGAAAAACATCTGTGTGTGTGTCAGTGTGTCTGTCTGTGTCAGTCTGTGGACAGCTTAACTCAAAAATGAAAAGTCAGTTAAGAACCAAAGTTGGTATTTAAATTTAATGTCTTTCAAGGATGCAACATGAAGATTTTGAAGAAAATAGCCCCACACTAAACTACCTTTTACATGGAAAATTTTTGAAAATTTTGATTTTCTTGAAAATGGCTCTAACGATTTTGATTAAAATGTCATATGTTTAAGATATTTGTATGACAAATGAAATGTATATTTTGAATTTTTTGGCTATAGCCTATGTAGTCCAGTTTACTCTGGATGACTTTTGAATAACTCGTAAACCATAAGAGATAGACAAAATCTTACTGTACAAAAATATTATGTAGATCTCACTAAAACACACAATTTATGTCCAAATAAATTTTTCTGTATTTTGAACTATTTCTGAGATATTCGTTGTTGTTTGTGTCAGTTTTGGAAAACTTAAAATTTTCATGAAATGGAACATCGTTAATTTTTTTGATATGTTAAGCGCGCAAAGAGAACAGGATCCCAAAGCTTTAAAAAATTTGACTATCTCAAAGCGTACTGTATTCTAATATTCCCCTTGCACCTACAAGGGAATAAGCTGTAAGATAATTTGTACAAATGTTATCTCAACTAGCAGGAAGAAGATATAGGAATAAAAGTTTGTAAGAATGGTTAGTACAAAAGTAGAGAAAGTCATGTGAGTGAAACATATCACATTTTTAATGTTTTAGTCATTTAGGAGTTGAAACTAGAAGCTGTGTTGTAGAGTTTGTCCATTGAGAAGAATATAGCTTTATAGAATATAGGAATTGTTAAAATCAGTTGAGTGGTTTCCATAATGTGTATAAGTGAGCTAACCCTTTCAGTCCCAAATTATTTTGCTACTTATGCCGTTCTCCCTCTAATTCAAAACCGGTTTAGATTAGGCGGTCTGGGACACCTTCAGCCCACTGACTTGAATAGCCATGATAGTTAAGGCGATACGTGGTGCACTGGCCATGCACTCAAAGCCTGAGGTCGTGGGTTGGAGTCTTGGCAACCGCAGTCAAATGTGTCTGTGGTAAAGGATGGGGAGGGTCCACGTAAAATAATCAGTGTGATGGCACGCGTGGATGATGACGGGGTATTATTTGACTGAGGTTGCATGGATTTTGGTTTTCTTTTTAAAAAAACCACTACAATGTAAGTTGTAAAAAATAATTTTGCACAATTCAGAACATCTCAAATACATATGTTTAATTGGGGATGGACAGTATAACAAGAATGTAGCAGAAAAAACCATTAAAAGTATTACAAATAGGAAAAAAATGCCTATGTCTATTATCATGGACAACGGGACTGAAAGGGTTAATAAAATTAAGTTTAGAATAACACTAAAGTTTACCTTTCACATTATACACATCCACACATAAAGCACACTGTGTATAAAATTATTTAGAGAAATAAAAAGTAAATATTTGAAATGTTAGATATAGTAATGTTAGTCTGATTCTCCCTGTGAAATCAGTGTACAAAAGTCTTGGGAGTTAAGGAATGTGTATGCTGTTCCAGCGGTATTTGCAGCAGTTACTTTCCATCTACATTACCTTCACTTGAGGGATAAACTGGAATTATGGCATTCTCCGGAGACACTGGAAGGTTTTAAATGTCTTGGAATGTTAGCTCTCACATGTGGTTTTGGTGGCACAGTGTGGTACATTTTCCTTGCAGAATATCATCATATACGTAAGTATTACCTAAACCTAAAATTGTGCAAGGATAACATGGGTTGTAAGATAGTGTTTGCAAATAAAACTATGGAACACACTCTTGTGTTCCATAGAAGAAGCTTTAACTAAAAACATGTTTTACACATCCATTGCATGCATCATCAGTTTTTGAACACCTGTGTGTTTTAAAATTATTTGTTGTTCAGTGATGCCTTCAATTGCCAGGATCACATCAGCATTGTTGGTGTGCAGAATTTTGCACCACAGTAGTTCCTTTACATGCCAGTAAATCTACTGACATGGAGCTGTTGTTTTTTTAAGCACACTAAAACCATCAGTCTTGGCCGGATTTCAATCCACGACTTTGTGATCAGTAGCTCAGTGTCTAACCAACTGAGCCACCCAGACTGACACACACATCTGCATGTGCAACTTAATTTTATTACTTTTGATTCTAATTGAGTGCTTTGTAGTGAAGAGTCCCAAGCATTCAATCATGTTATATTACTTGTTAGAAGTTGCTCACCATTGTTAGGGAAAAAATGGAATATAGAAAACAAGGAAAAGCTATTATAATCGGTAGAAAGGTACATAGAACTGGAGGTATGGGAAAAGGTGTTCATAAAAGAATATGAACTTTGAGTTGCCAGCAGAAGACAAGCTTATACAGAGATTTGTAGAAGGTATCCAGAGTCATCAAAGAAAACCAATGTATCCATGAGGCATGAGGAATATGTTACAGTAGGAGGAGAAACTGACATCCACGTCTTTTAAAGCATACTGAAACCATAGTAAATTCAATGCTACTTGGTAATAAATGATTAAATATTGTTGCCAGACTACTCTGCCATCGATTATTCATTTTTTCTCATTCTCGGAAGTTTGGGTTCATTTGAGCATAATTACAACCAATTAATGTACTGATGGCATTACTTAAGAGCAATGTTGCCAATCACATAACAGTTCAAATACTTTTTTTTTTTTACAAAAACTATGAATACAGCAAAAAAAAAGTAATATTAAACATTGTAACCAGCTCTACAATATATGGATGACCTTGGCAGTTTTACACCACTCAAATGCTTTATTATACTACAGTAAGTACCTTATTGTATTAGATAGGAGTAGCTGCGCAAGAAATTTATCAGTTTCTCCTCGTCTTATAATATATTCCTGTATGTTTGAAATCCTACAATCAATAAATAGCTAACAATGCATGTGATGGGCTGGAACACTTAATTTTACATAATTTCAATGTGTGTTATTTGTGTTGGCAGCTGTTCTTCCAGTGGACAGCAGCATGTACATAGCCTCTGTGTGGACATTCATGACAGCAAAATGGGGACTTACACTCTTCTTGTGCACCAGAATGTACACAAATTTTCTTCGGAGTCATTATCCACCGCTGATTAGTGTCTGAATGGACCAGTCACTTGCAATGCATCTTCTTAGCTCCTGCATTTGTGTTCAGCATTTAATATGGTGTTTTTTATCAAAAGGGAAAAACGTTTTATTGGTCAAATATGAGTTCAAAGTCAATTTTCTGCACCCACTTAAGCAAGATATTTCAAAAATGGAAACCACAATCAAAGATTATAATTTAAGGTTTTAAGTTTCAAAAAGGTGTGCATGTTACTGAGAATTGTTTTGTAAAGTGTTTAGCACTAGAAATAAGTAGTATACATTTCTGAGTAAGCCCATAGTCAATTAACTTTTCATATTACTTCAACTTTAGGGCATAAGGATCTCTAATGAGGATTTTTATAATCAGTTAAGTTCAGTGCTGTGTGCCACTAAAGCCAGCAGTTATACGTGCAAGATAGCATTAGGGAGAAGTAAATATGTATTAGGTGTGAAATACCTGGAACAGTTTGCTTATAATCACTTTCCTCGATGTATGAGATTAATTTAATCCCAAGTAAATATTGCACTCCACCAGATTTGAACCTGTGATCTTGGGAGTTGGAGATTAGCATGGAAGGCAGTTTGCACGTTTTAGGTATATATTTCTGGTTCCAATGTCAAAATACCTTACTTGTTTTATTCTTGGTGTCCATTAACTTCTTGAAATAGATGCTAAATATTAAGCTTGCTAAAGTTACTCAAACCGTTTCTGATTTTAAAACAAATAGTCACAGATCAAATCACTTACGGAAAAGACAATTTATTTTATATTCAGACTTTTGAAGTTGTAAAATATTGTAAACCAGTGTTTAATAACCAGGGCTCGGATTTTTAGGTATTAAAAACTTGGAAAGTATTTATTTTTTATGTACTAAACTGTCAAAAATATGTGCCAAAACAAATAAAATATTTTTTTTTAATCTGAATGGCTGAACTAATATAAATGTACATGGTACTCAACAGCCATTATTCCTGGAAGAAATCAAGTACTGTAGAGTTACAGTATATGACCATGTGCTTCCTAAAATTTTCTATATCAAATGATTGATGATTGTCACAAAGAAATGTCTTGAATTTTGAAAATTATTGCTCCTTATCACAAGAAGTTAGTAGTACAATTATAACATGAAATGTCACTCACATCACGTCAATAATTTCATGTTGCTCATCCAACACACTTGAAATTTTACACATTCTGTCAAATGCATATGCTATTGGCTGGCCCCGTAGCGCAGTTGGTAGAGCACCTGCTTGCTGTGCAAGAGGTCCTGGGTTCGATTCCCAGCAGTGTTTCTCCAGCCAGGATTATTCCTCATCCTTCTCTGAGTCTGGAAGTATAACGGTGGCATTGTGGCTGAGTGGTTAGACCACTCGCCTACTACCTAGGCGGAACGCACATGTGGCATTCGTGGTGGGCGAAGCAGTGTCTGGACGGGTTTTCTCCAGGTTCTCCGGTTTCCCCCGCTATTCATTCCACCAATTGCTCCATTATCTCCCTTCCAATCATCTATTTTGCCTGCATTTCATATCATCCTCTTCCTCAGTATCATACCTGGTGCTTGGCTGACCACCTGCTCCCAGGTCTTCACTCTGTCTGGTCCAGAGGTCCCTCTGCTCCCCGACAAGAGTCTGACACTAGGCTGGCTTGTAAGTCCTACATAAGGGGAGGGTAATCAGGGAAAGAATCATGCTATTGTATACACTAGTCGGGCCATCAAGCAATGCATAAGCACATTCCAATGGAGCAATTCCCTGTTCTTAACTTGTGGACTTGTGTAGCTTGAGAAAACAGGACGTTTATATTGTCTTCAAGCTGGAGGGATACCTTAGTTGACATATCAGTTCTTCTAATAATGAACTACAAATTGTGACATCTGGCCTATGTAATTGAGTTGGATGATGACTAGTTAAATATAATTCTTCTGCTGCTTTTATGTAACTTTATATAAATATGTGAAAATTATTTTAAAAGGATGTGAGTTTTATGTAACTTTTGTGAATATCCAAAAATATTTACATACTTTATGTGCAATAAAACTTAAAATATTTGCTTTGATGTGAATATCCACAATGTTAAATTCAGTTTTAAGTTCATATTAGGTTGCACAGAAAATATGTATTTACCTAAAACTCCGAGCCCTGTTAGTAACAAAATGAATCTAGCCAGCATTTCAATCTCTCAGGATTGATAAATGCAAACGTTAATCTCTCTTAATTTGAAATTGTAGTGTAATTTTAGTAACAGATTTATATTTGTTTTGTTTCTGTGTTGTAGCATAGTTTGTTCTTTTAATTTATTTTGAATATATATGCAGCTGTTAAATCAAGAGTGTTTTGGAATATAAATGTATTCTTTATAATACTATAACAAAAATGTCAGAAGTTTAGGGGCACACTCCTCATGAGTCCAGAAACACTACATTTCTTTTCTACAGCTTCTCCTAAAGCTCTGCTTACATTATATGAGGTTTTGTTAGCAATTGTATAGCAGCTATTGTGTAACAACAAACCCACACCAGAAGAGTCAGATTGCAGGAAGACAGGCTTGTTTACCTCTGGTTAGGACAGTTACAAATAGGTTAGGTCATGTAACAACTACAGGCTGGTGCAGAATATCCTTAGAATGGAAACATGCTTATGGAAAGTGAATGCTATGCATTGCTAATCAAGTAACAACATGTTGTGATGTGGCAGTAAAAGCTTAATGAAAGTTTAAAACAAAGCTCAATTTCTATTTGTATATACATATTATGTTAGTCTTATAACTACAGGGAAAATTTGACTATGTTTATGAGTTATCCCGGCTGTGTTTCTGCTTTCTCATATTGCCTGTATATAATATGTATTTCTATGTTTATTATTCAAATCTAATGTTTAGTACGTATGCACTATACTGTACATTCCTTGACATGTTCATTGTTCATGGGCCTTTATGGCTACTAGTGAACTCATTGAACACAATCCAGTCTAATGTAATCTAATCTAGTCAGTTTGTTTGCAACTACTAATGGTATTTTTTCACCTGCTTCCCGTTCAGCCAACAAAATACAGGTTAGCTAACGTTAAAATTTGATAGAATAAACATTTTCTAAGTGCTAACTTAGTACTATAGGTTTATCAAGAAGTCGCTCCACAGCTCTCTTGCAACCAAGAGTCCCCTAAGGTCAGAATTCCGGTGGCAGCACTGGTTGCCGCAAGTATATGGTTATGACATTCCGCAAAATAAGAAATCTGATAGATTCACATATGTAATTCATGAAAGGTAATGTAGATAAACAGGATATCAACGTTACCTTGAGCAGTATGCACCAGCATGGTACAGAGAAACTTGTTGATAATCCTTTATTTCAGATTTCTCTAATTGTGCAGCCATGGAAAAAATTATTGAGCTCATTAGGAGAGCACAATATTTCTATGTCCCACATCATGTTGCAGTGTGGTTTACACAAATCAATATTTTCAACATGCAACTGAGTTTATTGATAGCCTCTGTTCCATATGTTGTTGTCTGTCGGACACATGAATAGGCTCAACTGCACTGAGTAAGTGAAAATTTGATCTGCATATGTCAGCTGTGCATATGAGCCCAGGGAGAACACTTCCAGCATCTTTTGTAAGAGAAAGTAAAAGCATTTTACAAATTACTTTCTTTCATGTAGCCCCACCCACCAAGCTCTGCTGCCAGTAATATCTGAAATATTAAGGGTGTATAGTGTAAGCAGAGTTGTAGAAAATGAACTGTAATAAGGGAACAAAGCATTTCTGTTTCATGTTACTTATTTCCGTCCTTTGTATTAAAAGAACATACCCTAAAGTTTTGACGCTTTTGTTATGGTCTTATTATTGTTTATTTATAATGTTATGTTAAAGCAAGAGGAACTATGCTGAAGAATATAAAATCCATGATATGTACACATCAGGTCTGCAAATACAAATACACTTTGGTACTCTACAAATACATAGAGACTATAAGCTTCACTTAGCTTAGCATTTGCTCATAATACATAGAAAATCAAAAGTTTGAATCCTTTTTCAAATAAATTTGTTTTTAATGGTTTAATTTATAGCTAGTAAATGTACCCATTAATAAGGAAGAATTTATCACAAGATATAAATATATTATCAACACTGCAGTAATTAATAGTTTTAATATAGATTTTAACTAGAAAAATAGAGATGAGAGATATTTAAATATCAAAAGAAGTTAAAGAACTTTCTACCCTCAAGAAAATCAAAGATGATTGTAATTTTAAAAAAGTTTACTTAACATCCTTGGGCTAATAAAAAATTTACAAACATTTTTAAAGAAAATAGAATAACTTTGGTTCCTCAAAATAAATATAATATTAAAATATTGCTAACTTTTTCTAAAAATATATAAAATTCCAAATTATAAAAGATCTGGCATTTATCAATTTAGTTGCTTGGATTGTGACAGGGTTTACATTGGTAAAACTAACCGTCATTTGGAAACCAGAATAAAGGAACATTTTAGAAATATTAGGTATAAACAGATGGAAAAATCAGCTGTAGCAGTTTTGGTCATTTAATCATGAAATAAACCCAGAGGTTAAATTATTAAAACAATTAAATAGACCCATAAATTTAATAGTTTGGGAAAAGATATTAATTTTGAAAAATAAGAAACATGTTATGAATTTTGACATACTACTTAATCGAGTCTGTTAAAAAATTTGTTTTGCTTTCAGCAGTTAATAATGCAATAAAAATTATATACCTAGCATCTGTAGAGACGACAACCAGTAAAAACAAGAGTAGCACTGAAGACATGATAGATATATCATGAAACTGCAGTTTTATATGTTTAATTTCAAGAAAATACTAAGATAATGTGAAGCTTATAGTCTCTAAATATTTATTATATTTGTAGATTTCCATTGCTTTACTGTTAAAAGCTTCATTTTTGCATTGAATACAGTTCTCTATTCTTTCATCTTGTGTTTTACAAGGATTCCAAACAAAAGCAAACCTTTGAATAACTGAGTTCCAAAATGTATGGTTTTTATTTAACTGCTTGTTGCTTGATTGGAAGAAAACCGTTCTGTAAATTGCTTAATTAATTATTGGATGTAATAGTTGACTCCTTTTTTTTTTATAGGAACAACAATAGAATAATGAGCTAGTGTAGTGTTTCTACAGCTGTCATGAAATACTGTACTGTGTTCTATGAAAACAATTCCTTGTAGTATTATTATTTAGTAGCTTTTATTGCACCTGATTGGATATTTGTTCACATTATATCAGTATTACAGCCATTTTATAAGCTACATATTCCAATATCTCTTAGCCCAAATACAGACTCAGAATGTACGAGCTACGAGGGGTGTTCAGAAATGAATTATAATTGCATTGTTTAAAAAATACTGCTCTATCTATGGACACGTCCTCTCATGGGGCAATGAACCAGGGTTGCCAACATTTAAAAGTAAAATTATTGTACCTGCCACTCAAAATTATAGATTTGGATTCAAAATTATCGTAGATTCATAAACCAAATGATACAACAATAAAAATAACTGTATAATACTTATGAAAATATAAGAGTAATGATGTTTATTAAATCCACTTACAAGATCGATGACCTCAACAAATACTACAACTTTAGCACTTAGGTTTCTCGCACTATTCAACTGAAAGTTCATCTTCCTCAACCGTTGCAGCATTATACAAATTTGTTGTTGAGATAAACCTTAACATCTTCTCTGTGACTTGCAGATTTTCAGATCTACCACACTCTTTCATAAGCTGAGACAACATAAGCTGAGTTTATTTACCGTATCTAGTGCCAATCTGTTTCTAACTTTGGTTTTTATTAAACCCAGTTTAGAAAAAGAAAACTCGTTCACAAGAAGAGCTTCTGTGGGGCAAGGAAACCACTGATAATGCAAAGGTCACTAGTTCTTTGAAATCAGTATTTCCACCAAGGTGACATGTGTTTAACAGCATTCCAGAAACTGTCAGTTTCAGGCGAGTTCTGTATTTCACACGGAATATCACTTATTCCGAGTTTTCTCCATTGATCATGAATTTTCTGAACAGTGCCTTCTTCATTGAGATTATCAGACCTGGGCACACTGGCAATAAGAGGATAAAGGGTAGCAGGCTTAGTAGGGTTGGAAATGGTTGCTATGGAGTGGAGACAGGCCATGAGGTCAAAAGTGTGTCGTTATTTGTAATTAGTTTCATTTCTCTGGTGGGACAAACCAGTGAAAATGATATTTCGCCGATATCGAACTATCATACATTCAAATTATTGTACACCCCCATAATTATCGTATGGGTTGGCAACCATTGTACAAACATTCAAATTATTCTATGCCCCCATAATTATTGTACGAGTTGGCAACCCTGCAATGAACTGACGTTAGTACACTACACAGACACTAGACGGTAGTTGTGAAGAGAGTGTATAGTGAAAGAACAGTATTTGTTTGTTGTTAAGTAGAGAAAGCCATGAACAAGATGGTAGGCAACTATCATGGACAAAGATGGATGGATGTGATTTTTGTGGAAAGAAAGTAAAAAAAGCTGTAAAAAAAGATGTGTGCACATTACATTCCACAGGATTTGGCACAGGCCCAGAAGGAGAGCAGAGTTGAAGTCTGTTGTCGACTATTGGAAATGGAGAATAAAGATCCAGATTTTTTTGAGAAACTGGTGATCAATTACTACCACACACCTGAGAAAAAAGTATTTGTTTGATAACACGAAGGACATGCTGCAAGGTAAAATTTTGATATGGAATTGCAGGCAGCTGTCCATGAATGGGTGCGCAGTACCCCAACACAACGGTTCTGTGATACAATAATGAAGCTCCCAGAAAGGCGGCAGCAGTGTATTGATGTTGGTGGGGCGAGTATTGAGACATCCTATATACACTAAATTGTTTTTATTAATGAACTAGAGGACCTGACAGACGATGTCCATTCAAACATTGTAAATCCAAAAATTGTAAAATTTTAAAAATAAATTATAAATTGTTTGGACCTTTTTGATGAATAAATAAGTAAAAGATTTTTTTAAGTACCTTTTGCCACCACACTTGCAATTATCACAACTCGAACTATCACTTGTATGTGAGTGTATATGTATAATCTATACTTAAATGTGTTGAGTGCAAACTTAAAACTGTTTTAAATAATAGCAAGAAAGAAAAAAAACAAATCATTTTTAATCACACACATTTCATAACAATTAATCCAGCCATTTAGGAGGAGTTTAGTCACATACAAACGGACAGAAGAAATATATATGTATGTATAACCATTCTCGAGTATACTTAATAACACACACATTTCATAACAATGTGGGCAATGTTTTAACCTTTTTCTTTTTGTTTCATTCTATCACTTTTCAATTTTTGATACCTTCTGCTGTCCTCCAGATCTCTTTCACATTAGCATACTAGGAAAGAGTGTGAAATTTGTTTCTCAAGGTACAACTACCATTGAATTGTTCACACCATTCAAAACTAATTTAATAATTGAGTGTAACTCATGAATAATCAACTAAATGAAAATAATAAATTCTAAATAACCACACACTTTGTGACTTCACTATTAACTCAAAAACATTACTATTCTCTGCCTGCATTCACTTGTTTGCAGTGATGTCACTGTAATATCCTACCCTCTTCTGAAATCCATGATGTGCGGGCACATATGTCAATTTGCACATAGCCAAGTTGAAAACAAGATGTAACATAATATTTCAATGTTAATTTCTGGCTAAACTCCTAGACTTGCGAGAAAAAGACGGGTGAAATTTGTTCTGAAAATGGTGCACTTTTGTTTCAGCAACAATCAGCTCTTTGTTCTTAAGCCATTGTCACACTACGCCATTCTAAAACTGCAGTAGAATGATTCTTTGTTCTCCTAATCCATTCTTGTAATGTATGGTGCATCAAGTAACTTCCACCTTTATATACTCATTTTAATTAACTATATTTTATCTAAGAGATTAAGCAATTGAATTAAACCTGCACAGACTTGCTCAGAATGACTTTCACTCGTAATTTAATTGATAATAGCCATGCATCTGAATGAAGTCTGGAATGTATATAGTTTTACTGACAAATTCTTAACTCTTTTTGCAAAGACAGGAATATAATCTCAAAATTTTTGTTCCATTGCCCTTTTCTTTTAACCCCAACATTTTAGTTTTTTCATATCTTTTATGTATAAAGTGAAACAAGATCTGTCCACTGTTACTGCACATATTTGTAAATAACTGTTTCACATTTTTACATTTATAATCTCAAAGCAGAATCTCAGGAATTTACAAACTGATGCCTTGAATATATTTGATGTTTTGCAGAAAGCTCAGAAGATTATGTAAAATTTAACAAATAAGTAATTCATAGAACAAGTAATGATTTACAAACCCTAAAGGTGTATATTCACTACTGATTACAAGTTTACTGTAAGATTCTCATTTTCTCTTGTTAAGAGTTGTTGAGTTTACAAACCTGAGCCTTAGATAGGTACTCTTCAAAATGAGATTTAAGTCAAAAGTTCAAAATATACTTTGTCAATGAATGAGGATTTATAGTTTGCTATTAATTAATGTATGTTTATTATGTGCTGTTAAAGTAAAACATATGTAAATTGTAGAAGTAGTTCAATCAACTATCAGATCAATTTTCTTTTCCCCTTCTCCTCTGTCTCTTTTGCTTACTTCAGATGATCTATTTAAGGTGAACTATTTCTTATTCAAAACTGTTCTAGAACTTTGTTAAATAATGTTGATAGAGGTAAACTATCTTGCTGGTAAGAAGTGAGGAGAAGGAAATTGAAATGCTATTTTCCATCAGGTATTTAAAATTTAGATATGCAACATATTAACTAGTTAAGCCCTAGTTAGTTTACCATTTAATCCCTATTTGAGATGTATCATTTATAAAGAAAATAGGATTAATTTTGTAGATTATATGACACTTCAAAATATTAATGCCTTTATTTATACTTTGTTCAAGATACAATTAATATGCTCGAGGGTCATTTGAAAATGATTTACAATAGCATTATTTAAAAAATACCATTCCATCTATGGGCACGTCCTTTCATAGGACGAACTGATGCTGCAGTAGTTGTGAAGAGAGTGTATAGTGAAAGAACAGGACTCATTTGTTGTTAAGTAGAGAAAGCCATGGATGAGATGGAAGTGACTATCATGCACAAAGATGGATGGTCTGCATGATTTCTGTGGAAAGGAGTAAAAAAAAAAGGTGAGTACACATTGCATTTCACGGGACTTGAAACAGATCCAGAAGGAATGCAGAGTTGAAAGTTATCAACTATTGGAAATGGAGAATGAAAATCCAGATTTTTTGGAGAAACTGGTGACAAATCACTACCATGCACCTGAGAAGAAAGTTTTTGCTTGATAACACAAAGGACGTGCTGCAAGGTAAAATTTCGGCAACAGGCATATGTCCACTAGTGGTGGGTGCGTAGTACTCCCAAACAATGGTTCCATGTTACAATAATGAAGTTCCCAGGAAGATGGCAGCCATGTATTGATATTGGTGGGGAGTGTATTGAGATACCCCATGTACATTGAATCATTTCTGTTAGTCAATAAGTTATTAAAAAACTATTATTGTAAATCATTTCTAAATGCCCTTTGTACTTTAATCATAAAACTGCTGTTTTTTATGATTGAACATTTAGCAATTTGGTTTATGATATGATTTTGCTTTGTTTTCTATACATTTGCTAAGATAATATTGGTATAAGAATCATAAATGATGGGAAATAAATCTGTTGAGAGTTTAATTCATTGTTAAGTGCAATGAAATTGAAATTACTTGCAAAGAGTTGATTTCAAACGAAAATTGTGAATGAACTGCACAGGTTTTGCACCTTCTAAAACAAATGTAAATAGTCATTTCTACAAAGTGTAAATTTAGGAATAGTTTTAGATAAGCTAATGCCATTTTAAATAGCAAATACTTGAAACTACAACCAAAGTTTGATCTCCTATGTAACATAACCTCAAATCTACATACTCTATGCACTGTTCTATCACGGATATCCCAATGATAAACATATTTATTCCCATCTCTAGAGTTCTAGGAAGAGAAAAATGTGCAGGTATTGTAACTGTGAATAATCTAAATATATTGGCTTGCATATTGCATACTACATACCTGAAAGAACTCAAGAGCTGCAACACAGCAATGAACAGGTATAAAATATAAAAAATATAAAAACAAACAAAACATAATAGTACAAAAGAGGAGCTTAAGCCCAACAGTGACCCTGATACAACTTTTACATAACATTTTTACATTGTAATCTCTTTGCCACATGTTCCTGATTTGTCATTTAAACTGTGATAATGGCTGTACATTGTATTGTAACTCCTTCCTATTTTATTTCAAAAACTAATTTTAACAAGTTAAACATTCTGTGCACAGCTATGGGTCTATGTCCTTCTAGATTAAGTATACTTTGTTTTCATTAGAAGTTGGTGCTTTTGTTGTGCTACAATGGTGCTAGTGCCATAAAAATGTTGTTGACAGGGATTACAATTCTTGTAAATATTTTCCCAGACTTTGGTTATAGCATTCAATAATTAGAATATTATGAATGCATAAACAAAATGAAATGGGAAGGAGGACTCAGTGCATATGGTTACACAATAGTCAGTATGTATGTATTTAACTATGTATATGTATATAATGAAGGAAATAAAAGAAATTTATATTCTGCAATACCTACCAATTTTTTTATTTAGTAGTCTTACCCAGCATTGCATTAGTACATTCTATAAGTACAGGGTTGAAAATAAAGATTAGAGGGGATTTTTCAAAGTCATAATATATTTGTACAATATAATTTGTGCAGCACCTACCTAAAGTGTAAGTGTCCAAAATGTTATCCATATTGGTCAGATAGTGACATTTTGTACATAAGGGGTGGAAACATATGGTACAATAGAACTCCGATAACTTGATCACCTTTTTTTATTGTTAAACTTGACTGTCATAGTTTCTATAATCCACTGTGCTATAAATAGTTCTAGTGGAGTTTAATTAGCATAATTCTCCCTAACAAGAGGGCTGACCTTTGATATCTAGTCAAGCTTAAGCAGCCAGCAGACCATTGGTATGAAAACAAACGGCTGCTGCTAATAATGTGGATACACAGCGCAAACACTTGTTTGGAAGGTTTAAAGGTTTATTGCTTTGCCTGGTACACACGTGGCAAGCTAAACCTTCAGTTACATATCCCTGCTTATAGTGCAGTTTCTCAGATTCTAGACTTACCGTTGTGCTGAATTGTGTTTGTGCTTGTGAAAATACTGAATGAGAAGGAAAGGCAACTTAACATGACAAAGAACATTAAGTTGGATGTGTTAAAAGAGACAGGACAACGGGGAGCATATTAATAAGTAACACATTTTAGAGAACTTGGTACCCCATCATTGATGACATTAAACAACAATCCAGACAGCGAAGCAACATGGACCAATGAGGAGCTAGTAGCAACCAGGAAGCAGCTAGACTCCTCACCAACTGTACTGCCTCATGTGGCCGAGAGCCAATCAGAGGGGACCCCTCTCTAAATAAACACTGCATCCCGGACAATTAACATTTCAAATGCAACTGAACCTTCACCAAGACTTTTCCTGTACCACAGATGCTGTTCACTGCAATTGTGGACGAAATGTCCGGACATATTACTCCAGCAGACCATGGCACATCAACCCGGAAGTTTCTTCTATAATTTGCAACTTTTTTAAAAAAACATCAATATTGTTTGATGAGTCAAAGAGAAATCAAGGTTTATACTGTATACGACTGAACATAGGAACTTTTGTAACTTCAAAACAGGTAGGAACAAGCGATATAGCTTTTATTGGAGTTATATTTATGTTACATAAAGCTTCTCTTTAATGTATAAGACACATATACTTTGCTAGTAAATATTGTTTTCTTAAGAGGGAAGGTTGAGGAAGGTGGTAGCATAAAGAAAACAATTAGTGAAATGGAAATGATAATATTCTTAAAAAAGGAAATTACAATCTTAAATTAAAATCTACAATATAGCCTTATCATTAAATATTTATTAATACTGTGAGATATATATGAATTATAAATATTCTGTCTTCATAATATCAGAATTGTAAACTGGAGAACATGTAGAAAAATGTACCAATATGAAGTGCACCTAAAGGCAGGTTTTATCATTTATATATTTTTCTAGCGCCAAGTTTAAAGGTAAACAAACTGAGTTTTTAGGCATCTGTCAGTCAGTACAACATTTGGACCACATGTATAAAAGTAAATTTAAATTGGCAGTATGATAATTATAAGGTATCAATTTGTCCACCATTTAAACTTGGTTACAGTTATAGGACTCCTAAATGTTATTGATGAAATTCATTAATTAATATTATATTGTGCTCTCTTATGCTTTTTCATACAATGTCCCATGGATTTGAAAATTACAGTGAAATAAGTGACTACATTGTTCAAAAATGTAAGTTCCATATCACAGGGTCAGTACTTCATACAATCATGAAGCTTCATCTTTAGAGAAAATGTATAGGTTCGATAGTGGTGCTCCTGGTGGCTAGCTATGAGGATCGTCTCTGCAAATGACAAAATTATCTGTTATGTTTCTTTGGAAAATAAACACCTTCCTATAGAGTATATTCATTTCATATTTTAATGAAGTATAATACATTCCACCATAAGCACTACTAACTGTGAACGATTGTTTTCATTCATAAATTGTATCAATCATAATTGGGTCATTAATACACATTTTACATTAATGTACAGTTGAGTTAAATTGTTTTATATTTTAACAATGCTGTCAATTGCCAGGATCACATTAGTGTTGTCAGTGTGCTGGAATTTTGTCCCACAGGAGCTCTTACATGCCAGTAAATCTACTGACATGGAGCTGTCATTTTTAAGCATACTTAAAAACCATTGGCCTGGGCTGGATTTGAACCTGCGACCTTGGGATCAGTAGTCAGCGTCTAACCCACTGAGCCACCCAGACTGACAGCTGAGTTAAAACAAGTCCATTCTGACAGCTAGGTGCATACGTGCACTTGAAAGAGTCCCCATGGCGACAAACGCTTCCACCAATTAGCACTCATTGTTACACTGTACCTCCTCCTCCTCCTCCTCCTCCTCCTCCTCCTCCTCCTCCTCCTCCTCCTCCTCCTCCTTCTTCTTCTTCTTCTTCTTCATCTTCTCCTCCTTCTCCTGTCCCTTCCTCTTGCTCTTGTTTTTGCTCTTCTGCTCCTCCTACTTCTCCTCCTTCTCCTCCCCCTTCTCATCCTCCTGTTCCTTTTCCTTCTCCTCCTCCTTTTTATCTTTCTCCTCCTGCTCCTTTTCCTTCTTCTCCTTCTTCAACTGGTTACTCACTCCCTATGGAGGACTGACACTCCCTAGGACTTACAAGCCAGTGTCTAGGGTCAGATGCCTGTCAGGGAGCATAGGAACCTATAGACCTGACAGAGTGAAGACCTGAAGACCTTCGTCCACCACAAATACCAAATGTAGGTCCCTGGCATTGAACCTGATCCACCTAAGTGATAGGCAAACGATCTAACCACTCAGCCACGTTGCCACCCTCCCTCACATTCCCTCACCTTAAAAGTATTTCGAAACCCTACATCCAAAATAGTTTAACATGAGGCAATGTGAGGGGTGCAGTGTATCAGCAAACTGCTGATTGGCAGAAGCATTCGTTGTCATGGAAACTTTTTCAACACATGTGTGCACCTAGCTCTCAGAATGGACTTGTTTCAATTCAACTGTAGGATGTCTTATGAATACATCCCACTGGATCTTTTGGAAGGAGGATAAATCTGCTCTCTCTTACATACTGTTACTACTATTTATAGCAGTAAAAATGCCTCCTTGTTTCATATTATTATTATCATCATCATCATCATCATCATCATCATCATTATTTTATCATTATCATTATCATTATCATTATCATTATTATTATTATTATTATTATTATTATTATTATTATTATTATTATTATTATTATTATTATTATTATTATTATTATTATTATTTCATATTAGTATCAAACATTTTACACATATTTTTCTCAAACAAATTAACACAATTATTTAGTTGGTTAAAACTATTCCTCTTGGAGGACAGTAATTGTAGCATATGCAAAAAAAAAAAAAAAAAAAAAGGATACTTCAAGCTTCATGACTATGAATAACATATAATAGACTGTATGGTCATCACACAGAAGCATAATAAGCTTACAAAATGCAGCACATTTCTTCCATTACAAGCAGCAGTAAGAATTTGAGCTCCTTCCTAATTGGGTATTCAAATTGTGACAGTGATATTTGGAAAAAGAACTTCAAACAGCCTTAATGTAAAGTGTCAATATGTTCACAGTTGCAGAGGATATATATCGTCAGTGCAGAAGTGCACTGCATTTTACTGAGGTGATTTTGTGAAGGGTAATCTCCCAATTAGAGACAAGAAACAACCTAAATTCCTGTTTGTTTAATGTCAGAAATCTTTTAGCTCTTTTAGAGAAAAGGCTATGAGCTTTTAACATTAGAAGTGCCCTATAAATATTATACCTAAAGTGTTGGGATCAATTTCACCCAAGTTTAGTATTGTAGCCAATTTCATTAAATTTAATTATGACAAAATACAAACTTATAGCTGCTGCCACATTATTATCTTTTATTTAGTGTTTGAAAATAATATTAACAAGACAAAGAAATAAAGAGCATGAAAAATAAGAGTTTTAGATGTGGTTGCTTGCACCAAACAAATTTTATTCCATCCGAATAGTGCTCTATTAGCTTGTGAAGCACATTTAAAACAATCTGTTTTTCACCACTTTTTAACAGTTTTCCCTTAGGGCATTTTTTATAACTCTTGGCACTCATTTCTTGTGCAGTCATATTATTGCAACTCACAAATTAGCTGCCATATTCCTTACTGGCCAACTGGCATACTCTTCACATGTTTACAATTTAAAAACAAGTATTCTTACATTCGGCGAGAACTAACCTGGCACTTGACAGCTAGCTGATTCACTCACCTGGGAACAAAGCTAGCGCTATCTCGTCCAATTAACTCATCGTTGTGCAATGTGTTTGTAACATGATTGGATAACATAGCACTAGCCTTGTTCGCAGATAAATGAATCATGTAGCTGTCAGGTGCTAGGTTGGCTCCCGTCAGTGAGAATTTTTCCTGTTTTCAAATAAAACTTGTAAGTGTAGTATGCTACAAGGGAAACATTAATCATAAAAAGCTAACAGATTTTAAACAGCAGTAGCATTAAGAAACCATGGATCTATTTGGCCTTCTTCCTCAGAGTGCTTCGGTCGGGACCAATCAGAGCATACTCTGCAGTCATGTGCTTTCAGCCACTGAGAGTGTTTGTGTATTTCAAGTAGCTTGCTCATTTTAGCAGGACTTTAGTCATAAGTTCTGTCACAACTATAAATGTGGGTAGCACAACAAAGAATGACACTGTCCAAAACATTTATTAACTATAATATAGTGAATACAAAGAACAGATAGTTACTCAACATGTTCTTTGGAGACCTCACAGACTTTCAAACAATGTGGCCATTATCTGTAGCAACACATATGACATTTATGTCCAAATTCTGCACTGTTTTCTTCAAATCTCATTTTAGGGCCCCCAGATTTCATATTGTGTCAAGTAAGCTTTACTCCTGATGATGTCTCATAGTTGGTAAGCAGTTTTCAGACCTGGACTTCCTGATGATCAGACATCGACTGAACTGTAGAGGCTGGTTCACAGGGCTGGTATCTCCTGTAGACTGCTCTGGTAGTGGTTTTAGGAAGTTGTATAACAGATCGCCTTGTGGTATATCAAAATTGAAAACTCGGTCTTTGTTTTTCCAGATGAAGATCCGTTCCCAAGTTGACCCTCTACAATTCAGTCTATGTCCAGTTGATAATAGAGGAAAGTTAGCCTCCGAAACATGTACCAGGAAAATTTAAAAGTGAGCGTTGTTTAGTGTTATTAATCGACTCAAAATTCATATTTTAATGTGATTCCAACAACAGTCATCAACTTCCAGTATTTATTATTACTAGGGTTAGGATGTTTATGACCTAAAAAAATGAAAAATATGACTGCAAATATGCCCTTAAATATGATTAAATATGACCAAAAAATCCTACAATATGACCTAAAAAGAACGTATTTTCTTAAAATATTCCTAATTCAAAACTTTTAATGACACCAAATTATTACATTTGGCACATGAATTCAATCAGCCAATCACATTTTAATAATATTAAAGGTGATTTACAGTTTTATCTGTAAATCTAAATTTGAAGAATTTGCCTCTGTTTGCTTGTTTGACCGGCTCCAAACAATATTTTGTCGATTATGCACTTCCTTATAATATATGATATGAACATTTGTGCTAATTACAAAATTAAGTTACCTATTAATTAGGGGATAAGTAGATTGAAACCCAAATCCTATTGTTGCCTACAATGTTTCTGATTTTTTGCACCATACTGTCATAACACGCAGGTACATAATTTTTTCTCAGTGTAGATTTGTTTGGAACTGTATGACTTGTTTATTCTTCCAAAAATTTTATCTACTGCCTGTTGTTAACCTTATTTAGAGGGATGTTGGCGGACACTCACACAGGTCCTTCGAGAAATCTGACCCTTTCTTTGATGTCAAAGGGGCTGTCGCATCGTGCAAAAGTCTCTGTCTCATTTCTTGAACTGATTGTCTGTTTGTACTGTTCACATGTTTGACTGTGTCACATGCTGCTGAACATTTAATCGATTTGCAGACGTCACTTTCACTTCACACACTTTGCAGTAAAGAATTTTCCCATCAGTGCTGAAATGTTTTTCCCCAAATTCTATAACAAAACTTTTTAGTTTTACACTATCGGACCATTTAACTTCCGGCATGTTAATACTTCCAGATACAACTTCAAATGTGAACTGGAATGAAAATGTTTTAAAAACAACAAGAAGAGACGGGAAAGGATAAGCTGGCATTGTGATCCTAGTACCTGCGTGGTACCTGCACTGTTATTGTCCCTTCATGAAATTCCAGTTAGTCAAACCAAATTATTAGTGACTCTTTTCCCGAAAAATGTTAACTTGAACATGCAGTGCATTTATTGCATAATTGTATTCTTTTCGAATTCATAAGCGAGATATGACGAAATATGACAAATATAATCAAAATATAACCAAAATCATAAAAATGATCGAATTCATAAGCAAAATGTGACAGATATGATCAAAATATGACCAAAACCATTAAAATGACAAAAATATGACTTAATATGCAAAATAAAAACTGTCTAATTAGGATTAAAAATGTGAAATTTGTGCTTAATTTGTGTTTGCGGTGAGAATGGGTGTAAGGACAAAAATATGACATGTCATAAACATCCTAACCCTAATTATTACTTGTTAATGTGTATGCATTTCTATTGTGTACAATATGTTTCAAACATTATGTGTAATATAAGATAGTGTAAGAATTAAACAACTGCATGCACACACACAACACAACAGTATGTTTCACCACATACATTAATAATGCAAGATGTCGCAAGAATATTCATGATGGGCTAAATAGGTGGGCTGAAATAATCTGAACTGCATTTCTAGGCAGGAGAGGCAAAAACTTTAAAAACTGGAGGTAATTTTTCTTTTTTCAAATTTTAGTTACACTTCATTTCCAACTCCTAGGCTTTTTTTTCCTTTGAAAAGGTAACAGTAAGCAGTTAAAGTTTTAAATCAAGCCTAACAGCACTTCTAATGTTAACACATACATCAATAGTGTATACAGCCTTTTGCTCCACCTACATTTGTCAATTGTAGATAAAACAAGTCCTTCACATGATAGTTAACTGATAATGACTGCTAGTCTGTTTCATATTGAAGAGTCATATCACATCATCCATAAGTGGGATTTTAAAATTTATAACGATATCCAGATTTCCAGTCATAAAAATATTTTTCATTTCAACTTTTACTTGAAAGTATCAACTATCATAAAAAAGCACAATATTACAAGTAAATAATGTAGAAATTATTTCTCATTTTAATATTTTAGCTGAATTAAATGTTGTTATGAATAAATATCCAGAATTCTATGGTTAAGATACCTTCAAGAATGTGAGCAAATTTGTCATACAAACATGCACACTTACAACTATATAAATACAAGCATTCGTACACACAAGCTCTACTTTCATGCTTTGAGGTCCTTAGTTCTACGATTTTGCTTTATTAGATAAAAACATAACCTCACTCCTTAACATCAGTTTCTGACTGGCTCTTCTTTCAACTTTGCATTCTTACAAATATAATTCTGTCTGTGATTGATGTATAAAAGCTGAGAGAATTCTTTCATGTAAGTACATAATGATAATTTTGTGAATAATGTTTACACATAGGGTTATAAAATTTGACAAAAGTTATATACATGGTGGAAAAGACTCATATACTCGTTTCAAGGTCTAATTCCATGTTATAAAATTAAGAAAAAAAGCTCTAATTCTATGTTGCTGTATGAACATTAAAATTTTATCATTCATGCGCCTATCATATTGTAAAAATGTACAAAAATAAACAAAATATAAAATGGTATTTTCCTCAGTAGTACCAATAGTAAGAAAACCAAAGTTTGTCCTTAAATGGGAAAGCAGGAGGGATGTCTGGAGTCTATCCTCTACTGGTCACATACAGAAAGTCATGTTGGTTTCAGGAGCACAGTAAGAGAACAAGAGCCATACACATCTATTGCATAATTGTGGCTAATGAAAAAAACAGGTTGCGGCGCAAACTGCAGTGACGTAATTCTTCTAGTCTAATCATGGCCCATTGAAATAAAACCACAGTCACCTAATATACCTATATTCTAAACAACCAAAAGCAATTGCTCTTTGAGTTCATACAAAAGATATAGTTTCATCATGGTGGTATACATTGTTAGCCATGAATCAGACTACCATTACTACATAACTCTGATTTGTGCCATAGCCTGTCTTTTCATTAGTCATGTGCATAATACACTATCTCATAAAAGATGCCACAAAACAGCCTGAAGTATGAGAAGGCTTCAGGCACAGTTTGAGCAAGAAACAAAAAACCTGTGGTAAAATGAGAGGCTGCCTGTGAAAAATGAGCAGCCAAAACTTTCAATAGCCCTTACATAAAACAGTTTTGTTATGTTTTCTGAATATGTTGATTATAAGTTTGTTATTAGTGTATGCTAAACAATTAAAGAGAGAAGATTGTATCCAGCAGGAAATAAAGAAAATTATTCAACCAATATTTGTAATTAACAATGAAGAATATTTACATTGATGGTTAAAGACTAGTAGCTTTCCAAAATGCTTTAGCTTGGTAGACTGTGGGAGTGGGAGAATCTTGATATTCACCAGTATTGCCCTTATTTTATTTTATATTTATGACAGCTTTCTGAATTATGCAGAAATATGAAGTTTTTCTGTTATTAAATAACAATGCAAAATAAGATACAAAAGCTTAAAATTTGATCTACTGTGATTATTTAAAAAGTTACTTGACCATATGTAGGTTAAGGAACTCAGAAATGCAACATCTGCCTGTATTTCATTTTCATTTCTTTCAATATTGGTATATTTATCATCTATTATTGCAAATATAATGGAGACTTTACAAAATTACAACTATAAGGCGTAAAGGCAAGGATTTGTCATGAGAAACTTCTAGATCATTTCACAATAACTTTATAAATAATAAAATAGGATATGAAATAATAATTACACATTGTGTAAACCAGCTAGTATTCATATAAAAGAACACTCGCAGCTTTATTGCTCCAATCAGCTGAACCAGAACCAGACCTTTTGTACTTTCTCTTTTACATGAGTTATAGCTTGTCTCTGCTTTCTGATTGCTTTATGTTACAAAGAAAAAATGTATATAGATACAGATCATGTAGCGTTCCTCTATAACATGCACAGTTTTGGGCTCATATATCATTCACGTGTTTACAGGAATTCCGTTTAAAGTATTACCTGTTCTGTTACCTTGCTGTATTTGTGATTATTTGCAGAAATAATATAAAAGTATAAACTTTTTGACTATGACAAAAGTTTCACCCATTAATCCACTAAATACTAACATGCCATAGATCATTCCTTTAGGTTAGATTCCATCCATCACAAAATGTTTACACCAAAATTCTATGAAAATTCTGTCAACACCATTTATTTTACAAAGACCCAGCCCATCCTTTACTGTATGTCTAGTGGCACCAAATTTATTAAACCCAAACATTGACCTGATCAGTGATGTTCAAACCTTTAGCCTACAAATCTGAGAAAGTCTAACAGTGACTTTTAAAAAGACATGCCGTCAAGTTTTTGAAAAAATAAATCAATCTGAATGGGTTTTTAGTAGACTTCTTTAACCTTAAGTAGAAAAACATTGTTATTTAATTTATTTTAATTTTATTGGTATATATGTAAGTTTAACTTCTTAGCTAGGCAGTGTATTTACTCAATATTTAGAGCCATCAAATATTCAAAAATTGAATCAGTTTCTTATGATACAAACATTTAAAATAAGTATATACCTATATTATCATAAAACTTCTGAGGGATCCTCAAACCACATTAGAAATTTAAAATACAAATGAGGTCTAACCTTTCTTAATGAAATATTTACTTTGTTGAACTACGAAGGAAAGAAAGAAAGGGAGAAGAAAGCATGTTGTCAAACGTGTATAATTAAAGTAATTTTGTAGAAGAAATATATACAACATAGTTGCTGAAAATAATCTAAAGATCCATATTCTTTTTCTACTTTTATTTAGATATTGTTGTATATAGGGCCGTATTTATGTAAGGGCAAACCGGGCAACTGCGCAGGGCGGCAAAATTACTGGAAAGCTGCACAAAAAAAAAGCATAGACATGAAACATCAAGTTCCTTTTGATTCTGGATAAATTGATTGAAGAACTGAACAACAGAGTTTCTTCCTACAAGGAATTCAGTGAAGCATTTATGTTTTTGACAAATCTGAAGATGCTTAGTCCACTTGAAATTCAGGAAGCATCATCCAGACTTCAGAAAGTCTACAGTTCAGATCTTGAAGATTCAGCATTTGTACTTGAATGCTTACACTTCAAAAGCTACATAGAAAAGAATGAAAATGTGATGCACTCTCCTACACAGCTGTAAGGTAACTGTCTAGAGAGTGTTTACCCAAACTTAAACATAGCTCTACAAATATACTTGAGCACTCCTGCTTCCAACTGCTCAACTGAGAAATCATTTTCTGCTCTAAGACGCATAAATAATTATTTAAGAACATCACAATTGAAGGATCGTCTTAGTTATCTTGGTGTTCTTGCAACTGAAACTGACTTAACAGTGAAAATGGACTATAACGAACTCATAAACTTGTTTGCAAATGACAGGGCAAAGAGGAAGCCTCTTGTTATTTAAACAGTATATGTTTTGACATCTAATATACGGTAATGCCTCTTTAGTGTAAGTTCTCTCTATTAAGATGTTCCTACTTAAATTTAAATACCTCACTTTTTTTTTTTTTTTTTTTTTGCCCAAGGGCGTCAGAGGTCCTAAATTCGGGCCTGGTTGTATAACACAAAACATTAGGCTTTTAACATACCTAATAAAAACAAACTTTAAAATTGCAGTAAATTTACTGACAATAAACAGCACATTCGGATATATGGTAAAAAATTGTATTAATTGCTGAATGTGTTCCCTCTATTCAATTTTAATAAACAAATGGTAGATAGATGTGCTGTACTCTACTCAAAATTAATTACTAAGGTTTGCCTAGAAATAACCGAAAGGGATGCATCTGTGACCTGCATTCGAGAGGTGGTGGGTTCGATTCCTGTGGCCAGTCTTCCTGAACCAGGGTTTTTTTCAGAGGTTTCCCTGGGTTGCCAGATGAATCTTGAGAAGAATTTCCATATACTCCAAATTTCCTGTTCCTCCATTTTGTTACATTAATCATTAATAATTTCACCTTTCACAAATGTACTCTGGAAATCTTGTTCCCCAGACTGGAAGATGAGCCTACTGGTTTCCAGGTCCCCCATGGGTTGGTACAAGCCCAAGGGGGAAGGGAGCCAGTTTCTGAGTCCCACGTTCGCCTTGGTCGTATGAACTCAAAGGCATGGGAGAGGAACTGGGCTGAGTCAGCCTATGCCAGGGTGCTTCTAACTAGGAAAATGTAGGCCTCTGTTCTGTAATGGCAACATTCCAGCTGGCCTTTGGATTCGTTTGCTTCTCCATTCTCCCGGAGGCATAGGCACAAAAAACCGCCTTTTGGTCTAGGTGCTAAGTCCCCCTCCACAAGTTGTCATAGGGTCAATGAGTCATTCCATAGAAATACAGACATTACGTACTGAACTTTATAGTTTAGTTCAACATCTTTCTGAAATGAAGATTTTCCTGAGATTCCCTCCACTTGAAAACAACCCTTTATACCAAAAAATATTTTTTAATTACTTCTTTCTTGGCTTCCAGTATGGGCTGCATCTTGTTGAATTTTTTAATCATGCCATAACCTATGCCATAAACTATGTAAGGCTTCTTCATTGGGTAACTGCAAACCTCATCCAACTAGTCACTGCATATACCAATGGAAGGTATAGTCACAAGGAGTTGTCACGTGACCTTGGGGACTATTGATAGTGAGCGTTACATGAAATGAGGTGATCTGGGAACCACTCATGAGCAATTGGATTGTTTTATGGGCAGCATGGCAGATGGCATCATTCTGCTGAAACCACAACTCCTGAATGTCCATTGCATTGTAATGAGGTCACAAAAACTCTCTTATGATAGCACGGTATCAACTTCCATTTAGTGTCACAGCTTGTCCTACCTCATCTTCAAAAAAATAAGAGCTGATATGTCATCTGTCCAAAAGCTGCACCAAACTGTCACTCATTGTGGATTTATTTCCCTTTCTTAAATTATGCAAGAATTTTCTGACCCCCAGATATGACAATTCTGTTCATTCACAAATCCATTTAAGTAGAAATGATGATTTTGCTCCTCCTGTTGTTTTCTCAGAAACCTGGCAACAAAATTCAAGTGTTCGGCCACTTTCAGCTGCTGCGTTAACTTAATTCTTTGAGCCTGGTAATGGAGATCATACTGGAGAATTGTCTGTACTGAAACATCCTATGTCCAATTCTTGGGAATGGCAAGGAACTGATGTCATTGAACTAACAGCCACACTTTCACAAACTACCACAATGTTTTGCTCAGATTGACCATTACAGCAATGCTCAGGACCACTGTTGAAGCTACTTCATTGAACTGTTCCATAAGTCTCCAAACTGTTGATTCATTCGGTGCTTTATTTCACCGTAGAATTGTGTGAAATCCCTTGACAGTTGCTGCATAGCTTTCTCCGTTCTGATAAAAACTTTTCATAATTAGCATATGTTGCACTATAGTAAACTTCTCCATGGATAGAAACAAAATGAAGAAATACAAGAAATTCAGGTTAAAGCAACAATAGGAATGTTTGTGGATATAGCAACAATAGAAAACAATGTCAGTAGCCAACAGACAAAAATGTATCAAACAATCCAAAAGGCATGATTTATCATTTTAGGGTCTTAACATACTATAATTATTGCAAAATATTCTGCCGAAATGCAAATGTATAGTTCCTACACAGCTGTTATTAATTGTTCGCCAATATGAAATTATATATTAAACACTATTAATAATCAACAAAGCTAAACAGGTGGGGGGACATACCGGAAATGGTGGTTGTTACATATATCTATGTTACTGTCTGATAAAAGCTCATCTTCATTTATTTCGCACATTCAAAATCTTCTAAAGGCTTTTCATCATCTATATCCACTGCAAAAATCTCACAAAAGTCACTTGCCATTTTTCACAGGATATGCACCACATACAAACGCAGACTGAGGGGTTGTTTAATGTTATGAAAGTCAGAAATACCATTTATAAACCTGCCTTGAAAGGACAAAGGTTGTATGCTGCCAAGGGTTTGCGTTCTGTTATTACAGGATGTCACAAAAACATCTTTACAGTATGAAGTTTTGCAAGCAGATATAATTGGCTCAAACACTGAGGCGGCCGTACTTCCAAAGCCATTCACATCTGCTCTGGTACTTCAATGTCTGGCAGTTAGAGAGTTAAGTTCAGTATCTTCCAAGCGTGCCTTTTGTCTTGTCCGTCATTGTAGGGATTTGGACATGTCAGCCGATGACTTATTGTGTGTCCGACCCTGGGAGGAAGGATGATATGAAAATACCCTACAGTCGGCCAGAACACATCACATCAGAACTACTACAGAGGGCCTCTAATAGGTGCAGTTCCTGAGCTGACAGAGCTCCAGGTTGCCACAGAGAGCACACCACCAGCCAGGCCTGGCTGATCAATCAGTCTCCGACCACAGCACCTCCTCTTGACCGAACGCCATATTTCCAGCACATCCTACCAATGACCCCACTGAATATTACAACCTGGAAAGATTGGATAGAGAGAGAGAATGAAATTAATGAAATGAAAGGGAGTGACTTGAGGAGTGTAAGATCAATATTTTTCCCAGCATTCACCTGAATGACCCAGGAAAACCCCCACAAAAAACCCAAGGTCAGGAAGGTTGGCTGCAGGAATTGAACCTGCAACCTCCTGATTCCAGGCCACAGATATCACTGCCTAAGCTATCCCACTCTGTTTCCAATGTTACAAATATTTTTCAAGAAATTTCAACTACACAGAAAAATGCTTTTTTATTTTTTATTTTCTAAAAGGTGAAATGTAATGATTTTGAATAAAATACAATGTGCCAAAAATATTAGCATAGCTGATAATATCTTGAATCTTATATTAATAGTTTATGAATGAATAATGAATTTTGTCTAACATAGATAACCAAAAATTTACAACACAAATAATTATTTAGAGCTTATTAAAATATATTATTTATGCCAGATAACTTCTTTTTGTAGCACTAGCTGTTTTAGAAATATCTGATATTAGATGTTTAGATTTTCTCATTTTGAATTGTCAATTTTTTTTTAAATAGTGTTTAAAATCTGCTCTCACTTCATACAGCACCACAGGAAAAGGACACTGATGATGAAATAAAATGGTAATTGGGAAAGAAATGTGGGAAGCAGATGTTCTAGACCAGGTTTAGGTGCCTTTGAGTAGAGGAAAAAACCATAGACAATCCTGGCAGCATTTGAACTGCAGACCTCCCATACACCAATCCATACCTTAACCACCTTGGCTACACTTGTTGGAATTGAACTGTTAACGCCTGGAAAACATCCTGCATGATTTTTTCCACATGGGTTCATTAGTAACAAAACTGACTTGCCCGTCTTCATGGTGTAGGGGTAGTGTATTTGCCTAACATTCAAGATGTCCTGAGTTCAAATCTCAGGGTGAGTTATTCAGATGAGGTTTTTCTCTAGGGTTTTTCCTTGTTGTGAAAAGAGAAACATCAGTTAAATTTAAGCTCCATGAATCCTGGTTCATTTCAGCACCATTCCACTTATTTTATTCACTTACACATGTGACCTACCAGGTTAAACAACATTGAAACTTAAACGGTATTGTGACGTTGGGCTCAGCGATCACTGATGTATGGATGAGACCATGCTACTTCACACCACGTGCAGGCAAAGACGTTCAAGGCCAGGTTGCCTCACAGGACTGCTGTGTGTACATGACTGTTAACATTCAAGGTGGCAGAAACAAAAGGAGTGTTGAGAATGTTCACAAGACTTCTAACCGAGTCATTTCCTGTGTGTGTGTGTGTGTGTTTGTGTGTGTGTGTGTGCGTGCATGTGTGTGTGTGTGTGTGTGTGTGTGTGTGTGTGTGTGTGTGTGTGTGTGTGTGTGTGTGTGTGTGTGTGTGTGTGTAGAAACCGAGAAAGGTCCATGTGACATCATCCCTGGTATATAAGGAGATCAGAGAAGAACAGAGTAGTGAGTTTTAGAGTTGAGTTATAGACATGAGTCAGTGAGTGTGAGACAGCTGTGTGTGTGCGTGTGTGTGTTGTCATGAGAAGATTCAACAAGCATTGCGAGTGATTGTAGCATCGTAATTAGGGTGTGAGAGGACAGAGAACGTGATAAAAGGAACTAATAGGACTGAGCAAGGTTATGAGAAGTAAAATTTGTGAGCTGTGATAGCCCAAAAGATTGTAAACTGTGTTAATGAGAAAACTGTGTATTTGTGGTAAAATTTTAGGGGACAATAAAGTGATAGAAAATTAACAGGACCGGATTTTGTCAATAAAATTTAGTTACAATGTGTAAAAAATGTTAAACATAAATACATTAAAAAGTGTTACAATATTAAAATAGTGATGTAGTGATGTTTTATTTTCTCTATCATGCACATAACCAAGTCCGTTATTGCTTAATTTGTGATTATTTCAAAGCAATGTGTCTTGAGTAATGTAAATTGGATAAAAGAATCACTGGGAATGAATTGGATAGAAAAAGTTAAATTTTTTAAACATTTTGCAAATTTTAAAGATATTTCAGCTTGCATTGATTTATGTTTTCAGGGTGATATAACTTATAACACTTTAAAAGGTCTTTATTTATTTGATAAACTTAATAATGAACAAAGTTTTCTTTGAACTGTGCACAAAATGCGATCTTCTGTTACACAATTTAAATATAATAAGAACAGCAATTTTCTTAACAGAAAATTGCAAAATTACCTTTCTTTTTTGTATAAGGACACAGGACAGGTTAGACCTCATCTGTTGTCTGCCAGACATTCAAGGATTTTTAAAGACATGTTAACAAGAGGTTATCTTATGTTATCTAAAATTAGTTGTATGTAATTATTTTCATTCTTATTGTAGTTCACATTAAAGTTGAGCCCATTTACACTGCAGTGGTATTGATATGGCCACGATTCAACGTTCGCATTTTGAATACATACCCCATACTAAACATCTGCACTATTATGTACATAAAAATATATTTTCCATGTTGTTATGTATGATGCAGCAAAATTTTCCATGCAGCAGATCTCAAGCTTTCATGCTCTTCATCTGTGAAGAATAAATTAATATATTTTACAGTCTATCGAAAATGATTGGGTAAAAAGAGATAAAAACACTTTTTAGTTTCTCTACTCCTTAGCTTAAGTTGGTAAGAAGTACACATGTGCCCTCCTCCCAAAATTATATTTTAATAAGCTGTATGCTCTGCATGTGTATCTGTGAATAATACAACTAAAAATCTGATATGCTGATTACATATTTACACACTTTGTTGTATTATATAATGGGTAAAGCAACTGTCAGATTTTTAAAAAGCAGTCTCTTTGTGATCGCTTTTAAGTCCCATGCTCTTTGCATGACCATGAAGAAAAAGCAAATAGTCACCAATTGAGAAAATATAAGTATTTGAAGGTTCAAAGTGGTAGCAAAGAATATCTCAGAAATGGTTAACTCTGCAAAAAAAAGTTTTACAAATTAATGAAATTAACAAGATATACATTTTTTGTGAACTTCTTTCAAATAGAGGGTCAAACAAATTGGACCTAACATTCTACAATGAACAGCTGCATAAAGAAGTACAAAAATGACAAAATTCCCACAAAGAAAGCTGCTCAGACCACATCTTAATAACTTACAAAATTGGGCAATCTACCAGAAAATTAGAAGTCAACTACCAGGCATCAGATACATAATCACAAAGGAAGGTCTAGAAAAGTTTCAAAAAGATTTCAAACAAGCTTTGAAAGAATATTTTGAGTTACAAGAGGCTGATTTTCACCAGCTGGATCAGGGTATGGAACATGAGATATTAGAGCAGCTAGAGGTGGAAGAGAGCATAAGGAAGTTTAAAGACATTCTCACTGCAGCCTGCAAAAAATCCTTCAAGGCCTGTATGCAAATCACAAAGGTGCTCAACCACAAAACAGTTCTATGGTGGACCACAGAACTAATGATACTGAGGAAAAAGACAAATGCCCAAGGAAGAAGATACCAGCATACAAAAGTAATGGAGAACTAGAAATGCAATTCAAAAACTATATACCAAAGAACTATCTGGCAAGAGAAAATACAGTCCTGGAAGGAGTTTTGCAGTGTAGCTATGAACTCAAAACCGTGATATGCTGTATACCAACTGGCATCTTGCAAAATCAGGAAAAACCCATCCTTTCAGTCCTTACCATAGACACATTGGACACAGTAAATTACATAATACACACACACACACACAAACACACACGCGTGTGTGCACACTTACAGAGAGACACACACAGACTGACACAAACACACTTTTGGACCACAAAATATGAAATTTCAGGATAGAAGTTTCTCTACCTGAAATATAAGCAACAGAGAAATCAGTGTTTTTGAGAAAATGATAAGCGAAATTTTGATTGAAGATACAAGTTCTGAATATTTCAATGGTAATTTTTAGTCATGTTGCTGTTTTATCAATGTATGATATGGATCATTCAGTATACCATATTTCATCGCATAATCATTGCACCTTTATGCTTTTTTCATAAATTAAAAATACACAGTACAACCATTAGGCAAGGAGTAAATTATCTAAAACTGATTGTGTTGACTTTCAGTAACAAGTTACAGTAATGAGAGTAAAAGTGAGTCTGAGCACATTGAAGTACGGCCACATTAAGCTATTCATAATTGGAAAGAATGATGAGAGGAGGGAGAGGAAACAAAAGTGATGCTGACACTGCATTGCAAATGCCTACTCAAATAAATTTAAAAAAAATTAAGAATAGAAAGAAAAATTGACTGGATTTATTGAATTGTATATTATTTATAAAAGCATTTACAATACTGTTGAATCATGTATACTTTTTAACTGGAGTCAATAAATGGACTACTGAACAAGTCCCTAATTTGGCTTGGAAAAAACTTAAATAGGTATAATAAGTGAACGTAATTGTAACAGATTGACTCAGGGGTCTCCGTCTAGGGGATATGTGAATAGCAACCACAAGGTACTCAAGCTGAGCAGAACATTACTTCCACTTACTGGTGTTTTGCTCCTCACTATAACTTTTCTATCTGACCTTACCTTGGTCATCTCTTGTTCTCTTCTGACCCCAATGCTATTAGGGTTCTCGAGGGCTAGGGAGTCTTTATTTTTCCAACCTGTCCATTTCTCTATAATATCTTAACCCCTAACATGCTGACCTGTCATGGCATGTAATACGTCCTCTGATTGGTGATCAGAGGATATGGTCGGTGAATTTACTTTGATAATTCTCCCGATCAGGTCGGTGAGACCCATAAACCAATGACAGGTGTGGTCCTCCAGACATTCTGGGAATTGTGAGAGAGCAATGTGACCGCCAAAACATAAAAATATGGTGCTCTCTAAAAAGCTGTTACTATTACTGCTATTGCTCTCTTCAATATATCAGTGAAAAATATTGGAGAGCAAGAGGATTAATGACTTCATTGTCAGAAATCCAGCATTAGCTAACAACAACAACAACATTTTTTGTGAAGTAAGATTTTGTCTATCTCTTACATTTACCAATAATTATACAAAAAGCATTGATAAATTGAGTGGGATAGCTCAGGCGGTTAGTCTGTGGGCTGCATTCTGGAGGTCGCAGGTTCAATCTCCATGGCTGACCTTCCTGATCCATGGGTTTTTTCAGAGATTTTCCCGGGCTGTAAGACGAATACTGGGAAGGATTTTCATATCCTCCAAATTTCCTGTCCCTCAATTTCATTACATAAATTATTTCATTTCACCCTTCATCCCATTAGGCTTCTTTCAGGGTTGGAAGCATCAACAAGCGTCATGGCAGCAGCACGGCAGGGAGACCAAATTCGCTCTGGAAATCTCATCCCCTGGATCTGAAGTCAAGTCACTGGTTTCAGAGCCCACCATGGGTTGGTACAAGCCCAAGGGGCCAGGGGACCTGAGCCGGCCTCCACCAGGGTGCTTCTAACTGGGAAAATGTAGGGACCCTGCCGCCTGCTCTGTCGTGGCAATGTTCCAGCTGCCCTTAGGGCCCATCCTACTGGGGGTACCCCATCAAGGGCATAGGTACAAAAGATCATGAGAGATAGAGAAACATGGATGGAGTCTGTGTAAAATAACTTTTCATAGTGTTAGCTGTTTACCAGTTATTTATTTTGTTGTTTGGAATTTCCAGTATTTCAAGCTAAGCACTGCTGAAATGTTACATCCATTCTTTTGTTTCTCATTGAGATATACGAGTATTCTATTCAAAATATTAAATTAGGCATACATAAGAACAATAGTGGATGGTAGATCAAAAGTTAGATGGTGCACATATTAAAATAAAATGTAGAATAGCTGTGACTACATACTTATACTGGAACTTGGCTCTCCTCTCATTTGACCTTGAAATGTATCAATAGCTTTTGTGTTAAACCATTTTAAAGTGGAGAAACAGAGTTGTGTGCTTGCAACAGTTTGCAAAATTCACTGAATGTGGCATATAATTTGTTTTCTCTAGTGAAGTCAACCAAAACACAAAGTCCCAGACATGGCTCCAATTCTTCTCTAGTCTGCCGAAGAGCAGACACAGAAAATTATACAAGGTGTTACTAACTTCTGCCATATAACCATTCATACTTTTCTGAAATTGAACTTCCTATTAGTTGTTCTGCTTTTCGTCTTAACTGTTTGAGTTATATTAACATTTGGCATAGACCTACCCATTTGTTTTACATAGGAATTTTCTTCAGCAGTGCCTTGAGAAAATGCTCTTGTGAACAAAGTTTGTACGGTACTCATTAGGAGAGATGATCATTAACCTTCTAATATAGAATTTTAAGAGTACACAACAACAGTGCAACACGATACATAAGCTTATACAGTATATTTATTACAAAACTTGGTCGGTAGGTGCATGGCCCGTGTGACCTTTACTACATTTCCCTACATGCGCTCTAATCATCACACATGCATCAGTCTTACTTCTGTTAGGTAAGCATTCTGTGCTATTCCAGTCGAGTTCAAACATAAATAACATTAGGAGTGTTTAGAAGTGTTTAGTTTTGTTTGAAGTGTTTTCAAAATTAATTGATTGCAGTGTACAATAAAGCAAAGAGTGTTTATGTACAATACATAGGTGCTTACATCATCTTGTAGGGAAGTTGTAAGGCAATTTGATACTAAATTTTCTAGTGAGAGTGTTTTGAGTAGAGACACCATTCGTTTGCTTGTAAATAACTTCAGGGAGTCTGGATCAATTCATGATAGGAAAAGAAAAGTAAAACTGTGTGTGCTTACAGAACAGAAATTAGACAAAATCAAAGAAAGGTAAGAATGGTCACCTTAGGTGCCTTGCACAAGAAAAATTTAAAACAAGTATCAGGAGAGAAATTGACACTATTTTGGAAGCTGAACTATTGCAAATGAATGAAAATTTCCTCAGAAGATGCTGCAGATGTGTTGCTGCAGTTTGATGGCATTTTCAACATCTCCTGCAATAAGGCAAGTTTCGTATTTATTCTGATAACTCTTAATATGATTTGATGTCCATGCATGTGTGGCCATGAGAAGGGTCATGTGACTGCCAGCCAGTTGTGCAGTATGTGTCTGAGAGATGGGCCGCAACCCTGCCAGCCAAGTTTTGTAGTAAACGTACTGTATTATTATAGTTAGCAAGATACATGACAAAGTATTAAAACACAATCTCCTATGAGCCTGAAGTAATAGCAAAGAAGAGCAGCCATGATTCGAAGTACCACCAAGTTACTAAACCATTCAACTGTAGGAGGAGTAAGGTTAATAAGCCTCCATTTAAACAATGTATAAGAAGCCACGCCCATTTCTTCATCTCCCCACAGACCCCCCAGACAGCCCAAGCTTGGCCTCACCATGCCTGAAATCTAGGTTGACAATCCCACTGTAAACCTTCCGATGTATATTAAACAATATAAACAAGTGCTAATAATTCCCAAAATGCCCCAGTTGCACATGCAAAATCAATGGATGTACTGCAGATCTAGAACCTTATGGAGAAACTGCCCATGCATACAGCAAACTTCTTTTTAAATATTTGATTGTAACACTATACCATAGATTGGGATTTCATTGGAATTACCTACATGTTTTGAGGCCCCTGAATAAAAAAAGAAAGAATTTTTAGGAAAACAATTGTGTGTCTCTAAAAGCAGCATAACTCAAAAACAAATGAGTTGTAACAACAAGGAATACTATATACCCAGCTGACGACAGATCTTCCTGGGAAGCCCACCAGCCACCACACCCTTGCCCAACTCTGGCCAATCAGCCAACAACATACACTATAAATAGAGCAACACTGGCAGTTATACAATATATTAAAAGATATTTATATGACAAATATACATATTGAAGTTTTTGGGAAAAGTCTGTGATGTCATCTTCATTCAGAATAAATGTTGTATAATTCTGTATAACTGATAAACATAAGCAATAGATGAATATGTATTACACAAAAAATGTAGAACTCACAATTTATTTCAGATAACCCTTTTTTATGGAATAAGGTATTTCTGAGATACTTGTCATTAAAAGAACATACATTTTTGAAAATACAAATCATTAAAGTACTGTCAACATTCAATTGTTCCTTATGATTGCAAAGAAACATTATGGAATTTTAAAGCCAGCATCTAGCACCTTAAACACTTGATTATTACTGTTCCCTTTGTACTTGTAACAAAATGTGTAATGCAGCTATTTGTGCACTTAAAATGAAGTAGGTAGAAAAATAAACTTTAGTAACACTAATTTGTATCTCCACTAATAAATTACATAGAATACAGAAAGTCATATGAATGTAACACAACATTCTTTTTCCTCATAACACTTTGATTTTATGTTAACATCACAATTTAATAAGAATTCTTTGCCTTAAAGTCCTTGAAAAGTTTTGCTGCACCCACAGGAAAAACAAGTGAAGTAAGACACATTGAAATATTGAAATAGATATACATTGAATATATTCTTATTACAATGGGAATAACAACAAATACAAAATGTCTTGATTGTACAACCTGAGAAGGCACATTAGTGCATAATTTTAATAGATAACATGAATTTCAGTACACAATGATAGAATATATAAAATATGGAATGAATAACAAATGTACTTTGCATAAGGGGAAACATAAAAAAGATAACTGAAATACTAGGAGGCATATTTTGACATATTTTCATTGCTCCAAGCAGTTCCAAAATGTACTGTTGGGAGTTATAAATACTTACTTTCCATACTGCTTGGCTGTATCAAGATTTCACCATAAATGTGTGAACAGTGTAGCTCAAAAACAAAAGACTGAACACAAATATTATTAAAAAAATCTACCCTCATCCCATCACACACTATCACTTATGCAAAAACTTGTATTGTTTTTAATGTTGTCAAAAATCAGCTACAGTAATTTTGATTTAAATATGTTTGATATATTGCCTTACATATAATTTTGTATATCTGGTAAACCATAAAGAGATAGAAAAAACTTATTACACAAAAATGTTGGCTGGTTGATTTACAACACTCCCCATAGTATGGTTGATGACTTCAGGAAAACCTTGTTCCAGCAAGCGATCCAGTATATGGACACCCAGAGGGCATGTTGGGGATATTTCACAATAGCTAGGCAGAGGTGAAAGCTTGGACTTAAAATTGCCTCACCAGAGCTGGGAATCAAACAATGGATCCTCAGTAAGAGAGCCATGAATGAAGCCACTGAACTGTCCTGGCACTCATTATACAAAAATACAGATCTCAACACCAGAAGAGCAACCTACTTAGTACTATTAGGCACCTAACAAGACTGGCACTGTTCAATATTTAATAAATTTCACTTTTCAGATTATATTTATCTTTACTCTTCATTTTAGAGTTAACAATAATTCTTTTTAATAACTTAATTAATTATTTTGTTGTTTAATGATGCTATCAACTGTCAGGATCACATCAACATCACTGGTGTGCAGTGGCGGCTCGCAGTCAAAATTTTAGGGTAGGCAAAGTGTAACAGCAACAACAACAATAACAATAACAATAACAATAACAATAATTAATAATTAATAATTAATAATAATAATAATAATAATAATAATAATAATAATAATAATAATAATAATAATAATAATAATAATAATAATAATAATAATAATAATAATAATAAAACACCGTTTATCAGAAATATAGGGGGCGAAGTCATTGCGGATAACGCAAACAATATGTTGTTTGGTTGTTTAATAAGAGCAGAGTGAATGAGTGTGAGTTACGGACGAATTACCGCCAAAACTAAAATCACGAGTGTCGGCAGACTTTTTTCCAGGGAGGGGGGGCACATGTTGAAAATTTGCAATCATATAATATTGAATCATTATTTTACTGTCAAAATTTATAGTACTTGTTGCAGATAACCGTATTAATTTGTGCTAAACAAACATTGTTCTTTACATCAAAATTAAAATAATAGTTTAATAGTCAGTAACTGACTGCACATTATGTTCACCAACTTCCAAGGGGGGGCCGTGGCCCCCCTTGCCCCCGTTTCGCGACGCCCATGACTAAAATGGATTAAGAAATTGAAAAATTCTGACTGCAGCTTTGTGTTAAATAGCTAAAACACTCCTCTTTTCATTGTCAGTGCGCCGCGAAAGCGGAATTTGTAATAGTTCACTAATTAAGTCGGTTATACTAGTATTACACAGAGTGATAATGACACGATTCGGGTCTCTGAGATCTTCGTTCGTGGAGTGTGGCTGTTCGGAAAATGTCGCATAAATTCGGATTTGGGCAGGCAAGTGTTCGGATTGCCTGGCAGACGCGTCTACGCATGCTCGGAGTGCATATACAGACGGAATGTTTCCTTATCCCTGTTCAAGGGCCTCGTACTCAGGAAATGGGGCCAGGCCGGCAGAGGTTAAGCTAGCCTGCTCTCCACTACCCAGGTTCCATACGTATCATTTCTGCCGCGCGTTTCAAACACGCAGCGCAGTTTTGATGAATCGGAATTGAGATCAAAGGATTTGACCATGCGCTGGTCATTATAACGAAGAAAACTTTTCTTGAACTGCAATTTAGGGAAAAATGACGGTTCAAATGATAAAATGCAGAATCATAGTTAAACATTATTTGTTGATGTATTACGATAGGGTAGGCAATGCCTACCCTGCCTACCCTGAGGAGCCGCGCCTGCTGGTGTGATGGAATTTCATCCCATAGGAGTTCTTTTACATGCCAGTAAATCTACCAACATGGAGCTGTGGTTTTTAAGTATACTTAAAAACCATCGGTCAGGGCCAGATTTGAAACCTGCGGTCAGTAGGCCAGTGTCTAACCAGCTCTGAGCCACCCAGACTGACTTTTAATAACCTTATGTTAATATTCATATTACACATATTACAATATTCCTCTATTTGGAGTACTTAGAATTCATCCTAGGGTCCCATACAGATGGGCACCCTAGTTATCGTGCATGGTAACCCTTCCAATATTAATTTGTGAATGTCCGCTTCCCACTTTTTCACTAATCTTATCCTGCTCTTACTGTCTCCCCTTTAATTTCTGTTTCCTGATTTATTTTATTTCCCTTCTTTATTCTCTTTCTCAATTTTTCTTATCAGCTCTACTCTTGTAACTCTTAATCAATTTTCATTGTACGCTTCACCAATCTTCACTATCCCAATTTTGCTATTTTACTATAACCTCACTTTCACTGCACATGCATTCTCTCTACTCCTTTACTTATGGTGCACCCAACCATTTTCTTAACCTTATTAAGAAATATACCTTTATTAATTAAGGAAATTGAAGCTATTAACAGAGAAGCAACAAGATTCTAAAGTAAGAACAAATTAGAAACTAAAAACTTCATTTATCTTAGTAATATTGCAAGTTGTTGGTGCAAAGCTGACTAAAGTTTCAAGTTGACTCCAACTCATTCTCAAAGCTATACAGCTATACAGCTTTGAGAATGAGTTGGAGTCAACTCGAAACTTTAGTCAGCTTTGCACCAACAACTTGCAATATTACTAAGATAAGTGAAGTTTTTAGTTTCTAATTTGTTCTTACTTTGGAATACCTTTCTTTCTTTCTTTCTCTATGCTTAGTTCTTCCTTCCACCTTCTCCCTCTTTGATCTATTGGTTATAAAATCCTCACTTTTTCTATAGCTATTGAGTTCATGCTTGTCTCCTCTGTTCAATCAACTCCTTTTTTGTGTTCTTTCTGCATGTATTAAATCCTTGTTAGTTGTTAGTATAGGGTTACCAGGAATTCCCAGACATGCACTACTTTTTAACCACTTGTAGGGCATTTTTGAAGTCTCTAATGTCTTGCATTTTCAGAAATAAACAGTGATTGTTAGAAAATGAACTGGAAACTATGAAAATAGAAATGAATAATTGATTATTTGCCACAACTGCAACTCTCTATGGCAGCATGGCTAGCATACTCGTGCATTAGTACCATGGAATGAGAGATTGGCAACATGGCATTTGTACTCTGAAGCAAAAGGTTGGTGTTCTGTAGAGGCAAAGAGATGCTTTATTCTCACTTTTCCATTTGCATTTTGGTTATCAAAGAATAAGGAAGTGGAAAGTAAACTGTCTTCTAAGAAACAGAACTTCACAAAATTCTGCCGGTATTTCAGATATTAAAGGTTTCCTTGCTCAGCCCACAGTCAGCATATAGTGTTAGCGCTGCAGAGGCAACACTTGCATTTCACATTGTTCACCACCATGCATCATACAAAATCCATGGAAACAATATCATCATATGTTCCAAATACTTTAGTAAGGTAAGAAAAGAAAAAAGTATAGCATTTGGAGTTGACAAATAAAACACAAATTTTGGTGGCATAAGTTGACTTAAGAATAAAAATGTATTCACCAAACTAAAGTCATATTAATTGCAAAAGATTATTCTTCAGAGAAGTATGGCTGATGTTGATGATCACATTTAATACTATGCCTGTGGTTATATGTAAATGGCATTTAAATTATAACTTTACATTATCTGTGGATGGACCAACAATGTCCTACATTTCTATCAAATGTTCTGCATTTTTACCATTGTGTGCCACAACTCCATAAAAAATCTGTTAGCCCTATGTTAGTATAGACAATCCTCTCAATGTTTTTGCCTGTTTTAGTGCTTCTATAGCCATTTGCATGTTTGAGAACTTCACAAGATTATTTCTCTCTCCTGGTGTATATCAATAAATAATAAACATTATCATGGAATAAATTAATTATTCAGAAGTACTACTATAAATGATATAATAGAATTATTTTAATCAATAAATTATTATCCTTCACTGTTCATAGAGTTAATAACTTCATCACATCTTTATGTTTCACATAATTTTAGAGTTAACAATCATACTTTTTTTTAGTTTTCTTACTCTCAAAATAATCCTTGCCCTGTTGTAAAGAGATGTAATCACCATCACCATTCCCATTGTCAATTGCAAACTCATTTTCTTTATACCAAGTGAAAGGATCTTCTCCTTCTATTTCAATATCAGGCAACGATTCACAGAATGACAATATTTCATCATCTTTCATATGTGTCTGTGTCATGCAAATACAGAAATGTCTGATGTGCTACCTTCACATGACTTTGCTACCCATTACTCAACAAACTAATATTCTTCTTCTACCTATTTATGTTAATCTAGTTAAACCTTAGAAGATATGGTTTTAATGCATATTTGCTTGCTGGTTCATGGAAATTACAGGAATACAGCTTTAAGTAATGGTCATATACATGGGTTGGGTCCATGTGTGTGTGTGTGTGTGTGTGTGTGTGTGTGTGTGTGTGTGTGTGTGTGTGTGTGTGTGTGTGTGTGTGTGTGTGTGTGTGTGTGTGTGTGTGTGTGTGTTTGTTTGTTTGTGAACAGCAAACTCAAAAACTAAAAGTACCAAAGTTGGTATTTAAGTTTAATGTCTTTCAAGGATGCGACACAAAGATTTTGAAGAAAATAGCCCCACCCTAAACTATCCTTTACATGGAACATTTTTCAAAAATTTTGATTTTCTTGAAAATGGCTCTAATGATTTTGATTAAAATGTCATATGTTTGAGATATTTTTATGACAAATGAAATGTATATCTTGAATTTTATGACTATAGCCCCTGTAGTCGTATTTACTCTGGACGACTTTTGCATAACTGGTAAACCGTTAGAGATAGACCAGATCATACTGTACAAAAAATTTAGATCTTGCTAAAATACACAATTTATGTCTGAATAAATTTTCTTTTAGGGTGAAGCATTTTGGAGATATTCCTATTATGTGTGTGAGTTTCAGAAAACTTAAAAGCTTTCGTAAAATGGAACATCGTTATTCATTTTTTTGTGTTAAGTGTGCAAGGAGAACAGAATCTCAAAGTTTTAAAAGATTTGACTATCGCTCAAAGCCTACTGTATTCTAATATTCCCCTTGCACCTACAAGGAAATAAGCAATAAGATAATTTGTACAAATGTTTATCTTAACTAACACGAAGAAGATAGAGGAATAAGAGTTTTTAAGAATGGTTAGTACAAGAGTAGAGAAAGTCATGTGAGTGCAACACATCAGATTTTTTATTTAGATGTGCAGCATTATACATTTTAAGTTTTACAGGCCTTTGATGTATTCACCCCCATTGTGTATCATGCATTTCCAGAGATTTGAAACCCGTTGGAGGCTGTTAGCACTGCCTAATCTCTGGATGTTGTGAAAGGAGTGGTCGGTTGCCTGGAGAATGCCATTAACTGTGCAGAAGCGGGTCCCACAAAGTCCTTCTTTTATTTTAGGGAAGAGATCATGGTCACAGTGGCTTAGATGTAGAAATAAGGGGTGTGGTAAAACACTTTGCAGCTCCAATGATTGAACAAATCACTCACAGCCACTGCTGCATGCGCCCTTGCATTGTCATGCAGAACGATGAGTGGGTTATTCAGGAAGTGTCGCCATTTTCTTCTTAGAGCTGCTTGTAGATTATTTTGAAGAAATATACAGTACTACTCTGCAGTAATTGGGTAACGGTATGCTTTATGATAACATCCCAGTCATAGGCAATGTTCAGCATAGCTTTCACAGCGGTTGCAGTCTGCTGAACTGTTACTTTTCGGGGTAACCTATGATCATGCCTCTCATTTGATTGGCGTTTCAGCTGTGGTTCATAAGTCCAGGCACAGGTCTTGTTAATAGTAATGACCGCGCTCCAGGTGTGTACGAATTATGTCATATCATAGCCATGTTTTTTATTTTTGATCAAATCATGTGAAACCCATCTTATGGCAATTTTCCACATTCTCAGCCGCTTCTTTAGGAATTTAAGCACAGTTAAAGATGCCAATTTGGCATCGTTGGCCAATTCACGAATCGTGGCATTCTGATCCAACCAGCACTAATACGTTCATGTTCTGCACATCTTCTTCCATTACTGCAGGATGACCAGAATGAGGCATGTCTGTCATATTTTGACGTCCTTCTTTGAAGGGTTTGACCCTCTTAGCTATTGTGTGGTAAGGTATTAGCATTCAATTTTCAACCAGATCCTCTGATCTTGCTTCAAAATCATTGCAGTTGTACTTCACGAGCGCTTATTCAAAACTGCATTATTGCTATTGTTGCTGCACACCTGTATAGAGTGGGGGAGACAAGCTCATTTGCTCTTAGGGAGAGTGGCCATCTAACCTACCTCTGGTACAAATTATATTGCCTGGCTCCATTTCAGGGCATTGTTAGAGCATTGTAGCCAATATTAAGACGTCAACTCATGTATTTAAGAGTAGGCACTTTTGGATGCTTTGAAATTCTGTTCTTTTTATATGGCCAAGGGAAAAAGAAATGAAAAGTGAATTTGCTTTTGAGAAAAGTGTAAAGTATTTGAAAATTCAAACCATAACAAAGAATGTCTTGGAAAGATTAACATTGCAAAAAAATTATTTCAACTAAATTGTGTGCTTTGATGAGATCTACATGTGTTATGGAGTACATTTTATAAATCTCTTACAGTTAACCACTTATATAAAAGTCATTCAGGATAAAGACTTCAGAGGCCATTCTCAGAAAGTTCAAGATATACATTAACTCATTTATCATAAAAATATCTTAAACATCTGGTATTTTAATAAAAATCTTAGAGCCATTTTTTAGAAAATCAAAGTTTTCAAAAAGTTTTTCATGTAAGTAGTTTGCAGTTAGGGATTTTCTAGAGAATCTCTGTGTCAAAACCTTAAAAAATGCTGAACTTAATAAAACAAAATTTTCATTTTTGAGTTGTGCTTTCATATGCATGCACACACGCATGCATACACCTCTTTCTAACAATATCTTTTTGGAGTTCCGCGGGCATCAAAAGATGTATTTCAGGTGAATTTTCAGTATAGAACTTTTATATAAAATATAATAGTTAAAACTTTTGCGGCGAATGTTACTAATAATTGCTTTTTGGGTTATCAGCCGCATCAAACTTATAAAACTCAAGCTTTCGGCCATTTGACTCTCCATGACCTTCGCCAGGAACTAATGCCAGGGTAAAAGCATGTTGGTATATTTGTTGTTAGCTAATGTTGGATTTCTGACAATGAAGTCATTAATCCTCTTGCTCTCCAATATTTTTCACTGATGGATGGGGCATTAGAAGTGGCCGGGCATATTTGAAGGTGGTCTCGATCCATTTCCTCTTGCAGATCACTTAGAGGACAGAGTGGTGAAGAATATATCCTAACTCTTAATTATATTATATGCTGGTATGTATATATATGCTAATGGCTTCATTGCCAGATGCAAGGCACTAGAAAACAACATATATACACCAACAAGGTGGGTGGAGCCAGGCAGGTCATGTTGGTGTATATATACCAGCATGCTTTTTACCCTGGCATTAGTTCCTGATGAAGGTCATGGAAAGTCAAATGGCTGAAAGCTCAAGTTTTATAAATTTGACGCAGCTGATCACTTGAGAAGCAATTTTTAGATAGAATACAGACTTCCTCAACTTACTGTAAGTATACAGCCAAGAATTAGGTAATGACGATTTTTCTGTAAATTCATGTTTCACAAGATTCTTGTAAAAGCTTACATTCAAAGTTTCTCTGTCTAAAATCACCCTTTGATTTTACTATGCATTTCCTAGCAATATAGTGGTATGAGGTTGCTGACCTCAAACCTCCTTTTATGTGTGGCCACTGTTACAATATGTTGAAGATATTCATATAACTTAAATTTTTGTGATTAACTTCAGGAGCCCTATTCACTTAGAAGGCATTTTGTATAAGAGATGAACAAAACATAGTTCTCAAAAAATGTACACCTCTTTAAAATGGAGAATTTATTTCAAATAACCTTTTCTTTTGTGACGTCAGCCATTTCTGAAATATTAATTTTTATTGGCTTAAAATTTTCAATACTTATTATTTATTTATGCCAACAAACTTACTGTTGGTGTTTTTAAACACACAAGCTGTGTGTGGGCAAAGTTTAAGAGGTAGAACTGGAACTTAAAAATTCAATGCCACAACAGGGATTTGAACCACAGACCTTCCGCTTGCCGGGCGGATGCTCTAACCACTGAGCTATTGTGACAAACTGCCAGAATGGCATCAAATTCTCAAGTTAGTTCGTATTTCTCCTGGTAAACCACAAAGGCAGTCTCACATCAGAGACAATTACCCCAATGGTGACTTACTATTGCAAGTACTTTATATCCCAGGATTAAATAACCTTCACATGGTAATTATTATTTATTTATGCCAACAAACTTACTGTTGGTGTTTTTAAACACACAAGCTGTGTGTGGGTAGAAGAGGTAGAACTGGAACTTAAAAATTCAATGCCACAACTGGGATTTGAACCACAGACCTTCCGCTTGCCGGGCGGATGCTCTAACCACTGAGCTATTGTGACAAACTGCCAGAATGGCATCAAATTCTCAAGTTAGTTCGTATTTCTCCTGGTAAACCACAAAGGCAGTCTCACATCAGAGACAATTACCCCAATGGTGACTTACTATTGCAAGTACTTTATATCCCAGGATTAAATAACCTTCACATGGTAATTATTATTTATTTTTGCCAACAATACTTGTTATGTTTTTTAAAGTGCTCTCACTATTCAGTTATTTCTTGCAAAGTGATGTAAATGTATCATAATAGATTCTTTTTTCTTTTAAAGTGCTGTAACAATTCAGTTGTTTTTGATGATGTCATGGAAAGAGTATGGAATTTTAAGTTAAGCATTTAACAAACAGCTTTTAAACATCTGACTATTGATTCCATTTCCTGTACCCCTCTTGTTTCTACAATGAAATGTGTAAGAAACTAATTTTGTAAAGATTTATCTTAAATTACATGAAATAGAAAACTAAGCCTTCCTAAGTATAGTTTGTAGAGTATATATAAAAATAAATTATAGTTAGTAGAGAAAGTCATGTGAATGTAACACCCTAATGTATATTTTTTGTAGTTACTGAAATATGTAACACTAATAAAGGATTAAAGGATCAATGCATGCAGTATTTCTGTTACCTTTTGTTCTTGCAAGAGTATTAACAAATATAAAACTTCATGTGACAAATGTGATGTATTTTTTTAATTTAAAAGGTGAGTTAATTAGTAACACTGAGCAACACTTACAACATATTTCTCCGGGACGCGTTTCGAAGGTAACTTCCCTCCATTATCAACCAGACAATAACTCAATAATATTGATAATGGAGGGAAGTTACCTTCGAAACGCGTCCCGGAGAAATATGTTGTAAGTGTTGTTCAGTGTTACTAATTAACTCACCTTTTAAATTAAATTAATTACAACAACACTGTTTTCAAACTTCTATGAAAGAAAGATAATGTGATGTATGTTTGAAGATAAAGAAAACACCATTGGTTTTGGACCACCATAAAAGAGATAATTTGTACAATTCACAATATTGCTTTATATTGTCTTTACATTCATCCATGCAGTTTAAATGGGCTCTCTGATATTCACTTTAAAAAATGTACAAATACAACAGCAGCAGTAAAAGAGACAAATTGCATATCCATTTTATGGAATTAATAAAATACTATGTTTACACACCTTAAAAGGGCCATCTTGCTTAAATATGAGCATGAGACAATATAAATAAATATGCATTTGAAGCAATATTTTATAAAGGCATTAATGCAATAAAGCTGGTCTCACCTTAAACTCAGTAATGTAATCTTGATACCTGTTGAATAAATCACAATTAACATTACTTTGCACATTAAAGTCCAAGATTTATATTATAAAATGTTTGAGTAGGAATATTAAGCAGTTACCTAAATTATCACTATTTGTTTCCTGTTCTTAAGGCAAGATCTGTGAAAATTCTAGAATTGTCTTAAAATTAGTAAAAGATTTTATAACCATAACTCTGTTTCTCTTACCAAAGAAAATATTTTAAAAGTGTAGCAGAAAATGCACAGCTTGAGATAAATGATTAATATTTATTTCTCTACTGCTTGCCTATGGTAGTTAGAAAATTATCATATTTCTGAAAAAAGTTTTGTAAAGACTTGTATGTGTGTGTGGGGGGAGGGGGGGATTTGATCGTGGATGGGTATAAAACAAGAAAGAGAAAAAAGAAGATCACAAACTTTTGAGCATGTCTATCAGATAGTATTTGGGAAACATCTAAACTTGCAACAGAGAATATTTCAAAAACACTACAAAAATATTTGACATACCTACATTGTGCATAATGAACTATACATTTTTTGCCAAAGTTTTTATCTGTTATAGTTATCTGGTTATACAAAATTAACCTTTAAATGAAGAGCTTTACAGATGTGCAAAGCACATGTTAAGAGGCTAGTTTTGGAGTACTTAAAGTGGTTCATTTCTTGTTATGTTCATATATACTGCCTTTAACAGTAAAATTCATGTATTTGTAGCTATATTATATCATAAAACATATTTATTTACTTCAATATTATTGTAGTGTTTTGTATTTTTGGTGATCGAAAGCAAAACCAATACAGCTACGTGAAATGTAATCCCATTAATATGCGTGTGTGCCATTACACTCTTTATTTTATGTGGTACCTCCCCATCCTTTACCATTGGCACATTTGACTGCAGTTGCTAGGGCTCAAACTCATGAACTTTGACTTCGATTGGATGGCCAGTGCACTGCATATCACCGTAATGATCATGGCTAATCAAACCATTTACGTTGAGGTGCCTGTGAAGGGGATATAAAAACAGTTTAGTAATTGGAGTATGAGCAGCATATGTACCAAAATAATTCATGCATTTAAGGGTTAATCACATTCAATCAAATGAAGGAGAATTCACAGGCTAATTGCACAAAATTCAAGATATACATTTTATTTGTAATGGAAATATCTTACAGTGTATGTTACCATAAACAAATTTGTTAGCCATTTTGGGGGAAATAAAAATAATGACAGATTTTCCATGTAAAGAGAAGTTTATGGATGTGGAGAATTTCAAGTAAATCTGTAGCCTTGGAAAACGCTGAACTTAAATAGAAAGTTTGTTATTTATCAGATTTGTTTTTTAATTCAGCTGTTTACAGATACTTGCACAAATGGATTCGCTTGCCCTTACTTTTCAGTAAAATCTTGAAATTATTGGTAAGCAGTAGAGAAACTAATAGAAGCAGAAGAAAATACAGTTTTAAATTTACTGCACCACACAAAATGATTCCAGAGCCCTAGTATAATATGTTTGCTACGAAATTTGATCAGCAGGTGCACAGCCTCTTTCCCAGACACATACTGCACGACTTGGTTGGCAGTCGCAGGGCTCGTCTTCTGGTCACACATGCATAGATGCCAAATCAAGTCTCAAATCACATTAACAATTATCAGAATAAACACAAAGCATGCCTTATCACAAATGTTGGAAATGCTATCCATCTACAACAATACATCTATGGCATCTTTGGAGGAAATTTTCATTTACACGCATTAGTTCAGCTTCCAAAATAGCATTAATTTTTCTCCTGATCTTTTGCTTAAGTTTTTCTTGTGTGATGCGCCTAATGGATTTTCGAGGTGACTGTTCTGACTTTCTCCAATTTTGTCTAATTTCTGTTCCGTAAGCACACGCTGTTTTACTTTTGTTTTCCTATCACGAATTGATCCTGTCTCCCTGAATTTATTTAGAAGCAAATGAATGGTGTCTACTTGGAACACGCACACCAGAAAATTTAGTTTCAAATTGCCTTATAACTTCTGTGCAAGATGATGTAAGCACATTAAACACTCTTTGTAGTTGTATAGTGAATCAATTAATTTTGAAAACATTTTAAGCAAAACTAAACACTTCTAAACACTGCTAATGTTATTCATGTGTGAACTGGACTGGAACAGCACAGAACACCACAGAGCATACAGAACACCCACTTAACAGAAATAAGACTGGCGCACATGTGGTAATTAGCACATGCACACAGGGAAATGTAGTCAAGGTCACAAAGGTTGTGCACCTGCCGGCCAAGTTTTGTAGTAAACGTACTGTACATGTACCCATTACATAGTAAATATTGATGAACTTCAAAAATGTAAAACCTTAGTATGAAAATAAAAGGTATGTGCACAATAAAAACAAAATATTAAACATAAAAGCCCAACTTTTATCATTTTTGATTACAGGTGCCTTGCCTGAAAATTCAGTGATTGGAAAGAATAAAGTATATTAATCATTATTTATTCCAGAAATAAGACATATGCTATAGAATCATATTTAGGTTTTCTTATATTAAAAAGCAAACTATACAGGTGAATCAGAATAATGTAAATAAATTTAAGGCAAACTATACAGGTGAATCAGAATAACGTAAATAAATTTGAGGCATGAGTCAGGGGTTCTATTTCAGCATTTTTTATAAGGAATGTATGGCCCTAAACAACTTGTTTGTGAGCTACACATTCAATAAAAGAAATTACTCAAATAGAGCCCCTGAATCGTAGCTTAAAATTCTGCAGTGTTATCCTGATTCACCTGTAGAAGGCTGAGTCATATTTGAAAATATCATGGCCAGGACTTGAAGCATGGAAGTTCAACTTACCAGGCTGATGGCAGCTACCATACAACTAAATGCCAGTAAAACTTCTGAACCATGTAACCTGCTGGATCTCCAAGCTAAATTATATCAGTTACTCTCATACCTTAAAAGTGCCCTGCAAAGTTAATCATAACAAGTGAATATCCATGTTTAAAGTCCTGGTTGTGGTTGGAGGCATAACTTGGGGTGGGGGAGGTTAATATTTTCAATATAATATTTTATTTTGGGTTGCTTTAAGTAAAAGCATCAAATTATGTTTTTGAAATCAGTAGAGTAGTTTTCAGCTACAACAGTGCATTGTGAATTTTTTAATCACAATCTAATGACAAAGGGAGTAGATTTAGTGCTAGTGTCTTCTTTTTCCCTACCAGTAAGCTGGAGATGACAAAAATATCATTGCTGTGTTAGTAAAATGTTTGAACATGTTCTGGAGTGTCAATGTCACATGGAGGGTTGCAGACCAACTGTTAGTGTTTACTTTCTTCATTTCTCATTAATATTTGTAACATTATGAACAGAGCCCAAATGTCAGGCAAGATGCCTTTTTTAATAAAACGAAGGTTACAAGAGCTTTCCCAAAAGTACCCAACCTGACGTACAGATAGCAGTTGTTGTTTCAAACAAATGACTATGGTAGAAAGTACCAGCCTTATAAAGCTTAAGTTTGAAGTTCAACAATGCTACATTCTTTAGTATTTGTTTGGAAACTACCAACAGCGAATGCTCTCAGTTAATTTGTCAACATGGATAAAACAGTCATCGTTATGTGATACAAAACTATTATTTGAAATGTCTAAATCCAACTAATATTAAAGCTGATCTAGATGCTACTCTAGCAGAGTCTGTTCCGTTGTTTACAACTGTAAAATATTGGGTGGCAGAGTTTAAATGGGGTCATATGAGTTGCCAAGATGAACATTGCAGTGGTCAACAAAATAAGGTGACCACACCAGAAATTGTAAAGAAAACCCACTAAATGGTATTGGATGACCATTGACTGAAAGTGCATGAGCTAGGACCTACAAAAATGTACGAATAAGTATGAATTACTTAGAACTGAGTTATATGTAAAGCAGGTTGAACTGTATTTCAATTTTAATACTGTTAGCCAATCTAGCAAACAGTCAGTTTCCATAGGTTTGTATAAATCATTAATTGATGTCTAACACTGGAAGATTTACAGCCATTTAGTTATACTTGAGTCAATTTTTAACACTACATCACTTACTTTTTAACAAGGAAAACATGTTTCAGGAGCTATTCACTCCTTCTCATTTCCTAGTCAATTGCCTGTGTCATTCATCATAGCTGTTGATGTTGTCCTTGGCATTGGTTGGATGAACCTCTACATAAGTAACTTGCTTCGAGAGATTTTAAATTTGAAAGCACATTTTCTATTTCTCCAAATATAAATGTTTTCCCAATTGTGAGTTCTGTTTTTCCTGAAAAGTTGTTTAGTATTACTGAATTTCTGTTTATGGTATGCTACTCTATCCAAAAATTCCAAGTTATTGTTGATTTGCCTTCCTGTTTTTCCTTAATATTCTTGATGTGTTCTTTTGTTCTTGTTTTTATGTTTTGTTTAGTTTTTATAATGTAGAAAGTTTTCACAGTTGTTACAGCTAATCTGGTATATCCCTGGTTTGTTTTTCTGTGGGATATCATGCTTAAATTTAGAATTTAATATCTTTTTGATGGAGTAACTGTTTTTGGTGGTTTTGCTGCTTGAAAATTTTCTGAAATTTGTAGAATGCTTTATGAGGTAGAATCAGAACTGAAAAATTCAATGCCATAGCTGGGATTTGAACCACAGATCTTCTGCTCTTAGCCATTGACCCACCATGACAACATGCCAGCATACTCTTGAATTCTTCATCTGATTCTACCTTTTAAAGTTCACCTATACACAGTTTGTGTGGTTAGAACTATCAATTATCATGATTAGCCAGATATATGGAAACTATTGTAGAATGCTGTTGGGTGGTATGTGAATTTCTTGAAGGTCTCCTTTCATGACCGTCGGCAAACATTTTTCCAGGGGGGGGGGGTCACATGTTTGAAATTTGCAATCAGATAATATCAATTCACTATTTTATTGTCAAAATTTATAATATTCGTTGCATATAACCATGTTAATTTGTGTTAAATAGAAATTGATCTTTTAAAATAGTAATTTAATAGTCAATAATTGATTGCACATTAAGTTGACCAACTTCCAGGGAGGGGCCGCGGCCCCCCCCCCCTTGCCCCACCTTCGCGACGCCCATGTCTCCTTTTGTTATTAGGATTGAGTGTGCTGGTTTCTTTTACCTTCTTTCTGTTCTTGGCTCTGTTTATCTTCTTATGTGCTGTTTCCTTATGGAATCCATTTGCTGTAGCTACGTCTGTTCCCTGTTTAGCTCACAGTCATATTCATCTTTGTTCATGGGAATGTTTACTAATCTGTGCACCAGACTGTTGAGTACTGCATGTTGGTGGGTAATGGTACTATAACTATTTTGCTTTATGCAGCTATTGCTGTGTGTGGATTTTCTGTAGATGCTGAATGTAGAAGGTTTTCTTTCTTGATGATTTTAAGGTTGACAAAAGTAGCTGTCCATTACATTTACAGCAATACCTTGTGGTAATGTGCAACAATAAAAATGTAACTTTGGTATGATTTTTAAACTAAATATTGCTTTAAAATACATTAAGATTGTGGGTTTTAAAAAGTATACATTTATTAAATTTACCATGTGCTTTTTGCCAGGCTATTTGGATCATTATAAATGCCTGAACATTCAGGCTCTAATCATGATTAACATAATCACATTGAATTTATTTTCAACAGGCAAACTGTGGTGTTAACCATTCCAAACATTTCTTGTGAATGTTTACGAGTGACAGGAAGTAGATAGTAAAATAAAAATAATGTTTTGTACGTAATTTGTAGACTAGCTAAGAAATTAAATATAAAGCAAGCTATGTGACTGTTACACACCAGTTTTTTTAAGGGTGCTGACTGACAGAAATGAGGGAATAATTCAGTTTGATAATCAAAACAAACATGCTTAACGTATTGTTGATAAATTAATAATATTATTAATATCCTAAAACAAGTAACTGAAAACTACTTTTGACATGTTTTATGCTCCATTTTATCATGTGGCTTATACTTTACTTTGACTCCTCCCCCAAACCAAAAAAACAAAAGATGGGTGATAAAATCTTATTCAACTTTCCAAAAGTATGAAAGAAACATTTTTAACAATAAATGTATATTATAATCTTCTTTTTTGACTTGTATCATTCAAAACATAGGCCTTAAACCTTCTTTCATCATGCATTCATGAACCCAGCCAACGTAGAATAGTTTGGTATAAAACAAATAACACTGCAGGTTTTCTCATAAACATTTTCCTCACTAGCAAATATATACAGAGACCAGGTGCATTATATGAGCATTTACAAGCATTTTAAGTGTAACCAATTTTCACACAGCCTTAAAAATCACATAAATATTTAAAAAAACTTAGAAAAAATACTCTGTGTAAATGCAGCTTTTGCTTTTGCTGCCATCTACTTTTAGTACATAAAAGGAACTATTGTATTTCACCCAAAAATTTCATGTCAAGCTTTCACTGAAAGTACGTGTTTTGCGCTCTCCTGATCCAAAAGGTATTTTTAGGAAAAGTTCATTGTATGCGACTGTGAAAGCATTACTCAAAAATCAAATGTCCAATGAATATCAAACTTAAGTATTGGTATTTAAGCTAGTATCTTCCAAAGACACAAGATGAAGATTTTCAAGAAAATTCACATAACCCCAAGCTATTGTTTTCCTGCTTCAATTTTCAAAATTTTTGAAAAAACAAGACGACAATTTTGATTAAAGTAGCATATATTTAAGATATTTGCATGACAAATAAAATGATTATCTTGAATTATTTGGAAATAGCCTATGAAGTTCTCTTCATTCAGAAGGACTTGTGTGATTGGTAACCATTAAGAGATAAGACAAAAACATGCTACATAACAAATGTAAATCTCTTTAAAACAAACAATTTGTTTGTAAGAACATTTTTGTAACATCAGGTGTTTCCAAGATACCTGTTATTTTTTTTTATTGAATTTTTCAATGATTCGTTACTTTATTGAAAATGCCATCGCTATTCTAATAATAGTGTGAAAACCTTATGGAATTTTAAGATCAGCATAGAGCAACTAGCTTTTAAACATCTGACTATTGATTAAGTTTCCTCTAGCCTTCTTGTATTACACTGAATTGTATAATGAAATTATTTCAGCAAATATGTATCTCAATTAACATGTAGATTTAAAAAAAGCTTTTGTAAGAATATTTTATACAAGTGATTAAAAACAAACAACAGTAGGTAGGAAAGTGTACTGAATGAACTGAGAAAAATGCTTTGAAGCATTTAAAATGAGCGAAATGGAGAAAATAAGTGATGAAGCTATTAATAGGAGGCAATCAAAGAATACCATTGAAACTGATCATAAACATCAAAAGAAATAATAATTTCTTGACATAGAAGTTGCTAGATAATGGATATTATCAAGAGAAGTGCATTATTCATGGACTTTAGAAAGAAAAACAAAAAGGAGGGAAAATGGAGGCTAGCTTTGCAAAGGCAAATCAGATCTCAAGCAGAAAACTATGATTTGATAAATTTATGTTTAGTATTTTTAAGGTTAAGGTTACATATTTAGCTATCTATTCATTTTTAACAGACTTGTAGTTTTATCGCACTAGAAATATTGCCTTAGAATTGCCTGGTATATCATTGAAGTACTTTAAATTTAGCATTCACTTATGAACATCAAAATGTGAGTGGTAAGAATGTTGCAGCCTTAATATTTATTTGCTCCTTTAATTTGTACCTTCTTTTTTATGTTGCACGGCAGTTGTGGGGAAAAAAAAGAAATCTTTTATTCCATAACTGGTGTTTTATACATTCATGATAGATTAAGCATTGATCTAGTTCATGACAATGTGTACCTAGTACCAAAACTCAATCCATGAATTGAGTATTGGAGAGGTTGGTGGAAGAGGAGGATTGATAGTAACCCAAGGAAAGACTTAAAGTTGATCTCAGCTAACAGAAGAGAGTCTCAATACTTTATTAATCAATACAGATAATGCTGGGATAAAATCTTAAAGAAATTTGAAAGAAAACTCTTGAATTTTGACATCACATTTGATGAGAATCTGAACCTCAAGAATATCAGGTCATCAAGAGAGGCACCTTAATTGTCACCAGAGAATTCCCTAAACCAAAGTCCAACAGTTGACATAAGCTGATGATTTTAGGAAAGACCTAACAAAACAGTTCTAGGTAAATATTAGCAATAATTGGAAGATAGAATACTAGTTTGACTTAAATTATATACTGATAAATATCAGGTCATTTTTGTCACTTTATTTTCTGTAAAACTGAATCACAACTCACAGCTGTTCTGTTCTATTGTCAGGTTGCAACAAAACACTACACAGCTTGCTCTGATAATTCTACTAATTCACTTAAAAACTGACTCTGATGATAACTTCACTAAGACAGACTTCTCTGTCTGTGCTGACTTCCTTATATAGTTGAGGATTAGGTACCAGAAATTTTTCTGGAACTCCTTTTGCAAAGATTCTTGAACTGTCTGGAAATGGCCTTTGTTCTTAGCCAACTTTGTTGCACATTGCCTAGCAACGTAGCTAACTCAAAAATGAAAAGTTGATAAATACCAGAGTTTGTACCTAAGTTCAGTCTCTACCAAAGATGTCACATTAAGAATATCAATGCAATCCCCACCCTAATATTTACATGGAGCGTCTTTTAAATCCTTTTATTTTCTCAAAAATTGCTCTTACCAGATTTGATTAAAATGCAATATATTATATTTACACGACGAATAAAATGTATTTTATATCTTAAGTTTTCTGAGAATAGCCTATGAAATGCTCTTCATTCTGTGGTATAAGCAATTTCTGAGGTATCCACTATTAACCATCTGTTGTTACATGATTGGGTGCATTACACCCAAGAGATACTGTTTTCATGTATGGCTCTGTGCTGTCTGAAATTCCTCCTAAATGTGCCTTTTGTTTTTACTTTGTTATGTTTTATTTAAGTAATTTTAATATTCCATGTTTTATTTTTCAAAGCATTACAGTCCATCCCAGTATGTCTCAAAAACATAAGTTGGGTAAGTTGCCGAAAAAAACCTAATACTGCTAACATACAAAATGGGAATAGGTATAAGGGTAAACAATAAAAATAATCAGTTCTTAGAATTACATAACATCACAACAATTAACACATTTTTAACTAAATTTTAATATAGATCTATTTAAGAGTCACTTCAAATTCTGAGTACACTTCTTCCAATTCTGCTGGCATGCTTCAAAGTACATTCACATTTCTTGCAGTAATATCTTGAAAGTCACCTCTCCTTTTAATTTCTCTATGTATAGTAAGTGTATTTGACCCAAAAATTTGATGTCAAGATTTCACTGGAAATATATCCTTTGAGGACCCCTGAATCCCAAAAAAAAAAAAAAGCATTTTTAGAAAAAGGTCTGTGTGCGTGTGTGTGAATGAGTGTGAGTGTGTGTGTGAACAGCATAACTCAAAAACGAAAAGTTGGTATTTAAGTTTAATATCTTTCAAGGATGTAATGTGAAGATTTTGAAGGAAATTCCTCCACTCTAAATTATCCTTCACAAGGAAAATTTTGATTTTCTCAAAAACGACCTTAACGATATTAAGATGCCATATGTAGATATTTTTACGGCAAATGAAATGTATATTTTGAATTTTCTGGCTATGGTCCATGTAGCCTTGTTTACTCTTGACTTTTGCATAACTGGTAAACTGTAATAGACAAAATCTTACTGAACAAAAAATATAGATCTCATTAAAACACAAAATTTACTGCATGCTCATTTTCATTGTGGAGTTCACCATTTCCAAAATATTGCTGCTTATTACTTTCAAGTGTTAAGCTGTTGTACTTTTTTAATTGGAAATTTTCCTCTTTTTTTTCCATTCCTCCTTTCCTTTTTTTCATCGCAAGAGCTTGTTACCATGATGAAAACACTTGAATGCAGTTTTTGCAAGATATAACTATGAAATTTTTTATTATATTCAACCTTTTTTGTGGAGTGAGCCATTTCTGAATTTTAAATACTTATACTTTTCTCAAATGGAAAGTTGTTATTAATTTTTTTATCTCTTAGCCATGAAAACAGAAATGAATTTCAAAGCCATCACATAGATAATGCTCTTAAAAGATCTGACTATTGTTTAAAGCTTATTGTATTCCCATATTCATCTTCATGCTACAAGAAAATTAGCAATAAGACTGAGTGAGTGGAATTTAAGGACCCATCATAGCAATAAGATGATATCTAGAAATGTTTATCTTGATTAACATAAAATAGAGGAATAAGCATTTGTAAGAATGGTTAGTACAAGAGTAGAGAAAGTCCTGTGAGTGCAACACATTAGACTTTTTTTTTTACTTGCACAAAAATGCCTTTAATGATTTTGCTTAAAATATTCGGAATATTGGACCAAACAATAGCAAATTTACTTAGAATTTTCTGCAAATAACCTCATTATTCTTTAGAACACTGTAGACATGGAAAAGCATTAGAGCTAAACATCTTATTACAAGAAAAACAATAATCCCATTTAGCCATAGTTTTGTCATATAAACCTCATGGCATTAATCATTTTTGAGGTATTCATTGCTACTGGTTTGAATTTTACACCACTTTCTGTAGTGCTAAAGCCCTTGTTCTTTAGTTTTTAATGTCATACAGAACAGTATAGAATTTCAAAGACAGTGTATAGTGATCTACCTTTTAAACACTTCATTACTTCAATAAAAAATTGAAGCTATTAACAGTAAAGCAACAGAATTTAAAATAAAAACAAACTGAGAGACTAAAAGTTTCACTTATCTTAGTAATTGCTGCAAGTTCTTAATTGCTGACATGTTTCATGGTGCTTCCAACACACTTTCAAAGCTTTATTTAAAAACAGTTACCATAGCACAGATGCTCAACTACTTAAAAGATCTGTGTTGCCAACTTCTGAAAACAAAAACTTATAAATATAATATATTGGTAGTATTTCAAAATTCATAACGCAGTTCCTGTTTTTTAAAATGAATATCTTTTCCCAAACCATAGGTCCATTTAATTGTCTTAACAATTTAACCTCTGGATTTATTTCATGATTAGATGACCAAAAATGATCTGCCACAGTTGATTTATCAATTTGTTTATATTTAATATTTCTAAAATGCTCCTTCAATTTAGTCTCCAAAGAACATTTAGTTTTTGCTTATCTCAGTAGACAAATAAGCTTTTGTAAAAATAGTTTATAGAAAGAAGAGATACGAAAATAAATGAACAGTAGCATAGAGAAAGTTGTACATAGTATTTAAATCCTGCATATTTCGAGAATGTGATGAAATTTTCAGAAAAATCTCTCCATTTCTAAATGTCCTTTACATAAAATTTTCATTAGGTTTTATTTTCTCAAAAATCGCTGACAACTCAGATTATATATCTTAAATTTTCTCTGAAAGCCTTTTTATTCTGAATGAATTTGGTATAACGTATAACTAGGAAAATCCAAGAGCTATAAAAAATATAGATTTAATTGAAAGATACAATTTATGTCCATTCTTGTTGCAGGATTAACCATTTCCAAGATATTCATGGTTATTCATTTGGATTTTCGAATACTTCCAGATTTTTTAAGTCTAGAAATTACCATAATTTTGTTTCTTGCAAATATGGAAAGAGTATGAAATTTCTATGTTGGCATACACCAACCTGCTTTCTAAAGATTTGCCTGTCAATTCAGGCTCCTCTATTCCTCTTGTACCTATTACAAGAGTGTAATGAAACTATTTGTGCACAAATTTATCTCACTTAACATGAAGTGGCACAAAAACAGGTTTTTGTAAGATCACTGTTTACAGGAAGTCTTGTAAAGTAACGTATTTTTACATTTTGAGGAAAAGTTGTTTAACAAATGATACATTTTGTCCAGATTTTTACAATTCTTGTTCAATATATAGTAATTTTCCCAAATGCTAGTTGTTCAGACCACCTAGAAACAGTCAACTTAAGTTTAGATTGTGATAAAGTTTATATTGGTAAAACTAAACGTCATCTAGAAACCAGAATAAAAGAACATTTTAGAAATATTAAATATAAACAAACTGATAAATCAGCTGTGGCAGATCATTTTTGGTCATTTAATCATGAAATTAATTCAGAGGTTAAATTATTAAAACAGTTAAGTAATCCGATAGATTTAATGGTTTGGGAAAAAATTTTTATTTTAAAAAACAGGAACCATGTCATGAACTTTGAATTGCCCTCTATGGATTGTATTTTTAAATTTTTGTTTTCAGAGATTGGTAAATAAAAAATTGAATATGAATAATTGTTTTTCACAAAAATAAAAGATTGTAGCTTGGCAACGATTTTGTTTATATGACTTTGAGAATGAGCTGGATATAGCTTGAAACCCCTGGGTCAGTAAAATAGAAAAAAGGATATCAACATACTAAGATAAGTGAAGTTTTTAGTTTCTAATTTGTTCTTATTTTAGCATTTAGAACTGTTTAAATTGATACACATTACATTGGAACCACATCAGATGACAGTATGTTTTCACAGATTGATAATCAAGCAGACCCCAACAAAAATACTCTTTGCTTCCTGAAGCAACTGCTTTGGAAACCTTGTGGACAAATTTGCAAATTGTAACTTTGGAATTCCAGCAACGTTACACAAAATCTGCCAGCACCATAGTACTTAACCACTGTAGCATGAAAATGAGGCATATTTCTGTTGGTACCTTTCTAGTATTTTCTCTACACCCTGGTCATACCGATTTTTGACAGTCCATTTAGCTTTAAAAAATTCATGATTTATCGTTCCTCTTCGGCCAGGAACAGGATTCAAAAAATCCAAATACAGCAATTCTGCATCAACCACTTGTGTTTTGGCAACCATTTTCCAGCTTTTAGTATTTGCTAAGTACTTTAACACAAGAGTAGTGTGATGCTAATTTTGCATGAAGTTTTACATAGACATACTGCTACAGCTTAATAATATATAGAGAGAAGCCACCAACTCCACTGCCCAGCATTTGATCGACATACCAACCTCACATCAAAGTACTGGAGTGCAAGAGAGCAAATGCAGGGAGGAGAGAATAATGGGAGATGCCCAGAGAGTGTAGCTGTGAAGCCGAGTTAAGTACAGAGGGGGCGAGGCACCTTGCTTGTACTTCTTTGTATTGGTTATGTTCGTTGTATTCTAATAGCATGGTACGTCATGTTAACAGTGTTTGGTATTGTGTTATACTATCGCTAGTACTGCAAAACATAACGTGAAAATATCATGTTCTGCATATGGATGCACAAATCGACAAACAAAGAATAAGAATTAAATTAGTTTCCATAGGTAAGTATAAAAAGAACCTCTTTAACTCTTTTTTGTCAGGGAAACATGTGTTTAACGTATCGTAAAACAAAATGCAATACATATCTGGTGGCAGTAATGCACTCTCATCTTCAGCCATTATTAGCAAATCTAGCAACATTTCATTAGTTTGTCATAATGAACACGTTACAAGTGCATTACTATTGAATAGTCTGTGAGTGACAGATTATTTGGTTCTCTTGCATAGTTTTAACAGCAAATTCTAGGTTATACAGCATGGTTTTACCATAGTGCCTAAAGTTTCTTCCTTGATTAGGTACCATGCAAATAACATGTGTTGTTTTAATTCAATAGATTTATTGTATTTCCAGCATGTATGAGAGTTATTTTTATTTATAAAATACTTACCAAGCACGTCAATGGAATAATTAAGTCCTAAGTACGTTTTTCAAGTATGACTTTTTGAAGATTAAAATAAATAAAGCAGTTTTGCTTGTGATGAGGTAGCATAATTTGGTTAGCATGCGGACCAGATTTCAATTAATTTATATGTTCTCTCTTAGCTGTGTGTTCTATTCTGCCAAGGAATTGCAGTAAAAGGTTTGGTCATAATATTAAAGGATGCCGATTATACATTTTAAGCAATATTAATCGATTATAAACAGCTAAACTCCGGAGTATTTATCAGTGCTTTTAATGTAAGTGGATATCTTTCTTAAGTATAGAGGGGGCATGGTCATTGGCTTCAACTGTCCTGCATGGATAGTGAAAGCACGCCATCTCCCGTTATTCTCTCCTCCCTGAGCAAATGGCTTCATTGCCAACTGCTGAACACTAAACTGCAACCAACCACAGCTACATTGTTTGATGAAGTAGAATTTATGTTAACACCAATTACATCACTTTAACATTTAGGTTAAAATTTAACATTGGTTGGTGAAACCGGCCCAAAGTTTATTTTTTAATGGTATAAAGCCAATTAATCTGTTTTATGAAAGCCCTCATAGGCAAACATAAACCCAAATATATTTATGCAAATAATTAAATGCACAGCATTTTCTAAATAAAAATATTAATAACAAGAGGGTTTGATGGGATTTCGAGGACAGGTATGGGCCAAAACAAAACAGAAAGCATTATTGTGTTGTTTTTATTGTAAGCTTTATTTGTTATTAGCGAAGACTGGATGATGTGTGTAATGTTGCTCATAAATAAAATCCTCAAGCACCGAAATCTGCAGTTTTAAGCAATCTGAATAAACTGAAAGTTTTAAAGCAAATGTCCTGCATTTACACAGAATGCAATGTTTTGTATGTGCTAAGCTGAGGCAATAAAAGTAAACTCTGTTAAATAAAACTTTATGATAATACTATAAATATAAACTGATAGTTGTTTCTGTATGTTCATAGACAAGAAGTGCATACATTTTGAGGGCTAGCACAAATGTATACATTAATTTGCCATTCATTTAACCCTTGTTTTCAATGGCTATTGTTGTTAGGCCACCAGGTCTCACTGTTGTCTTGAATTGCTCTGGAACTGGATACTCCACCTGCAACGTAAAAGATCCGTGTCACTGGCCGACACTTACATGCTCCCCATGTATTCTTCTGAAGATAAACTTTGGGGTCATTCACAATGAAAATTAAGTATTAACATAACAATGTAGAACTTAAGCATATAGTTAATGTGATGTTCACCAACAGCAGTCAATCACAAGAAAGCTGAACTAACATGATGGCCTATGAAGCAACCAGTTACAATATATATGACTAAAGTGTGGAACTGTGTACAATACAAATTAGTTGGACACGGAGAGTGAATGGTGTAACCTGTACCACGCAGCCATCATATGCACGCAAATCAGCAGACGCCTGCAGCTGTGTACCTGTGTGAGTAGCAACAGTAGAACCCATGTGCACTAAAGTTGTGGTTTGTCACACAATCTTCCACCCTCTACACATGACAAAAGAGGTTATGTACATTTTTCCAAATGATTAAGCAGTAGCTACCTGGTTAAAGGACAGACTGACAAAATAGTACCATCTACCATCTCAATTGTATGCAATTTTTATATACATATCTCAACCATTCCAAGCACCTTGATATTACAGAAAGGCAATTAGCGAGTCCACACATAGCAATGTGAAGCCTTAAGTGAGATGGCAGAATAATAAAATTATGAGTTGAAATTATGAATAATAAAATGATCCCTGATTAGCTGGTTTCTTATGCTTGGCACATACATAAACATGAAAGCTTAGAGCTTGCAAACTTTTATATTTATGTTGTAAGTTTATGACCACGTTTATGTCAGATCAGCCAATGTGAACATATTAAGATAATATAAAACAAGCTTCTATGTTTACACTATACTGTTGTTGTTTTCTAGTGCCTTGCATCTGGCAATGAAGCCATTAGCATTCGTGCTTTCCAATACTTTTGAGCTGTAGTTTCTTCTGATCTTAATGCTTCACAGGTCTTCAAGTGGTCTTCGTTCATTTCTGTTGCATGTTTACACTATACTAATGTCCCAAGTTCCATTGTGGATAGCTCGTTAAAGAGATGAGCAAATTCTCATAAGAAACAGCAGGTAATTGAAATCAGAATGAGAGAAACAAAATTAAAATACATGTATTACATGTTTACAATTAAGGTGAAGCTTTACTGGCTCCTGGGAACAGGAAAGTCTTAGTAACAGAGGTAGAATTGGAGCTGAAAAATTCAACCACAGCTGGGATTTGAACCACAGACCACAAGCCCACACATGGCTTGTGTGTTTAAAAACACCAACAGTAAGTTTGTTGGCATAAATAAATAGTAAAGTCTTAGTAAGTATAACCATTTTTAATCCCATTCCTGAGAAAGGCTTAATAAATCCATATTATGTATATCAGATTCTTCACTCTAGAAATTACTCAAGGTGGTTGTGACAAATCAGTCGCTAGAGCTCTAGTTATACAATGGGAAAATAAAACTATAAGAAATTCTGGAAAATCTGCATCTACATGCTGAGATTTTTTAAACTGTTTCTGAGAATTATTTTTCTACCTCTAACAAAAGTAATTAAGCTAGACTTTATAGACAGAAGTTATAGAATTTTATGGTGCTGAATTTTTTTAAGTCAGAGAGGTGTTTCATCTGAGTTTACATATTAAATGGACATTAAGTAAAAGTAATATTAGCTGTAATTTGAAGTTCAACATGAAAATACAAGTGTAATCCACAAAGTAATGTTCATTTGTGCATTCTAGTTTCACAGGTTCTTGATGGATTTCTATCCAAGGACAAACGGTTTCAACATCTTTTCTCAGTGATGTGTGAGTTTCAGTAAAAATAAGTTATTTGGCATTCTGTGATTGTTCAAAATGAATTGCATGCCACAAAGTCCTGCTGACTGTCAGGACTGTCCTGCTGACTGGAGTTTTGAATGCTTGGAGGTTGAAACCTCCAAGCGGAAATTTACTGTCAACTAAAGGAAGAGGGTGGTGATATAGTAATGAACAAACAAAATGTGAGAAAGTGGTATGAAATGCTCAACAATGGACAAACAAATCTGCACAACGAAACTTGATCCAGACATCTGTCACTCATCACAGATGATTTGAAGAATCAAATTAACAACAAAATCGTACAACCCTAGATGAACTAGATTTCTTTCCTGAGCATTTCTCTTTCTTTGTCTGGTGAAACTGTATCCAAACACCTTGGCTTAATTGATGGCAGTAGATTGCAACACTGGAATCCTAAAGCTCATGGATAGTAAAATGCTTAAATAACTAAGCTGATTATGTAAAGAAATGAAGTACGCTTCAATTTTGTAAGTCACTTCAATTTTTAATGCTTTTGTTTTTAAATAGAATATCCTTTGTGAATATGTTAAAACCAAATAATCATTACTTACTGTTTTATCCTTGTAATATTACTTTATGCAACTATGAACTAGGTAACAAACACTTACATAGTCACCATTTCCTTTGGGTACGAGTACGTTCATCTCAGACGATTTGGAAGAGATAATTTCGACATCCATGGATTCAGAATTTAGATACATCTGGCATCCATCTGTCTTATCAATTGAAATTGTAGGAACTTTTCCAAGAACCTGCAATAAAATTAAGTAAATGCTTAGAATGAATTGTTTCCTGTTAAAATGTTAAGCACATCACATTATTTCTGATGTGTGATTGTTTCCAAAAGAGATACATTTAATAAAGTAACCATTGCAGGAAAAAGGTAATTTAACTGAAGAAGTACATAATCAGAAACAGTTCATTAAATTTTAAAAATCTGAACATATTAGAGGCATACAGAAAACATAGCACGCCAGGGGTCCAACTGGTAACACTTAATCCCACCTCTTGAAATCCCACCACTGAACAACTTCAAAAGTTTCATCACAAGAAGACACGATGATGTCACTTTTATAAACACCACCTGTAATCTCATCTCCAGTGTTGTCATTAAGATTCAGGCTGAGGATAGAAGCAATAGCTTCTGAAACATGTTTCACGTTTAGATTTAAGTAAGTGAAGTTAGTGTCAAAATCTGGCATAACAATCTTTCAAGTTGTTTCACTTCACTGTTTCTAACTTCTAACCACAAAATCACCTTGACATTATCAATTAAACTGCTTACTTTGAAAACCAGAGTTATATAGATTTTGGAAAATACGAGGGGTGTTCAGTAAAGACTGGCACTAATATTCATACAACAATGTATTGTAAGAAATCACTCATACAGACTGTTGCCCCCCTCAGAATACTTCTGCCTCAATACAATGCACTTGTCCCACCTCCTCTGACATTCCTGGAAAACGTGCAGGAAGCCATTCTTTGAGAGCCTGTTCAGGGTTGCCTCTAAAGCTTTCACTGCTTTGGTGTCATTGTCGAACCAACATCCCTTAAGTTCCTTTTTGGCTCTCGGGTTAAGAAAAAAGTCACATGGAGCTAGGTCAGGATTATAAGGTGGAAGAGGTACCATGGAGATATGATTTTGTGCCAGGAATTCGATAACTGCATCAGAAACATGTGGCTTGGCATTGTCGTGATGAAACTTGCACTGCTGAATGAGATTCTTTAGCTTTTTGGGAATGTGATCCTTTACCAATTGCCTCAGGATAGTGTTATAGTAATCTGCAGTGTCTGTAGAGTGTCTTGGAACTGTGAGAATGCAGACTATCCTCTGGTAATAAAAAACAGTAATGACTATGCCCTTATTGGGTGACTTCTGTACTCGTGATGATATTTAGAGGCGATTATCAAACACGTTCACTCTCACAGGCTGTCAACAATCAACTGAGAGAGCTATCACTGTGTGATTTTCAGTGATTAGCGACTAGAATACGTAGTTCAATGGCACATGGACAGATGTCACAATCAGACACTTAATGAACGGGAAAAAAAATCAGTGCCAGTCTTTATTGAACATCTCTCGTATGAAGATGGATTGAAAATAACATTTTTAAAAAAAAGTTTAAAAGGTAAAACAAACAAAAAATGCAAATGACTGAATCTTTTAACTATTTTTCCATAAAATCGCCAACTTCCTCAACACATTTCTCCCACTGTGATAATAATTTCATTATACCCTGTTCATGAAAGCTGGGTTTGACAGTGCAAGTTCCACACTATAGGGTGTGTAACTTTCAAAATTATCACCAATGACATTCTGCAGGGCTGCAGCTATTACCGGCCATCCAGAACGTGGCAAATCACAAAGTTTATCACAACTGTCTTTGAAGAATGCACAGCACCTGAAGACATTGCTAAAGTACATAAAACTGTCCCATCTGTTGTTGTTAGCTAATGCTGGATTTCTGACAATGAAGTCATTAATCCTCTTGCTCTCCAATATTTTTCACTGATGGATGGGGCACTAGAAGTGGCCAGGCATATCTGAAGGTGGTCTCGATCCATTTCCTCTTGCAGATCACATAGAGGACACAGTGGTGAAGAATATATCCCAATTCTGTTTAAATCCTGTGAATATTATATGGACACTTTGGCCCACAAAAATCACACTAAACTTTGCTGCTCTTCACAAGTTGATGACAGTAACATGCCTGCCATCTTTGTTGCATAAATCATGCTTCTGTTGCTAGAGCTGCACACGAAAAACAAAAAGCATCTGTAGTGAAAACTTCAAACCATATCTTGGTGAAATTTCAACATCCCACTACAATACCAAGGCAGAAAAAGATTTTTGTGTGTTACTTTTTGATCAACCATCGTATTATACTGGTTATAGTTTGCCAATAGATTACCTAAGTACAACTTTAATATTTTTACACCATTGTGGGATAAGCCACTAGAATCACAATCATTTGACTATATAATGAAAAAACTGAAGCTATTAACAGTGAAGCAATGTAAATCTATAAATGTAATAATAACAGAGACTATAAGCTTCACTTATCTTAGTATTTGCTGCAAGTTCTTGAAATCAAAGGCAGACTGCAGTTTCTGGAATGTTCATTCCAATCATTGGTGCCATATTTGTTTATACTGGTCCCTATCGTAACCAGTACAAAAATATGTAATATTTCTATGTGATACCAATCACTGTTATTCCTGATAAAAATAGAAATGATGCCTTAAAACTTTTAAACTTAGAAGATAAAGCCATAGAATTCACTTTGGAAACTGAAAATAATTCCATTCCTAGATTTAAAGATAAACAATAAATTGAATTTTGGCATTTCTAGAAAATCTATTCAAACTGATAACACACAAGAAATAAAACTGTTAATCCTTTTTCACACAAATGTGCTATTTTCAATAGTTTAATTTATATGTTAATAAAACTACCCCTTAATAAGGAAGAATTTAACACTGAGAACAAACACATCAATACTGTGGTAATTAATGGATTTAATTCAGATTTTATACATATGCAAAAATAGAAATTTAACATCAAAAAGCTGCTAAAGAAGTTTCTATCCTCAAGAAAATAAAAGATGATAGTATAAATCTGGTTCCTCAAAACAAATTAATATAAAAAAATTACTGAATTTTTCTAAAAAGGATATAATACCAGATTATAAAAAATCTGGCATTTATCAATTTAGCTGTTTCGATTGTGACAAGGTTTATATTGGTAAAACCAAATGTCATTCGGAAACCAGAATAAAAGGAACATTTTAGAAGCATTAAATATAAACAGATTGATAAATCAGCTGTAGCAGATCATTTTTGGTAATTTAATCATGAAATACATCCAGAGGTTAAATTATTAAAACAATTAAATGACCCCATAGATTTAATGGTTTGGGAAAATATATTCATTTTGAAAAATAAGGATTGCATAATGAATTTTGAAATACCACTGATTTGAATCTGTTAAAGTTTTGTTTTCAGCAATTGGTAACACAGAAATATTACATATTTTTGCATTGGTTACAATAGTGACCAGTATAAACACCCATCTAAGGAATGAACATTCCAGAAACTGCAGTCTGCCTTTGATTTCAAGAACTTGCAGCAGATAATAAGATAAGTTAAGCTTATAGTCTCTAAGTTATTATTACATTTATAGATTTATACTCACTTGAGTGATAGATTCCATTCATAATTGGCAATTCTTCCCCGAATACATACACCTGTTGCATGTACCTTTAGCAATGGTTAGTCATAATTGGACCTGTTACACTAACACGCTTTTTATAGAATTGCAGGAATTCAAACTTTGCATTCATACATTCAAAGAACTGCTCATGCATTTTAAGGTGGGTAGTACCTATAGTTTGCACTCAGAATGTCTAAGGTTCAAATCCTTGTGACTTCATTTTATGTTTTCTCTCTCAAGCAAATATGGGACCAGATATTTCAATACCATGATCCAAAGTTTTAACACCCCTATGAAATAAATTGCAATATGTACCGAAAGTCAAGTATGCAGCCCTTGCAAAGTTTCAGCAGGTGATTCAAACTTATGGTACAGGAAGGTTATAGAACTAAAGTAATTTCTATCATGAAGTGACATGTAAGCAGTGATAAAGTTTAAAAATGCTCTTAAAGACATACTCTATAAATAAAAATAATCATGGCTTCAAGCAAATGCCACTTCCCCACCCCCAGATACACCAAATGACCAGTTAGAATTATATATTTACAATTTTAACATAATGACAAATACAATTTAAACCTGGTGCTGTCATTTTTATGTATGTTTTATTTTTTTATAAATGTCATTCAGTAGTCGTCTTTATGGCGTTGCCCAATGAGTGATAAGAACTCTTATCATAATCTCGGGTCATGGCCAGAAGCATAAACTTGATTTTTCTAAATAAACTTACAAATTTATTTTATTGTATGCTTTTATTATTATTTTTAACTTGTTACAATATTTTTCCACTTTTTTAAACATTTCCAACTAACTGGCATGCCCAAAACTATATGATGTGATTTTTTTTGGCTAACTTACCGAAAATGGCTTCTGTCTTACATGAATCCGTTGACCAAGTGTTTGAAAAATTTTATATGCAACTACAGCAATATTGGTCAGCTTTTATTCTCTTAATAATACATTTTCTTATTTTGTCAAAATTATTCGGATGAAATGCACTTATATGATTTGAATGTCATTTCGGTCATGCCACCAATAACATTCACTTTTCAAATCTCCCTTCGAGCATGGTATGATGCAAAACTAATATCAATTACATAAACATGATAGAAATATTGAGGCAAGGTTAACAATAATAATAACTTCCACAAATTGATAGCAGATTAAGTAATAAAAAATATTCAATTAATAAAATCAAGCTATCATGAACGACTGTTTGGCTTAAACATTCCTTCAAACACACAATATCTGCTTCTAACCTTTCCATTCCTATGGTCAAGATAACCCGATCATGGGAAACATTCAGCTGTGCTACGATTGTGTTGTGATTAGAACCTTGAATGGCTAAAAGCTGCAGAATTTCATCTGTAAAAACATTTGAACTGCATGAGCAAGCTTGTACATCCATAGCTACTTCTCAACCATCTCCCTGCAGGATTGTTTCATCTGAAGAAAAAGAAGTCAAGTTGGTATACCTGATTTTGATCATGCTGTTCTATATGCTGGTAATCAGGTGATTCAAGTGTCGTAATCAGGGTATTCCAAAAGCAGTGATCAATGGCCTGTTCAGGAAGTGTGTGGCATATTGTTTGCTATGGAAAGTTATTAGATGTTCTTGAGTACTAACTGTCAGATTTTAGGATTAATCTGAGTCCAGATATAGTGACACTGATATTTATACTCCTGTGAAACTGATAACAGTGAAAATGAGCAATAGGCAGCATCACACAGCCATGTAAGTAAGCAGCACGCACGCACAAACGCACGCACGCACGCACGCACACACTCTCTTCCTAATTTAAAGGAAAACTTCATATCTAAAGTCAATCCGACACAAACATTAGACATCACATATTATTTCCACCTGACAGAAGAAGTTAAGAAAAGTGATACTCCAAATAGTGTTCTAAAATTATTGGCATTAGAGACAATCCATACTAGATTTCCAGAACATGAGTGGCTCCATATTTATACTGATGGATCATTGATATCAAACCAAGATGGAGCAGGTGCTGGAGTCACATGTCACCTCTTTTCCTATTGCAAATCTTTAAGTTATGGAACTACAAACTTTGATGGAGAAATTGAAGCAATTCGAATGGTCCTACAAAATCTTTTGTATAGAACTTCACATTTTCATCAAGCAGTTATTCTCTCAGATTGTTGTTGTTGTTTTCTAGTGCTTTGCATCTGGCAATGAAGCCATTAGCATTCATGCTTTCCAATACTTTTAAACTGCAGTTTCTTCTGATCTTAATGCTTCACAGGTCTTCAAGTGGTCTTCGTTCATTTCTGCTGGATCATTACACAGGACACATATTGGTGAGGCTGAGATACCTATTCTGTAGAGATGACTTGCTAAGCAGTCGTGATTTGTCAGTAGTCGGAAGGCTGCAACCGCTGTTTTCCTTGGTCTCTGGGGGATTATATCTGGGTTGGAAAGTAGTGTAACCCATTTTTTATCTTTGGCATTTGTTTCTATTTCTTGTAGGTATGAATGAGAAATTTTTTTGATGATCAAGCGTTTTATTGAGGAATATGAGAAATTGAATTTAGACTTTTGTTTTATTGTTGTGCCTTTCTTTGCACGTGAGTCTGCAGCTTCATTCCCCATGACGCCAGGGCAGCAATTATAGCAATTACTTCCAAGTTGTCACCTAAAAACCAAACAATTATAGAATTTTGGAAAATCCTTACCCATCTAACAGCACTTCAAAAACACCTAATCTTCCAATGGATACCAGCTCACTGTGGACTGAGTGGTAATGACAAAGCTGATTTTCTTGCAAAAAAGGGTACCAGCAGTGTACAGAAATCTATAGTTAATCTACCATTTTATGCAGCTAAAAGATTAGTCAACTCTGAATTTACAAAGATTATTGCAAAATACTACTATGAAAAATCAAAAAATAAAAGATGGGAACTACCAAACATTCAAACAGTAATTCCTGAGTATCCTCGAAAAAGGCAGTTGCAACCTTCAGGTTGATTACAGGATTGTGATATGTTCTTCACCACTCTGTCCTCTATGTGATCTGCAAGAGGAAATGAACCAAGATCACCTTCAAATATGTCCGGCCACTTCTGTCGCTCCATCCATCAGTGAAAAATATTGGAGAGCAAGAGGATTAATGACTTCATTGTCAGAAATCCAGCATTAGCTAACAACAACATACACTGCTTTGTTCCAGTGGAGCAGCAAAATTTTACTCCCCAAATTCATAATTTCACCAGGGACAGTAAAGATGCTGTACAAATAAAAGGCGACTGGGGTGTGTTTGAAATTTTCTAGCTCTTTTTCCCTATTCACTTAGTACAGCATATTGCCAAATGGAACATCACCTTATATGTACACCCCTGTTTTGAAAACTATCACACATTTAAACATTTCTGAGAGTGAATTGTAAAAAATAATGTTGTGAAAAACATGCAAAAGTGTAGGGCCTGAAATAAGCCATTTTTTTTATTACTTTGTATTTGGACAACCCTAGGCTTGAAACAATAGCCTATATATATATACGGTAGCCTTTGGTTAATTCGAACAAAAGAATTGCGCCCCTGAAATTCCTATTTAAAACAATGTTAAGAACGTATCTTTAATTCAAAATATCAAAGGTAACATTTGGATAATTCAAAACCACAATTTCAGAAACTGAAAACATTTTGTGCGTATATTCTAAGAAACGAAGTAATGTTGATATACGTCCTGTGACGTTCATTTTTGGACATACTGTACTTTCTGAGAACACCAGCAGACTTATAGGTTAGTGTTATTTATGTTTCAATAACCGCACTAGAGCAGTGGTTTCTCATTTATGTTCAAGTGAAAAATTTGGTGATTACAATGTATACCTGGATGAAAATGCAGACAAAATGAAATAAGGTAAGCCCATATAAGTACAAAAGTCTCTGTCATAATTCAGTAGAGTTCTTGTTAACAGCACTGATGTTCGATCTGTATTCAATAATCTAGTACACAGTAACCTTCCACTTCTCTTGTTTTAAGCCACTTGTACAATATATAATTTTATGCGAAACAATGCGTATTTATTTCACACTTATATATTGCATATATTTCAATGCAATTTTTATTAACTCAAATTTTGGATATTTCGAAATATTTCCAATTCCCCTTCGGGTTCGAATTAAAAAGAGTCTACTGTATATGTATATATATGAAATATAATGACAAATGACAAGTTCAGTTACTTTTTATGTTACTTTATTTCCTTCAAAACTGAATCACAACTCATGACCTTGCAACTCACAGCTGCTCTGTTCTATCATAACCTTGACACAAAACACCACTGTTCAACTGTACAGAGCTTGCTCTGACAATTCTACTCATTCATTAACTCCTGATGATCAACTCACTAACTGTCCCTGCTGACTCGCTTATATAGCCGAGAATTAGGTACCAGCAATTTCTCTGGAAATATGTTTTACAAAGCTTCTCACAAAAGCCTGGAATTCAAAGCTTCTTGAACTGTCTGAAATCAGCCTTTGTTCTTAGTTGACACTGTCAGGCATTGCCTAGCAATGTAGTAATATGAGGTGGCTGAGCTTAAGTCTGCTTTGATGTGCGGCCATAATATATGTTTTAATTTTTTGTCCTCCAAGAGTTAAAATAGTTCCTCATAGCTATATAATTAACGACAGCAAAAATTAGTGATATTGGCCTCTTATGAACAACCCTGTGTTGTGAGCATTGCATATATCTTCATATTAATATATTGAAAGTGATAAATTGGAAAATTTGGAACATCTACAATAGTACACATTATTTCTGGTGAGTTTCTATTCAATTTACCATTAATAACTTTCTGGATTCCACTTGACATACACAAAGTGATATAAATAGTTAAACTTTTCAAATGATTTGTATATGTATTTGAGTCAACCTATAGACACTTAATTTCACCTATCTTTTTATCCAGATGTGTTTTGAGGACCATAAGTTAAGTAAAATTAATATGTCTATAGGTCGACTCAAATATTTCTACAAATAACTTTCAGGATGTTTTTAAAATGCTGAATATTTATGAAATTAATTTGGTAGGGAGGAGTGAGCTCAACTAAACATATGTCAGCAGTGAAAAGGTAAATAATGGTTCATAATACTAACAGTAAATAGGGTGTCTGGTTAATATCTTTGGTTATACAGGTTGGCCCACATAGTTTTACAGATATCTCTTAAATGAATGAAAAAAAAAAATCCTAGAATTCCAAATCTTGCTAGAACAAGGTGCTTCCAAACTACATGGAAAATATTCCCACAGGACTGCTTATTGGAGCACAGGGAGACCTATCTAAGAATTTTAAATGGAACCATTGTACTATCATTTTATAGTTTTGTTTCCCCTCAATAAATGAGCAACTTTTATTAAAACACTTGTTTTCTAAAATGAATTGTTGAGCTATTATATAATACAATGAAAAAAACATATCACCTAGCATCCATAATGATGGCAACCCAAATAAATAGTTACCACATTGAGAATGTAAAGGATGCTTTAAAAACCCTGGTTTGTGATTAATTTCAGTAACTTACACCATATACAAAAGATAAGAGAAGCCTAGTCTCTAGAGGTAAATGCAACTGAGTAACTAAAAAAAACGCATAATCAGTCACTTATACATATTTGTACTCACTGTTTTGCTTACCTGCATTTGTACCGATTGGCAGTTGACAAACTCAATGGAGGACACAAGTGTATCAAACACAACAGATGATTTACGGCAAGAATCTAGGACGACGGAGTTGAGCTTGCCTTTCACAGTAAGCGTTGAATCTCGGCAGTTATACATGTACACCACATTGTTCATCTCTACCTGATCTATCACAAGCGAGTGGTTGCCCTGTTGATACTCCTGCACATAACATACATCACAAACAAAATTTAATTTACTGTCAGAGAACAGTGAAAACTTGAAAAACTTGAGAGTTAGAACTGGAACTTAAAAATTCAATGCCACAACTGGGATTTGAACCACAGACCTTCCGCTTACTGGGCGGCTGCTCTACCACTGAGCTATTGTGACAAACTGCCAGAATGGCATCAAATTCTCAAACCAGTTCGTATTTCTCCTGGTAAGTTTGTTGGCATAAATAAATAATAATTGAAAAACTTTTCTATTTGTATATAAATTTTGTTGTGTTGATATTCTAATGCAAAATATTTTCCAGCATATTTAATATGGATTATACTGTGATGGAGCTGGTATGGCCCAAGTTTGTTGGGACGTTGATACTGGGCATTGGAGAGCTAAACAAAGCTAAGTAACGCTCTTGCCCAGCATAACACTGAAAGCTCTACTGTCATATAAACACCATCTACTGGAACTTTTCCTTCTATAATGTTCTGGAACTGTCACCTACTACTACAAAGGCGTGAGCATGTCAGTTACTGTGTTTCTGGTGCAGTAAACAATGCCGTTCTTTGAGTAAGTTTGTGTGACTGCTGTGATGTGTAATGAGTGCTGCTCCTACAAGAAATTAGAGAAGTCTTGTGTTCAACTCTCCAGTGAGTGTACTTGTGTTCAACTATGTTCTTTCTTGGAAGTTTGAAAACAGTCCAGTTGGTAATGGAGGAAAGTTAGTCTCCGAAACATGTTCCAGTAAATTATAAGTGTTGTTTAGTGTTATTAATCTACTTATCTTTTTGGTTTAATTGTGTTCAACTCCCCAGTGAGTAAACTTGTGTTCATGAGTGTCGGCAGACTTTTTTCCAGGGGGGGGGGGGCACATGTTGGAAGTTTGCAATCAGATAATATTAAATCATTATTTTAGTGTCAAAATTTATAATATTTGTTGCAGATACCGTATTAATTTGCGCTAAATAAACATTGTTCTTTACATCAAAATTAAAATAATAGTTTAATAGTCAGTAATTGGCTGCACATAAAGTTTACCAACTTCCAAGGGGGGGGCCATGGCACCCCCTTACCCCCTCTTTGCGATGCCCATGCTTGTGTTCAACTCCCCAGCAAGTGAGCTTGTAAAATATCTTGGCTATCCGGTTGTTGCCGCGTCAAATTATAAAATGCCGACGTTTCGACCATCTTGTCGTGGTCGTTATCACAGGCAAACTGCGCCGCTATGTAGCAGCTAGTCACCTTATATACTGGCAAACAGGTGAAAGGTGGGTAAATGGTGAGCCCTGATAGGCTGGGCAGTCTCTGCATTGCGGCAGTCCTTCTGCATTGCTACGTCACTGCCATAGAATCATTACACTGCGGCACTGCCATAGAATCATTACACTGCGGCACAAATGACGTGGTGTTCTTGTGTTTTGTTCTACCCATGGCCGTAAACCAAAGTTTGTTAATGTGCATGCCACCATTATTATTAAAATTCTTAGGACAACGGGAAATTTCTAAGGCCTCTTTAATTTTTCTGGGTCGCCATCTGTTTTCACTGGTTACTATCTTGGTCTGATCAAACAGTATTGTGTGTTTGGTTTCGTAAGCATGTAACGCGACCGCCGATTTTTCAATATCATTTTGTTTGCACTGACGTATGTGCTCTTGTAATCGTTCTTTCACAGTTCGACCAGTCTCACCAATATATGATTTGCCACAGTTACACGGTATTTCATAAACACCGGGTTTGTTAAGTGGTGGAACTTTATCTTTTACGTTAACCAGTAAATCTTGCAGTTTAGTGGGTGCTTTGTATGCCAACTTAATATCCGCTTGTTTTAATAATTTCCCTATTCGGTCTGTTACTCCTTCTACATATGGGAGTACTGCAAATTTTTGTTTGTCTGATTTTTTCTTCTTTTCCTTGTCTTCCTGTTTTGATACTGCTGTTTTCCAGGCCCGAAAGATATCCTTCTTTTTGTAACCATTGGCATGTAGGACTTCACACAGATTTTTCTTTTCTTGTTCCAAACTAGAAGAGTCGCAAACTCTTTTTGCTCGTAAGGCCAAAGTTTTTAAAATTCCCTTTTTGGTTGCGGGGTGGTGATGGGATTCTGCATGAAGATAGAGATTAGTATGTGTTGTTTTTCTGTATACTGAATGTCCCAAAGTGCCATTTTTTCGTCTAATAACCAGCACATCTAAGAATGGAAGTTCACCATTTTTTTCCAACTCCATGGTGAATTTTATCTGCGGATGGCTTTTGTTTAGTTGGTCAAAGAACAAGTTCAAACTGTTACGTCCATGTGGCCAAACTACAAATGTGTCATCTACGTATCTTATCCACACACTGGGTCCTATTGTGGCATTATCCAAAAACGTTTGCTCAAAGGCTTCCATGAATATGTTGGCTATAACTGGTGAGAGTGGTGACCCCATGGCTGCCCCTTGAGTTTGTTTGAAGAAATCTCCCTTATATTGAAAAAAGGTGGATTTTAAACAGAAAGCAGATAGATCGGCCCACTCCTCTGGAAGATCGCGTGATCTGAGTTTTTGGCGCACTACTTCCACTGCCTCGTCCACGGGCACCTTTGTGAAGAGGGCCGTGGAAGCTTGAGAGAATACAAGTGAGCTTGTGTTCAACACCCCAGTGAGTGAACTTGTGTTCAACTACCCATTGAGTGAAATTATGTCAAACACCCCAGTGAGTGAACTTGAGTTCAACTCTCCAGTGTGCAAACCTGTGTCCAACACCCCAGTGAGTGAACTTATGTTCAGCTCCCCAGCGAGTGAACTTGTGTTGAGCTCCCCGGCGAGTGAACTTGTGTTGAGCTCCCCGGCGAGTGAACTTGTGTTCAGCTCCCCGGCGAGTGAACTTGTGTTCAGCTCCCCGGCGAGTGAACTTGTGTTCAGCTCCCCGGCAAGTGAACTTGTGTTCAGCTCCCCGGCGAGTGAACTTGTGTTCATCTCCCCGGCGAGTGAACTTGTGCTCATCTCCCCGGCGAGTGAACTTGTGCTCATCTCCCCAGCGAGTGAACTTGTGCTCATCTCCCCAGCGAGTGAACTTGTGCTCAACTCCCCAGCGAGTGAACTTGTGTTTAGCTCCCCAGCGAGTGAACTTGTGTTTAGCTCCCCAGCGAGTGAACTTGTGTTTAGCTCCCCAGTGAGTGAACTTGTGTTTAGCTCCCCAGCGAGTGAACTTGTGTTTAGCTCCCCAGCGAGTGAACTTGTGCTCAACTCCCCAGCGAGTGAACTTGTGTTCAGCTCCCCAGCGAGTGAACTTGTGTTTAGCTCCCCAGCGAGTGAACTTGTGCTCAACTCCCCAGCGAGTGAACTTGTGAGTGAACATTACAATTTAATTCAAAAGGTGAGACAATTAATAACACTAAACAACACTTACATTTATAATTTTCCAGAATGCGTTTTGGAAGGTAACTTTCCTCCATTATCAGCCTGACAATAACTGGGTTTCCATGGTGCAGATGGCGATGCTTCTTCTGATGTTTCTTCTGGTAACGATTCAAGGAACTTGTTGAAAATATCTTTCTGGGGAATGTCGACATTAAGTACTCGGTTTCTATGTTTTAAAATGAAGATTTGTTCCCACGTGGACAGCTCTTGTTTTCCGGTTGTGTGTTTGAGGAGTTTCGGTTCTGGCTTTATATCGTAATTTTTTCTTCAAAAGTGAGCAACTGCTGATTTTTCGATATTCCCCAGAAAGATATGTTCAACAAGTTCCTTGAACCGTTACCAGAAGAAACATCAGAAAAAGCATCCCCATTCGCACCATGGAAACCCAGTTATTTTCCGATTGATAATGGAGGAAAGTTAACCTCTGAAACACGTTTCGGAAAATTATAAATGTAAGTGTTGTTTAGTGTTTTTAATTGACTCACCTTATGAATTAAATTGATTACAACAACACTGTTTTCAAACTTCTAAGAAAGGTATACACTCCATTACAATTGTTAAAAGAGTAATTACTTTAATTAAGGAAATACTGAAGCTATTAACAGTGAAGCAACAAGAATCTAAAGTAAGAACAAAATTAGAGTCGAGTTGGAGTCAACTCGAAACACTGTCAGCATAGCACCAAAGAACTTGCAATATTACTAAGATAAGTGAAGCTTTTAGTTTCTAATTTTGTTCTTACTTTAGAGCAATCACTTACCACCATCCACTTCTTGCCGTCCTTGTAGAGTGTTGGAGGTTTGTCAACTGGCTTTGGAGCAGACACAGGCTTATGTGTAGAGGAAGTTGCAGGGGCCTTGAACGGCGCAGGTCCTGCTCTTAAACCTGGATTCTTATGTGTTTGCATATCGGGTGTAACACGTTTCAAGGCTGCAAGGTAATAGATTATACTGGCTTTAATAACACTGTATCAACTGAATCAACAAACTAATTTAAACTCAGAAAAGCTGATATTTCAAAGTAAAAGCCCACAAATAAAAATCTGATATGTGAAGCAGCTTCTTGCCTAGGCCCTCTAAAATAATAATAGGCAAAACAGAGGCATCAAGGAGCTGACTTCACTTGTTTAATCAACAACCACCAAGGGCTTCTTGACTGATGTTAAAGCTTTATTTTGTGTTTCTCCCTTGAATTAATTTCTGCAGTATGTAATAGTATAAAGTTTAAGAAGCGATGAAGAACTATTATTTAATTAACACATAACTTAGACTTCACTTATTTAATCAACAACTGGAATGGAGTATGGCGATTATCAAGTAGATTGTGATGTGTAGAGAAGTTTTTGCAGTGCCTAAAATGTTAAGCGCTATAGCAAAGTTTTGAAGACTTAAGTAATGGACATCTAAGTACTTATATTTATAAAATATTCTAGTGGAGACGTGATGAGTTACACAAGTTAAAAGAAAGGAACAATTTAAAAAGAATATTGGGTTTGGGAATCTGTATTCAGGAGCATAAGTATTGTGTTAGATACAATTAAAAAAATAAGATTAGACACTAATCAGTAAATAAAGTGTTATTAAAAAAGCAAATCCTTGCGTTTTATCTGCACCCATATAGACCAGAGCTGACTAGTTGACCGACTACTTCAAATTGTCGCCTCAACATGTGGTTAGCCAAAGACATTTGCTTCATACTTGACTATCCAGACCACAACCGCTTCATAATTGTCATCTCCAAGTCTGGTTAACCAAAGACATCTGCTTCATGCTTGACTATCCAGACTACAACAGCTTCATAATTGGCACCCTTTGTCTTTGGCTAACCACAAATCGAGGGGACAACTTAAAGCAGTCCATCGACTAGTCAGCTCGGATCTTATCTCAAGGGTGTATGGGTGCAGAGGAAATGCAAGGATCTGCTTTTAAATATCACTTTATTTATTGATTAATGTCTAATTTTTATCTTTTAATTGTATCTAACAATACTTATGCTCCTGAGTACAAGTTCCCTAACTCAATATTCTTTTCAAATTATTCCTTTCTCTTCACTTGCAAAACTCATCACATCTCCAATAGAATATTTTATAAATGTAAGTACTTATAGTTCCGTTACTTAGTCTTCAAAACTTTGCTATGGCACTTAACATTTCTTTTACAGTGCAAATACTTCTCTACACATCACAATCACCATGTTCCATTGTAGTTGTTGATTAACAACTGAAGTCAGCTCCTTGAGGCCTCTGTTTTGCCTGTTATTATTTTAGCGGGCTTAGGTAAGAAGCTGCTTCATATGTTGGGTTATTCCTCTCTCTCTACCCACTGTTGTTAATTTTTAGATAACTACTAAAAATTATTCCAAATAAAAGCTTATTTTTCAATCTTCTCCGTATTAATCAAAATAAACAAAATAGTTTCGTTTCAGATTTCATTCTAAGTACAAGGGATACCCACAGTAAAAGAATCGATAATCAAATACCGCTACATGCTGGCCTTCAAATCCCATCAAAAGAAATACTGAATAGGAAAACACTTTAAAAATGGCCAAGGTTTTAAAAAATTAAAATAATAGTAATAAATATATTGGATATGCCTCATGGCCAGAAAAAGATTTTGAAATAAATTGTGTTTTAAAGAGATCTAGATTTTTTATGAAGTTAATTTCTGTCTACATCTTATGCTTTATTAGTTAAACAGAACTATACAGAATTCTTTGAACCGAATAAAGAAGACTTCACAGGCTATTCCCAGAAAATTCAAGATATTCTGTGACAAAATGACAAATCCAGTTATTATTATTTATTTATGCCAACAAACTTACTGTTGGTGTTTTTAAACACACAAACCATGTGTGGGCAATGTTTGAGAAGTAAAACTGGAACTTAAAAACTCAATACCACAGCTGGGATTTGAACCACAGACCCTCCGCTAACCAGGCAGGTGCTCTTACCATTAAGCTACTGTGACTACCTGCCAGAATGACATTGAATTCTCAAACCAGTTCATATTTTTTCCAGTAAACCACAAAGGCAGCCTCACATCAGAGACAATTACCCCAATGGTGACTTACTATTGCAAGTACTTTAAATCCCAGGATTAAATAACCTTCAGATGGTAATTATTATTTATTTATGCCAACAAACTTACTGTTGGTGTTTTTAAACACACAAGCCGTGTATAGGCAATGTTTGAGAAGTAGAACTGGAACTTAAAAATTCAATGTCATTCTGGCAGGTTGTCACAGTAGCTTAATGGTTAGAGCACCCGCCTGGTAAGCGGAGGGTCTGTGGTTCAAATCCCAGCTGTGGCATTGAATTTTTAAGTTCCAGTTCTACCTCTCAAACATTGCCTACACACGGCTTGTGTGTTTAAAAATACCAACAGTAAGTTTGTTGGCATAAATAAATAATAATTACAATCTGAAGGTTATTTAATCCTGGGATATAAAGTACTTGCAATAGTAAGTCACCATTGTGGTAATTGTCTCTGATGCGAGACTGCCTTTGTGGTTTACCCGGAAAAATACGAACTGGTTTGAGAATTCAATGTCATTCTGGCAGGTTGTCACAGTAGCTTAATGGTTAGAGCACCTGCCTGGCAAGTGGAGGGTCTGTGGTTCAAATCCCAGCTGTGGCATTGAATTTTTAAGTTCCAGTTCTACCTCTCAAAGTCCAGTTATTTTTATTTCACTTTATTTCTTCTGAAACTGAATCACAATTGACAATTTGTGACCTTGCACCTAACAGCTGTTCTGCTGCATCGTAACCTTGACACAAACTTCGCAAACACTGTACAACTCATTCTGACAATATAAAAACTAACTCCTTGGTCCATGCAGACTGCTTATGAGGGCAGTGTGATAAGTTCTCAGCCTCATCCAGAGATCACAGCACTCTTCTTCTTTACCTCATTACCCTCCACTTATGTAGGACTTACACTAAATAGGACACAGCATTATGAGTGTGATCTTTCCCCTTACATTGGTACATGTTAGCAGATGCCATGTAAAATTGCAAGTCATTTCAGGCAGCAGTTGACTGTAGGCAACTGTTTGAAACAGTTGTCTGCATGGTGTTGAAAATGGAAAAAAATTGAGTATCATGCAGTGATAAAATTCTTTATAAAAGAAGGTTTAACACTGACTGAAATTCTTTTCAATTTCCATCGTGAAGAAATGGGTGGCCGAGATGGCATCTACAATGATCCATGCAAAAGATCCAAAAACTGCAACCACACGGAAATCACTAAAAAAGTGCATGATATAATTTGGAAGACTGGCGTATAAAGGTGTATGAAATTGTTAACACTTTAGGGATATCAAAGGAACATATTGGTCACATCTTACACCAGGAATTGAACATGAAAAAGCTTTGGACAAGATGGGTGCCATGTGTGTTCAATGTGGTGACAAATGCATTTGCATGACACTTTCTGAAAAGTACTTGTGCATTTTAAGGAAAACAAAAATGACTTCTTGTGTCAATACATGACAATTGAGGAAACATGGATTCACGCACCTTTGTATGCCGATCTTCCAAAATTATATCATGCCCCTTTTCAATGATTTTTGGTGTGGTTGCATTTTTGGATGTCCTTTGGATGCTTTCACAGCCACGTTTACGCTCGGATGCCCATTTCTTCACAGTAGAAGTTGAAGATGAAGAGTCGCCACAAATATTTCCACACCACAAATGAATTTCGATTGGTGTTAAGGGGACCAGGTAGTGATTCATACACGATTTCAGTATTTCAAAACATAACTTTAGTTGAGGATATCTAAACTTCTACTGCTCAGATCAAAATTTAATTTGGGATGAGTATTTATTGATTCATTGTGATTACATTGATATAGAGAACATCAAAACAATTATTTAATGAGCATGTAATAAGGCAAAAATTGATAACATGTTTTTGAACAAATATAATATATAGTACTAACTGTGCAAATTCCTCCGGCAACATTCAAGCATATGTGTTGAAACTTTTGCAGTGCACTAGGCAATGTGTATTCATAATTCGTAATCTAAATTTACTTAAATATTTCTGGCTATATTCAAAAGAAAAAATATTTAACTTTTGTAAAAAAAAAAAAGTTATTTTTTTTAAACACTTTTTTTTTTTTTTTTTTTTTTTAATTTTATGTTTTGGATTTTTCCAATAATAATGGGTTATGTTTGTAGAATACATGCTTCTGGAACCACTGTAAAATTTTCATTCAAATAGGTTCAGTAGTTTTGAAAAAAAAATGCACCTGAGTTTGAAAAATGTCAAGTTACAGAAAACTACATTTAAAGAAAAGTGTCATCTCTGAAGCCCTGTTTACCCAGCGTCGCTCAGCATGCCGCCATATTTAAATGGGGTAATTTAAAGTCTTAAATGTACCGGTACCCTTACAATATATACATCATTTTGAAGAGGAAGGTTTCTACTTTTTTTAAAGATGAAGAACAACCCAGTCCCCTTAAACTTTCTTTTACAAAGAATTTTATCTGCCCATGGGCAAATCCTACCAAATCAATCTGACACACACAAAAATATATTCCTGCAGAACATTATCCCATCTACCTCATCTTGCTGGTTATGTCACAAAGCAGTTCAGTTCTGTGGTATCAACACATGAACGAGGATGATCCTGGCACTGCACAATAATTGATTTTCTCCACTTTCCATGCACACCACAACTGCTTCAAATGACTGCCTACAGTCAACTGCTGCTTGGAATTGCTTGCAATTTTGCATGGCATTGACTAACACATGTACCAATGCAAGGAGAAAAACTCGCACAAGGAGTGCTGTGATCTCTGGGGGAGGACAAGAAGTTATCACACCGCCCTTGTATATAGTCTCTCAATTGCTGGTGACTTTTCTGGGAATTGAAGTTTCTATTGTAAACAAGTCCTGCATATCAAAAGCTTCTAGAGACGTGTGCAACAGCATTTGTTCTGAGCCGACATTGTTGCATGTTGCATAACATCAGCAGTTACCAAAGCAGTGGTATGAGGTAGCTGACACTTGATCCTTCTCTGAGGAGCATGGCCGCTATGATACTACTCCCTCCTCAGGACTGGTCATCCTGACCATTACAGTGGGCCAAACGATCCACATGTACCACCAGCATATTCCTCAGGACAGCCTCTGGATGTGGTAGACTATGTCGTTGGTTCTCTTCATCACGTGGTATGGTCCCTGCCATGGTTTTTTGTCAGTGCCCCTCGGTCTGGGGCAATGTATGCCATCCTGCTTGAAATCTCTGCTGCAGGCTCACTGGTCATGAGGGTCTTAGTCTGGTTGTCCTACACAGGCAATCCTGCACACAATCTGAAGATGGGCCATGAAGTTCCATGACCACTGATTTCCACAGTACAGCTTCACAGCCATCTTGCTCCTGGCAAGCCCAACCACAATCTTTACCAAGGTTACTTGCAGACCCCAAGATGTTCGCTGGAGTTTTAGACCACTATCTCGTGCTGTCCAAATCACAGGACCCACCTGCAGATCCTGACCATTGCCTCAATACTCTTGAGAGCATCCAGTTCCAGTATCACTTCCTCAGACACTCTCATGTTGAACACTCAACAGACTTTTAATGCTCTGCTTCAACACGCGACAATGAGCAGCGCAGAACAAATGCTGTTGCACACAGTCTAGAAGCTTTTGACATGCAGGGATTTATTTTTTTTTTTTTATGCCAAGCAACTTACTGTTAATGTTTTTAAATATACAAGCCGTGTGTGAGCAATGTTTGAGAGGTAAAATTAGCACTGAAAAATTCAAATCCCGGTTATGGCATTGAATTTTTCAGTCCTGATTCTACATCTCAAATCCAGGGACTTGTTTATGACATAAGCCATGCCTAAAAAGAAAGACAGACTAGTGCGAATCAGAGTTACATAGTAATTACCATTACTACTGGTCTGATATATGGCTAACATTGTATACCATCATGATAAAACTTTATCTTTTGTATGAATTAAACAAGCAATTTTTGTTGTTGTTTAGCATATGGATGTATTAGACGATTGTGCTTTTACTTCATTGGGCTGTAACTGGACTAGGAGAATTGCGCCACTGCAGTTTGTGACATAGCCTGTACATCTTGTTAGCCATGCATATGCCAAGAAACTTAAATTTCCAAAAAAGTTAACAGTAATGCAGAGACTATATAAGCAGATTGGCAATTGAATGGAGTTAGTTAATTGTCAGTGAGTTGTGAACAATTGAGAAGTATTTGTGAGACAGAAAGAGAAGTTTGTGTTACCTCAGCAGTGTCAAGGTTATGATACAACAAATGTGAGTTGCAAGTTCACGAATTGTGAACTGTGATTCAGTTTTCGAAGAAATAAAGTGACAAAAGAACCAACCGGACATACCATTTTGTTACAATATTTTCAATTTTAAAGTAAGTTTTAAACTTTGTTAAATCTGGTCAAACTAATTCTGCAAGGGAAGCACTACATTCTTGTGATTTTCCATGTAATTTAGCAATTTGTTTGGAATGGTTACACTTGTAACGTGCTACTCTAAGGTGGCACAGTACATTATGTTACGAGTTATTGCACTTACTGGAAGTGATGCCTTCCCCTCTGTTGATCTCTGCAAACAGTGCAGATCTATCCTGAGCTGCACTGTCTATTGTTGGAGCTACGTCTCCTATTGGCAGTACTGGAGGTGGGGGAGGAACTCCTGGTGGTGGTGGAGGGGGAGCTGCACCACTACGGCCCCCCCAAACCAAACCCGTTGTATGATGTTGCTTCACAAACTGCTGCAACTCAGTCAGGATCTGAATCCAGGACTTGACCCAGTCTACATGCGTCTTATCTCTGTAACACAGTGATATCCTTTAATTCAGCATGTTTAATACACATCTATGCTATTAACCTCTTGAGCGATAGCCATTTAAAAGCTCCGCAGGCCGAGAACGGATACCCAATATCCAGCGCAGGGCATTTAAATTGTTAAATGCGCTAAAAGTGCTTAGTAAATACACAGCTGTATTTTGCGTAAATTTTAAGTTATTTTAATGAAACAAAAACTGGTATAAAACTCATTATATGCAGTATACATGTACATCATCAGCAATGTTGAGTTGCATTTACAAATCGTTGAAATGGCACTATTTGTTTCACTGTGGTGATAAGTTAACTTTGCTTTGTCGAACGCATTTAATATAATTTCTGGGAAAGAAACAGTAGTGGACCCATTGTATGTGTGAGCTATGCGTCAGCAAATCAGCACAATGTGAAATAGAACACTACTGTATGCGTGGTTTATGAGTCATCAGAATAAAGCAGGTTTGCAATTTTTCCTTACACGTGTTTCATAACTTGGATATAGCTGGCTCTGTTCATTTCTTTCTTGAAATACATACGTATACTTTCCTGCTTGTAGCTGAAGTGAGAAGCTTTTGAGTGTTACATCTCAGAGCTAAAACATGGCATCAACAAGCAGTGTTGCACAAAGGTTAGCGAGTGGTGGAAGTGTAAGGGCTTCTGAAATTACACACGATAATGTGGAGGACTTCTTGCTATGTGACAGCGATTTGGATATTGATGGCGAATTTTCCGAATTTGAGGGGGGTGTGGAGGATATAGGTACGAGTAGCAGTGAGGAAGAATGTGACCAACTTCCTTCAGGTGTTCGTGAAGAGTCAGCATTGTGGAGTGCTGAAAACAATTGCAATACAAACAGGCACATCTTCACGAGCACAGGGTCTGGTGTTCAACCCCAGGCTCAGCTGACTTCTGACAGCCAACCAATTGACATTTTTACAAAATTTTTTACTACCGACTTAGTGTCTCTCATTGTTTCAGAAACAAATGTATATGTGAGTAAGGTGAAGGAAGACCTGCTCTCTAAAGGTAAATTAGGGCCTAAGAGCAGAATTCAAAGGTGGACAGAAGTAACACTCAATGAGATTTACAGGCTAATTGGTCTATTATACTTATGGGTGTTATTCGTAAACCTGCATTATACATGAATTGGTCCACAGATGACATGCTAGCTACTCCTTTTTTGGGAAAATGCATGTCAAATAACAGGTTTACGTCAATTTTGCGGTTCCTTCATTTCACCTGCACAGAGAATGTAAATGACAAACTCTACAAAATTAGGCCTGTTTTCGATTATATTATTTCAAAATTTAAAGAAAATTATGTGCCTGGTGAAAAGGTCACTGTTGATGAAAGCCTAATGCTTTGGAAGGGCTGCTTAGGTTGGAAGCAATACATCAAAACAAAAAGGGCTAGATTTGGCATAAAGAGTTTTGATGTTTGTGAAAGTAAAACAGGATATCTTTACAATAGCTGCATTTACACTGGTCAAGGGACTGACAATACTGGAGACAAAGATTTGGGCTTATCTGGCTCCATAGTAATGCACCTAATGGAACCTGTGCTTGATCAGGGTAGGACTGTGTACTTAGATAACTGGTACAGCTCTCCTAAATTATTCATGGCCTTACACAAAAGAAAGACTAATGCAATTGGAACAGTACGTTCAAATCGTATTGGTTTGCCAAAAGATGTGAATACGAAGGCTCTAAGGAGAGGGGAAATGGAGGTGCCTCAGCTCTCACCTTTGACTTACCTTGCCTGGCAGGACAGGAGGGTAGTTACGGCATTATCCAATTGCAGTTCTCAGATTTCGATGATTGACACTGGAAAAACACATGCCCATACCAAAATGTGCATTTTCAAGCCTGACGTTATCCAGGAATACAATATGCACATGGGCGGTGTCGATCTAGTAGATCAGGTATTGCAAGCATATCCCTCTTTACGAAAAACAGTGAAATGGTATAAAAAGGTATTTTTGCACCAGCTGGATATAACCATATACAATTGTTTGGTGATTTGGAGAGCTCTAAACCCACACAAGACAATGACCTACCTGGACTTTCGACTATCAATAGCTCGCAGCCTAATTGAACAATACCAGGTTGAGAGGCCTCTTCATACTGGGGGTAGAAGATCCAAAACCCCTGCACCCCTCAGACTTCAAGGAAAACATTATCCTAAAAGGATACCGTCAACAGCAAAGAAGTCCCACCCATCTCGAAGGTGTTTCATGTGCCGCAAGAAGGGAATCCGCAAGGAAACTGGGATGATCTGTGGCGAATGTGGAGATGTGCCCTTGTGTGTTTATCCCTGTTTTGAGGCATATCACTGCAGAAGGAACATATAAAGGTAAGCCAGTAAAGCATATAGAATTTAATTAAATGTTTCATAACGGGGGAAAATTAAAATAAGTTGAGTTAGATAGAGGATAAATAAGGGTTAAATGCACAAACGCACAGGACGTGTATACACGTCCATATCGCCCGTCCGTCATTTTAAATGGACGTGATTTCACGTCCATATCCCTGAAGAGGTTAATACAAGAGCAACTTTTGTTAAAAGTTATCTAAGATGTGCTCAACTAATCTAAACCATTTCTTTAATGTAATACTGTGCTGCAATAAAAAGGTGATCTGTAGTTTAGAACAGAATTGAGGAGAAACTTCAAATTTCTCTGATGAGTAACAAGAAAGTCTAAAGCCAAAAAGCTGCAAAAATTAGTTTTCTAGAAAAAAATACTTTTACCTAAAAAATTATCACCTGGCTGAATTAATATTGAGTAAAGATACTTAATTTGACCATATTCATAGAAAATTGAATAAACGACAACTTTTTCCTTTGGCGTATTTCAATTTGGTGCTGTTTTTATTATAAGTTGCTTTGTATGCGCTGAGCTATGAGATTCTTTTTCTACCCCAGGTCGTGGAACTTGATGGAATGAACAAACACTCGATGTTTATTTCACTATAATATACTACTTTATTAACACTTTTTCTCGTCTTTACACTTTCGTCGCACCAATTTATATTATATTGATTGTCTTTCCAGTTTTTTAACAACTTTAGAACAAAAGCTTCATGAAAGTTTAGTCAATTTTCTACTCACATCCAAAAGCACTATAAAAACACGTCTTCTCATATCAAGCACACGGACGCTATTAACAAATTCTGGCGCCGCATCACATGGCGCTACCTTCTTTTTGTGTACATCTGCGTATGCGTTCATCAAATAGTTCCCATATTGTTAGGAAAGCGATCTTTAGCTATTCTCTCTTTGCTTTTAATATTGAACACATATAATTCTTTTATTTATACATATATATTACATTTAAATATGGAAATATTTATGACGTCTTTAAACAAACTTAATTTTTTTTTGTCACAATGAACAATAGCAACACGTTTTCGTCACTCAACCAACTCGTACCAACCCCAAAAACAAATTACACTCTTAACAAATATTCACATAAATGATTTTCTTTTGGGGTCTTACAATATCCTGTCTCAAATTCATTCTACGGTTATTGTGTAAAATTTAAAAAATCCACAATTTGTTGCCTTCTTAATTCTGTTAGAACTGGCAAGATCGCTTCAGCTGTGTTTACTTTCTTCCGCTATTGGTATAGATCGCATGGAATGTTTACTTAATGGCATGCAATTGTTTTTTTGTCAAAGCCGCAAAAAATGTCAAGCCTGACTACAGGTACTGAGTACTTCCTCTAAACTCTTATTTCAATTTACTCCCAATGTTAGTGCATACTTGTTGCTGCTAATAAATGTTAGTGATTAAAAGTGTGGCCATTTTTGTTTTTAAGGCTACCATGTAAATGACAGTCCATGACTGTAGAATTCATTGGGTACAAACACCAGTGTCAAATTTGTTTACCTACATTTCATGAAATATTTTGATCTCTTTCGCATATACTCATGGACACAGATCTTACCAGAAACGTTGCTCACATGTTCACAATTTAGAAACTACTCAATTCTTAGTCAGTGGGGCTTTTCCTGTTCTCATATAAAACTTGTAAGTGTAGTATGCTACAAGGGAAACATTAGTCATAATTGTGAATAGATTTGATATAGTAGTAACATTAATAATTCATGGATCTACTTGCTTTTCTTCCTCAGAGTGCTTTAGTCAACGGTGTTCACATGCTTACAGTCACTATGAGCATTCGGTACTTCAAGAGGCTTGCTTATTTCAGCAGCATTATAGGAATTTTCGTTATCAAAGGGGCATATTCATTACTTTTACTTTACTTTCGTTACCAGCAGTCACTCTGAATAGAGCACACACCTAAAAACTAATGAGGTCCACTGGATCAAAATAAATTAAATATGATGTAACTAAGTGATATCATAATGGGATGTAACTTGTTACATTAGGAGAAACCTGAAATGTGGATTCGATTTATTCAAATGAGCAAATCAATTAAATGTAACAGATGTGTTCTACCTAGAAAACTTAACTGTATGTTTGAGTAAATATGTAATACTTACTTCTCTTTCCAATCTTTCAGCACACGGTTCGTATAAAACTGGCCTGCGTCGTTCATCTCCTTCACGTATGGTGCTGGTGCTGGACTCTGTAACATGTAATTGTTTGAAATTTAGTGTTTATTTATTTGTGGAAGCTTTGTAACTGCTATGATTCTCGGGATACTAATAAATGGCTACCCCAAATCATTAGTGGATAATAAAGTGAAACTGGAAAAAACAAAGAAGTTACTAAAAGAAACTGCATTCACAGCAACAGAAACAAAAATGACGTAACAAATTCAAAGAAGTTTTCAGCTAGCACCAGTCAATCATTACTCCACAACAAAATCTATTAAGCTCCAACATCAAAGATACCATCCTACCTAATAAAAATTTGATGTGTTACACTCACATGACTTTTTCTACTCTTGTACGAACTATTCCTATAAACACTTATTCCTCTATCTTCTTCATGTCAGTCAAGATAAACATTTGCAGAAGTTATTGCTAGTATTCTTGGAGGTGCAAGGGGAACATGACAGAAAATCCAGTAGTTGAATAGCTCTTGTATTTTAGGGCTCTCATAAAGACAACTAATGCTAATGCTAATAGAACTGTGGAAAAAGACAATTTTAAATGTGAATGATAAAGGATAAAAAAATTGTATAGTATAAAAATATTTCATAGATAAAGTGTAATAAAGTAAAAAATTATTATAAAATTTGGAGATAGGATAGCTAACCATTTTAGAATTATTTATTTAGTTTAGTGTAGTATACAGATGATTGTGTAAAATGTATAAAGAATCATGGACAATTTGTAAACCTATATCTTCTAAAACACTTAATCCCAATTCAAAGTGTCAGAACAAATTAACAGTGAATTAATCACTCCACGAGCACCAAAAGGTAGACCAATCACTTCCCATTTCGAAATTTTGTATTTGTCTCTTTAATAAGGGATGCAAGTCTCATAATGTAGTTTTTTTTTCCTTATCAACCTCCTTGATTTGGTCTACATTATTTTCAAATCAGATTGAAGGGTCAAGAATTAATCCCCGACTTTGTTGACTGTCAATGACAATTACATCCATTCTTTCATAAAAGTAAGGTTAGAATGTGTGCTGTCAACGTAAATATTACCATTTTAAAACCACCAGAAAGTATACGTTTCAATAAATTGTAATTAATTATTCCTGGATATAAACATCCTCTTACTAATATTTCCACAAAATGGTACCTTCTAAGCTTAAGAGAACAAGAAATATGTATGTATGTTGCCAAGTAAAAAGTATAATTATTAATTCCTTATAGCAGTAACGTGAAAATCAAATGCCTTGTCATGACCTAGAGCGGGCCTTGAGCGATATTCAAATCTTTTAAAGCTATATGAACGCTTTGAAATACTCTTTGCACAGCTAAGATATAAAACATTGAATAACCACCTTCCATTTGAGAAAGTGTAAGTATTGTACAACTCACACAAATAACAAGGAATATCTCCAAAATGATTCACTCCACAAAGAAATTCATTTAGACATAAATTGAGTGTTTTAACGAGATCTACATTTTTTGTATAGAGCAATTCCGTGAATGTCATACCGAGTGTTAAAATTTGAAATCAATGTTTCACTTTTTTTACTGAGGAAAGATGATGCTAGATACTCCAAAGTATCTTATGAAGTGAAAAATAAAGGTTTTTGACGTGAATATCGGTTCAAATTTCACTTCTTACCCACATATTTCCAAAACACTAAAAATAAGCGTGAATAACGGTGATTTTCATATCAATATTTCAGGAGCTATGTACAACTGTTTTAATTTTTTTGTTCTGTACATCACACAATGACTCTTCGTCTTCGAAACGTGTATATGGCTAATAATTTTCGACATTTATAAATAATCTTTACAGCCTATTTAATTATTACTGTGTGTCAATGTCAGTTACTCACGGTAAATAAGGATAAAGTCCTCTGCAGGGAAAAGTAGTAGACTGAAAAAAATATCCTTTTTGATTCTGCGTCATTACAATATAACAAATAAAAAAGTATCAGAAAGTTTTCTTCTATAGTCATTCGTTTTCCCACAAAACACGTGACTAACGGACAATTAGTGCTGGCGCCCTGTGGTCGTCATACGCATACAGTGCTTATGAGACTTCGGTCAGGATAGACGTATCAGTCCGTTTCTGACTCCATGGCTAAAACACCAGCCCAAAGACAACGTGAATACAAACAATGTCTGAAGAAGCAAGGCAGTTATGCACAATGGAAGGAAAAAATAAGTGAGACTGTGAGGAAAGGAAGAGCAATACTGAAACAAACAAAACAAGGAAGAGAACACCTCAAAGCTGAATATAGGAGACATAAGCAAGCACAGTGGGCAAGACAGAAAATAAGAGACTAAGAAGGGATTGATAAGGATACTCCATCAACACCAGCGGCTTTCGAAAGCAGACAGCATTTTGGAAAGTGCAGAAAACGTGTTGAGGAAGCATTGCTGCAATCTCCACGCAAAAGAAAAGAAATGATTCGTAAGTTAGCAGTTGAAGAGGGATTACATGTTGTAAAACCAAAGCATTCTGTCCCGGTATCAAGAAAACAACTATCAGAGGAACTTAAAAGTCCAATCATCAAGTTCTATCACGATGATTCAATATCTTACCAAGCTCCTGGAAGCGTATATTGGTGAAATTCAGAAACAATCTTTTGCTTTGGTGTCTGATTATGTATCACAAGACAAATATGCAGTTGATATTTGCTTAAGGAATATCTTTTCGGAAATATTGGATATTGTTCCGAATCTTGAACTTGTGAAAGTGTTTTCTGATGGAGCTGCTAGTCATTTTAAGCAGAAATACATATTGAGTCATGTGACATATCTTTCCGAAGTATTTGGAATCCAAATTGAATGGCACTTCTTCTAATCCTATCATGGAAAGGGGGCAGTAGATTCAATTGGAGGACAAGTGAAGAGGATGGCATGGACAGCTGCGAAAGCAGGAAGCAGGATTCAGAGTGCTGAAGAATTTGTTAATACTGTTAGAAAGAAAACCAAAATATGTGTTCTTGAAGTTTCTCTGCCTGAAATTGAAGAAGCAAAAGGATTTCTCGACAAAAGATTTGAATGTATTTTACCTATGCCATCCACTCAGCGGGTTCATTATGTGAAAGTATTAGGTTTCAATGTTGTGGAATATGCTTTTCTTTCATGTGCGGAAAGTGTCAGAATGATGCACAACTTTCGGAAATAAAAACAGTGTAGTGATATGCGCGTGTACTAGAGGCTACTGCATTTAGCGTTCCTGCACTATAAGGAGTCCAATCCAGTAACTAGTGTTACAGGTATGTACTGTGTGCTCTCATGTGTCGTCTTTGTTATGGTTTTGACTCAGCTTTTTATACTTGCAATGACGTAACTGTGATAAGAAATGAGAGCTGTCAACTTCTGTTTATATTGCATGATATTAATGCTTCTCCAAAGGATATGATAATTGTCAAAACGATAAATACAATTACACACCTGTATGTATTACATGTATGAAATTAAATTATTTTGTTGTTTAACGACGCTGTCAATTGCCAGGATCACATCAGCGTCGCCGGTGTGCCGGAATTTTGTCCCGCAGGAGTTCTTTTACATGCCAGTAAATCTACTGACATGGAGCTGTCGTTTTTAAGCACACTTAAAAACCATCGGTCTGGGCCGGATTTGAACCCGCGACCTTGGGATTAGTAGGCCAGCGTCTAACCAACTGAGCCACCCAGACCGACATTACATGTATGTAACGTATAATACATATCACTGATTTACCATATGTTATACCATGTAAAACAAAGGCAAGGTATTGCAATTTTCGCAAATGTCAGTTAGTTACAAACTCATGTCAGTTAGTCACGCTGACCTTTGAATAAATATCTCCAGATGAGAATAACATACCAAATCTTTTTTCAGGTCATTTGAAAGCTTAGAAGTTCCTCTCACAAGTGATTTTTCAGAACAAATCAAATACGAAAACTTTCAGAGAAAACGGAGGACAAACGTTTGAAGTTGGACCTGCAGTTGACAAAAATGTCTGTTAGTCACGAAAAGTTTAGCGCTCATTATTAAATAATTGTTTCAATTTTTTAAGGTTTTTATCTTTCCTATCACAACCACCAATGTATTCTCTGTCATCGTATGTCGTTAAAATAACATTTCTACACCTATGTTGGCCATTAGACAGACATTTTAAGAAGAAAATGTAGTGTAAATGTCAGTTAGTCACACGCGGAATTGCTCTATAGTAAGATTTGGTCTACCTCTTGCAATTTAACAGTAATGCAAAATTCATCATGAGTAAACAAACTATGTGGGCTATAGCCAGAAAATTCAAAATATACATTTCATTTTCCATAAAAATATCTTAAACATATGGCATTTTAATCAAAATCGCTAGAGCGATTTTCGAGAAAATCAAAGTTTTCAAAAAATTGTCCATATAAAGAGTAGTTTAGGGAGCAGGAATTTTCTTCAAAATCTTTGTATTGCATCCTTGAAAGATATTAAACTTAACTACGAACTTTGGTTTCCAACTAACTTTTCGTTTTTTAGTTATGCTGTTCACAGACAGAGACAGACATTCATACGTGGACCTTTTTCTAAAAATCCTTTTTTTGGATTCAGGGGGCTTCAAAACATATATTTCCCGTGAAATTGACATAAAATTTTTGGGTGGAATACAATACTTCCTCTACTTTACTATACATAGTAGAGAAAGTAAAAATGCCTTTATTGGGTTCAGGGGACCTTAAAATGTGCATTTTCGGTGAAGTTTCAGTATCAAATTTTTGGGTGGAATTCAATACTGGTTCTACTTACTATGTATAGTTAAAAAGTAGAGAAAGCAAGAATTCATTATTTTCTTTATCCATTTTTGTTGAGGGCTGAGAGGTTTCTGAGAAATAGTCTGGAATGGAAGGAAATTGATTTTGAAATATCTGTGAGAACTCTGAAGTAAAAGGTAAAAGTATACATGGACAGTTAACAACAAAAGCTCACACATGAGCATAGCTCCTGGAGCAGTTACTCAAAGCAGTGTTTGAACTGATTGGTATTTTAAATCTAGTATGTAAAGTATTAGAAACAGACATTACATTACAACTTACAATAGTTAACTACAGCAATGGCAGAAAGTTTTACTCACCACTGTGACCCAGCCTAGCGCTGCTACACTCTCACTAACTGCACTTAGGTGGTTGAAATGGTTTGAGCCACGGTTTTTCTCCCGGTATTCTTGAATCCCAACTATGTGAGTTGACGTAGGGACCAACAGTTTCATGGTTTCAGCTTGATTCGTTGGCGACGCTGACTTTGAGGCTATTTCCAGAAACTCTAATTGAGCACTGCAAGAGAACCAGTAGAAAATGCTTTTAGTTTCAAACATTGATAGTTCCCATTACTAACATTATCTTGAACAGCAATAGAGTTGTTTCAACGATGGAAACATGTAATCAACATAGTTTCTGCATAAACTACGATAACAATGGTGCTATTTTTCAAACCACTAGAGTAGTATTGTATTTCATCACATAATCATTGCACCTTTTAAGAAAGTGAGTGAGTGGCTTTCTTCATAAAGTAAAAATACACAGTGCAACCATTATGTAAAGAATACATTATTTAAGACTGGTTGAGTTAACTTTCAACAACTAGTGTATGATAATGGGTATAAGAATGAATCTGAGCATATTGAAGCACAGCCACTTTACGCTGTTTGTAGTGGAAAAGAAATGACAGGAAAAACAAAAGTGATGCTGACAATGCAATGCAAACACTTACTCCAGTAAATACATTTTTTTAAAAATAATAAAAAGAAAAAACATGTGACTCTGGATTTATTGAATCAAGACTCAAATATTATTTACAAAATCATTTACAATATTGATGAATTGCATGTACTTTATTAATTGGAGTTGATTTTATCTTCCTACTAAACAAGTTTGTAATTTGGCTAATTCCCTTTCTGAAGCTTCATTGACAGTTGATGGTAGTATATGGAGGGTTATGTATGGATGTCAATAATGACCATAAGTAGTGTAAGACACCAAACAACAATCACGAGAGTGGCAGCACTCCTGATTCATACAAGTCGTAAAAATTCAAAAGAATGCAGTCCGCTGGTGAAGTCAAAGCAACTGTGTTTTGCAACCAAAGGTTGGTCAACTTTATGGCTCCTGGGACACAATGAATGCAGACCAGTATTGTGAGACACTAAAAGAACTCAGGTGGGCAATTCAAAACCAAAGAGGAGGAATGCTGACAAGGGCATAAACCTTCCTCACAACAATGCACACCATCCATCAATTATGGATCTTCTGCAACAGTTTGGATGGGACATCATCACCCATGCATCCTTTAGTCCAGGCTTAGCACCCAGTGATTACCAACTGTTTCCCAAGTTGAAAAAACACTCCAGCAATGATGAGTGGCCAAAGCTTCCTCAACAGCATGGTGGCGAGATGATACAACATGGACACACAACAATTTTCACAACTCTTACAAAAATACATTAATGGAAATGGCAATTATGTGGAAAATTAGAAGAATGTTCAAGCTTTGAAACGACGTACCATGTATTGAAAATAAGCATTTCTTCATATTATTATTTATTTATGCCAACAAACTTACTGTTGGTGTTTCTTAAACACACAAGCCATGTGTGGGCTATGTTTGAGAGGTAGAATCTGAACTGAAAAATTCAGTGCCACAGCTGAAATCTTAACCACAGACCTTCCGCTTACCAGGTGAGTGCTCTAATCATTAAGCTACTGAGACAACCTGCCAGTATGACATTGAATTCTCCAACCAATTTGTATTTCTCCTGGTAAACCACAAAGGCAGTCTCACATCAGAGACAATTATCCCAATGGCAACTTATTGTTATAAGTACTTTATGTCCCAGGATTAAATAACTTTTAGATGGTAACTTACTGTTGGTGTTTTTCAAACACACAAACCATGTGTGGACAATGCTTGAGAGGTAGAAGCAAGCAGAGGGTATGTGGTTCAGATCCCAGCTGTGGCATTGAATTTTTCAGTTCCGTTTCTTTGTATTTTTAGAAAAATAGAAGACCTTGCTTTTGGGATTATCCTTGTAAAATCATATATTCATGACAGAATTTGTGACATTTGTGAGTTTAACAGGTTAGCTCAACAAGAGAAACAGCACAAGAAATTAATGAAACCTATGAAAAGCACTTCAGTGACGAAGTGTTCATGAGGAACAAGAGAGAGAATGATAAGAAAAATCATATTCCAGTATTAACTTTTGACTTGCAAAATGTCATTAAAGTTCTGAGGGCTGAAACAGATTCCTTTCATTACAAAGAAAATTAAATGTCTAAACTTTAACATGTTATTTTTCAACAATGAAAACTGTGCACTGTATACTACAGAATGTCAGTCTATATGCTCAATTGGTTAGGCAATGGCATATTGATCTCAAGTTGCGGGTTCAAATCCGACACAGACTGATGGTTTTTAATTATACTTAAAAGCAACAGCCCTGTCAGATTTATGGGCATGTAAAAGAACTCTTGCTGCATAGAATTCAGGCAGCGCTGATATGATCCTGATAGTGTCATTGTCAAACAAAATATTTTATTCGTCTGTACTATGGAATGAAACACAAGGTGGTAGATGTGGAAATGATATAGCTAGTGCCTTCACAAAGCAGTTGTCTCAGAAAATGAGTTTACTAACTTGATGACATGGAGAGTTTCATGTGTTCCACAAAAGAGAAATTCCTTTATTTCAAATGCAGTTCTTTGTTTGTTAAAAGAGAATCCACAAATTGATTCAGTTACCATGAAAAGTGTGCCATATATTTTATTGCCACTGATTTCATAGGAGTGGCATGACAGTGAAGTATGCACTTCCATATTTACTTGAAAGAAACCATTGAAACAGCCCAAGCAGACTGAAAGGTGTATGGGATTTGAACCCGAGCCCTGAGAATGTGAGCTATGGGTGCTACCTGAATAAAACAACTAGAGTGTAGGGATCAATAATTTACTGCAACATACATGGCAACTTCTTTGAATTTATTTATCTCTAATAAATTACCAGACAGCAAAACTTGGATACCAATGCAAGAGAGAGAGAGATGATTTCAAGTGTACCATGCCCCAAAGTATCTGTAGTGTGCACTGCTTACAGTACAAGAGCAGACCCTACACCGTCGCAATCCTACAAAAAAATTGTGGGTCATCAAGTTTCTGTTGAAAGAAATGGTGCACCTGAGAATAATGAAGTACATGAAATGCACATCGAGTATTTTCGCCTTACCTTCATCACATCATGTGATCTCGAACACACCTTCTTGCAATAAAGACAATGTTTAAGTGAAAACTGCAAGAGATTTATTTTGAAACTTCTAGAAAATATATAGTAGTGCACTGTACTGCTAATTCTGCAACCATAACAGCGTATCATGAAGAAACAGACCTATGAAAAGCTTAGGGCAATGAACATCTGGTATTTCTGTTATGAATACAATACATATTGTGGCATTTAGAGGGATTAAGCATTTCATTTTCAATACTAACTACTGTTAGTTGCATTATAAGACACTATGGCATCCACTTGGCTACAGAATTTTTTTTTTAAATTATTTTGTTGTTTAACGACGCTGTCAATTGCCAGGATCACATCAGCGTCACCGGTGTGCCAGAATTTTGTCCCGCAGGAGTTCTTTTACATGCCAGTAAATCTACTGACATGGAGTTGGCTACAGAATGTGTAAGATTGCAAAATCCAGTATTGCATAAGATAATGGTGTCATTCCAGAATATACGAAGTCAGCAGAGAAGGTTCTAGAAGTTGAACAACAGAGTTTTTATCCATGAGGCTGAATGATGATTAGCTTGTTTGAATGTTCACAAGGATTGCATGCATGGTATATGACAGAAGAGGAAGCAACTGCTTTTTGTGTGTCAAGATAGCACCCTTAAGCCAGCAGGCAGTTAGGTATCAGTGTTCATTAGAGAGAGACACTACACTTCGTTTGAGTTACAAGGCTAGGGGTAACTATGTGAAAATGTCGAAGCATAAGTAAGGTATGTGAATAGCACAATTATGTAAAGTTCCTGTTTAATTCAATTAGCTGAAAAGGATTTCTAACTTCATGGTTATTTCCTGGAAGCCATGTAGATTTCTTTGTGATTTTCCTGCTCTACCATCTAAAGCTATTCCCCCCAGTCATGAGCTTATTTATCCTGATACAAGGGCAGTAGAAGAACATCCTAAAAACTGCCAGCTCATGACAATATACACATGTTGTAAATGTCATACAAAATGGAGGTATTTTGATTTGAAAATATTTACATAATTTTAAGGATAAAAGGTGTGCATTTATTATTCAATTAATTATATGAGGGTCTTTCAATAAATAACCGAACTAATTTTTTAATTAACACATAATGGCTTTATTTCACTAACATTTAGCTACACACTTCCGAAGCATTCTCCCTCTGATGAAATATAATTATTCCAACGATTTACCCATTGTTCGAAACACTCATTGAACCCATTTTTGGACAGTCTGTTCAGGATACCCATGACAACATTGTTCAACTCCTTATCACTTTGAAAATGGCAACCACGAAGCTCCTGTTTCACTTTAGGGAAGAAGTGAAAATCGCATGGTGCGAGACCCGGAGAATAAGGTGAATGAGGCATGATCTAAATGCCCATTTCTGCGATGACATCTTGAGTTGTACGAGCTCGATGAGCAGGGGCATTAACCTGATGCAAGATCCATCCTCTCCTTGCAAGATCTGATCGCTTTTCTGCTATTTTTTTCTTCAGTGGCCCCTTCAGTACATCACAATAGTAAGCAGCAGTTACTGTGCATTGATTAGTTACATGATCATACAGAATGCCCTGTTTGTCAAAGAATACGAGATGCATGACCTTTCCTGGACTTTTCTGAACTTTTGCTTTCTTAGGCCTAGGGCTCGATGAATATTTCCACTGCAAACTCTCCTGTTTTGTTAACGGGTCGTAATGGTGGTACCAACTCTCGTTGTCTGGCTTCCGCCGTAACCTTCTGAGCCATTGTTGACATGTCATGACGCGGTGAGCCTTCTGTTTGTCCTTCAGCACGTGTGGTACCCATTTCGCTGTAACTTTTCGATAGCCAAGATCATTGCGAATTATGTCATCTACAGTTCCAACAGACAAATGCATTATGTCTGCAACTTTCAAAATTGTTATGCGACGATCTTCTCGCACAATTACATCAGTTGTGTTAATGTTGGATTTCGTTTTTGCTGTTATGGGTCTTCCAAGGTGCGGAGAATCTTGAAGGTCTTCATGACCCCCTTTGAAACGTTTATACCACTCAAAGACTTGTGTTTTGCCTAAAGCTTGGTCCTTGTATGCTTGCTGCACCATTTCACAGGTTTCTGTAGGAGTTTCGTCTAACAGAACACAAAATTTTATTGATGTGCGTTGCTGCAATTTCAGTTCCATGGTGGGTGCAGTAAACACGACCTCACATATTGGGCTCTAACTCCCAACTGATTCACTCTGCATGACTGGCACTCACAGCACTGCTAGAGGAAGGATTCACTTTTCCACCACTAGCAGCCATGGCGCTCCAGGGCGGTTTATTTAAATACAATTAAATTAGTTTGGTTATTTATTGAAGGACCCTCGTACATATTAAGGTTTTCTTCTTCTTCTTCTTCCTCTTTCCCTTCTACCTTTACAGCGTAGGGGTGGCTCCGTAAATCCATCTTCTCCAGTCATTCCTATCCCTCATCATTCTCTTCATTTCTTCCATTGTCTTGTTCCTTTTTCTTCCAATCTTTTCCATTCTGTCCTCAAACATTATCCGGGGTCTTCCTACTCCTCTCCTTCCTTGTACCCTTACTTCTAGCATCTGTTTAACTTTACTATCCTCTGCCATTCTAAATGCATGTCCCCACCATTTCAATTGTTTTTGTTCGATTTTCTCCTCCAGTGATCCTTGACCTACTTCTTCTCTGATCCTCTCATTTCTTATCCTATCCCTCCTGGTTTTATTTACAGCTTTTCTTAAGTATTTCATTTCACTGGATTGTATTTTACTTATTTGCTTATCTTGCAGTGGAATGCTTTCTATTCCATATGTAAGCGTAGGGACCAATACCGATTGATATAACTGCATTTTTGTTTTTAGTGCTACTTCTTTCTTTCCAAGCATAGTTTTGTTAAATTGGTAATACATCTTATTTGCCTTCCTTTTCCTATTTAGTATTTCTTCATCCCATCGTCCATCACTCGTAAAGATCGTTCCTAAATACTCGTACATATCCACCTGTTCTATTTTCTCATTCTTATGTTTAATAGATATTTCCTGTCCAAGTTCTTTTGAAATACACATTACTTTACTTTTCTTAGTATTTATTTCCATTCCCTTTCTTCCGAGTTCCTCTCCCCATTCTATCATGCATCTCTGTAATTTTTCCTCATTTTCTGCTATTAATATTATGTCGTCTGCATATATCAGTGACTGTATTTGAATCAGTCTCATATTCCAATATCCTATTTGTGTTCTTGGTGTCCTCCTTTTACATATTTTTATTATTTCATCCATAAAATTAATGAAAAGTAATGGGCTGAGGCTATCTCCCTGCTTGATTCCTTTTTCCATATTAAATTCCTTAGATGTTTCTCCTTCTATTCTGACTATCCCCTTTGATCCATCATATACACTTTGGATTGCTGTAATTAGCTGTTTCGGTACGTTTTTCTTTATCAGAGCTTCCCATAGATGTTTTCTGGGCACCGAATCGAAGGCTGCCTTTAGATCTAAAAATGCTAGACATATTTGTTTGTTTTTATCCATTAATTTCCCAATCATTGTCCTTAGTGTGAAAATATGATCTTGGGTTTGTCTATTAGGTCTAAAACCTGCTTGCTCTTCTTCCAGCTCACCTTCTATAATATTTCTTAATTTCCTTTCTAATATTCTTGTATATAATTTATATACAACAGAGGATAAACATATTGCTCTATAATTATTACAGTCTTTATTATCTCCTTTTTTGTGTATTGGTATTATAATGTTCTTTTTCCATTCTTCAGGGATGTTATTATTTATCCATATTCTCTTAAATATTTTTGTTAATATTTTTATCATGCTTGGTCCTCCATATTTTATAAACTCAGGTGCTATTTCGTCAATTCCAGCCGCTTTCCCCACTCTTATTCTCCTTATTGCCTCTGTTACTTCATCTTCCGTGATTGTATCAGTGCCTTCTTCTTCTTCAATCCTTATCTCATTTTGTTCACTTTGCTCTGTTATTGTATTTCCAAACTTCTTTCCATAGTATTTCCTCCATTCTTCTAATATATTCTTCCTGCCTATAATTAATTCATTTTCTTCGTTTCTTAGGTTTGTTGCTGGTTTTCCATGTATTCCTTTCAATCCTTTAACTATATTCCAAAATTTTTTCTTGTGTTCTATAAAGTTATGTTCAATTTCATTTCCAAAATTTTCCCATGACGTTTGTTTTGCTTCCCTGACGGCCATTTTACTCTCATTTCGTTTTTGTACATAGTTTGTTCTATCCATTTCCGCTTTAGATATTAAGTATCTTCTCCAGGCTGCTTTTTTCTCTTTCACTTTTGCTTTTACCTCTTCTGTCCACCAGTTTGTACATTTCTTTTTAAAATTCAATGTCGTTTTTCCACATACCTCTGTTGCAGTTTCTATAATTCCAACCTTAAACTTTTGCCACATATCATTTATTTCCATATCGTCTTCTATTTCCCATGTACTCATTTTTCGCTCAATTAGCTCCCTATATTGATTTTTATTTTCTGGATCCGATAGCTTCTTTACTTGTATCTTTTCATATCTTTTGGATTTCTCTTTTCTGAATTTCTGTATCCTTGTTATTGCAACCAGTAATCTATGATCTGTACCAATTTCAGCACCTCGGATAACCTTTACATCCATAAAGGCATATCGGAGTGCACTTGGGTATATGAAGTAATCTATTATGCTTTTACCCTCCCTTCCTTCAGCTTCATATGTAATTTTATGAATAGTTTTATGCTGAAAAAGTGAGTTTCCTATTAGCATTTGGTTCTCTATACAAAATTCAATCAATCTCTTTCCATTTTCATTTGTAACCTTTTCTCCTCCATATAATCCCATACATCCATGTGACTTTACCATATTATCTCCCGTCCGTCCATTGAAATCTCCCATTAATATTACTTGCCTTCCTTCATCATTTTCTTTATCCACGATTCTTTGTAGTTGGACATAAAATGCTTCCTTATCCAAAATATCACAGTCATCCGTGGGTGCATACACTTGTACCATCGTAATATTTTCTTCTTCTAATTTCATTCTGACACTAACTAACCTAGAGTTTACTGCTTCCCAAGATTCCACTCTTTTTTCCATTTCTTCGGACAACACTATTCCCACTCCTTCTTTAGCTCTTCTTCCAATATTCACTCCTACATATCTCAGTACATACCCTTTCTCTAACTGTACCATTCCATTACCTTTCTTTTTAACTTCACTCAACCCCAATATTTCCAAACTATATTTTTCCATCTCCTCTATTATTTCCACTTCTTTTCCATTTATAGTTTTAATGTTCCATGTTCCAATTCGTATAATATTAAGGTTTTCTCTGGGCAAATTTAATATCCAACCAAGATATGCATATCATGAAAATTACAGACTTCATTCATTTTTTAAACATTTTGAAGCATGAACCATGGGGTAGAATGTTAAATGTTGCATTGCATCCAAGTCACTTGTTTTAACCTACTGCTTGCACCTTCTGCACTGGGACCCTGACAACTTATGGTATAGTTACACCAAACCAATTTCATCAGTATCCATGTTTCACTGTCAGGCCAACAGTTAGTTCAGCCAGGAAGTTAAACATGCCTTACGCCCCAGAAGAAAGCCTCGTTTTACGCTAAAACAAATTATACCTAAAGAGAAGAATAAAGCATATCTGCCATACATCAAAGGTATTACTGATCGCATTGGGAAAGTTCTCAGAAAACATGACATCCATGCCATCTACAAACCCACACAACAAATACAGAACATGCTACATTCAGCAAAAGATCCAAAAGAACCACTCTTTTCTGCGGGTGTTTACAGAATTCTGTGCTCGTGTGACTCTGTCTATGTAGGGACCACACAACATATGGTAAACACATGCATTACAGAACACAAGAGATGTTGCCGCTTGGGACAAACAGAAAAGTTTGCAGTCGCAGAACACACATTACTAGTGCAGGGGAACACACTATACAGTATTCAGACACAACTATCCTGTCTTCCACAGTTCATTATTATGTCCGGTTAAGTTGTGAAGCCAAAGAGATTTTCAAACATAAAGATAACCTCAATAGGAAAGAAGAAACAAAGTGCTTAAATAAAGCTTGGCATCCAGCATTATACAAAGCATGCAAAAAACCTGACCGAAGACAAATTCAAAATCATACACCATCAACAGCTTCAGCCACAGTAAAGGCCAGCCCATCAACAACAACAATGGAAGCAGCCCCCACTTTAACCCATTCCACACAGCAACCAAACCAATAAACAAAGAGCGGACCAGGGGTCATATGTCCACACATGCTAAGCATATAAAACCTGTGAAACCACATGGCTCTATATCAGTCATCACCGAGACTAGCAGAGTACTACAGTCACACCACTGAGGATGTTCAACGCAGCTTCGCACAAAACGTCTGGAAGGAGATTTTCCACTAGACTATGGCCCACAAGCCTGGATAATTATTTTGTACTTTAAAATTCAACGAGTCATGTCTAGAATGGCAAACTCATTTAAGTCCTAAAAGGCACAGTGCCTTGTTCGCACAATCATTTATCAAGTTTTGTAGGGACAGCAACAAGTTGTAACAAGTTCCAAATCTTAGTATTACTAACCCACATGATCAATCAAAGCACTGTGTCATGTATGACTAATGATGAATTTGGCACCCAGACATAACTCACTTTCTTTTGTCCACGGGGATACATTAATTCATTCCTAGGTTATGCTTTTTAAAACACAAATTTAAGCTGCTTTTTAAAAAAATTCTGTTTGCTTTGCAATTTTCACACAACATTTCATATTTATGTTCCTTATTAAGCTAGAAATGTCACAATCTTTAAAATGTAAACACTGCAGAAAGTTTTTACTGTATCATGCTTTGTTGCCGTTGCCTGTAGCATAACACATTACCACTGACTTCTTGTCTTCCTGATTATAATTACAATGCCACTCTGCGAACCCTATCTAATAAAAAAAATCATGGTTACATCCAAGTTATCATGCCAGTGCTCAGTTCGGAAACACAAAACATTTTCAGCGAGAGGAAAAAAGCCCAGCTAATAGATGTAAAACCTTGTTTTGGCGGAAATGGACTTCAACAATGCAAAGAAAAGCCTAGTAGTATTTATTTTAATTTCTTTAGCTTTCACTTTTAAGTATAGCTTGCATTTCTTTCAGTTATTAAAAGCCTTGCTAGAAGTTCAAATCTGTGTGTACCGTTGCATATGTACGGTATTTATTTTATATCCTCTTAAAAGCTATCAAGGTGTTCAAAGCACATTTTCTCTAACTTTAGTCCATAATGTGTTCTACAAAAGCATATAATTTTGTTTTCATTTTGTAATTAGTTATTTAAAAGCAATGATTGGTAATATTTAACTGATTAACCTGTTTCCCAAAATACTATTGAAGAATACTTGATCTCCAAATATTAAAGAGATGTAAACATTATGAAGTGAATAACAATAACACGAAACCTGGGAATGTATTAAAAACGAGTAGCAAGGATGAAAATTCTTCTCAGAGTGTTTTACTTCAAACCAGGTAATAATACAAAACCTTTTATATTACCTTGGCACCATTGGTAATATTAAAATTGTTCCGTAATTAGACAAAATGCATTAATAAAGATTTCCCAGGCATTGCTATTTAAATTCCTCGCAAAATATATGCTACACTAAATGCCATACTTGATTTCATAAGAATTCGTCATTTACTCAATGAATATACAAGTCCTGCTTTAAGCTGTGTTTCTATATAAGTGTAAGTTTTAAATTGCTAACAAATTGTGTGTGTGCTCTACATAGAAATGTCTCCTATGATAAGAGCTTTCCCTACCATTTTGCACACAGCAAAATCGCTAATAGCTGTTCATTTTCGGCATTCACTAAATTTTGGGTATTCTATCTCCAAGCACTTGTTTGCATCTCTATAAAAAAGTGTATCTAGCAGATACAATATAAGTAACCTTCACAATACATTAAACAGGTGGATATTTCTGGAACAGTTGCCAGCTATGGGTGGAACATTTCAATTCAAATATCCCTATATTCCAGTGACTTATCCATAATGGTAGAAAAGTGTCAAAATTGTGCTCCTGGAACCTTCAGTAAAATATAAGCAGTATAGTTAATATTAATTTCACTTCTCTGTATGAGAGGACCACTGCAAATACTCACTCAAACGCTTTCCGAACCATCTCTGCCTGCGTGGCTACATCGCCACCTATCTTCTGTGACAACTGCAGGAATTGAGCTAATGGCCCTCTAACAATGTTGCTAAACCCCTCGACACTCATGGTATCTGGTGGTTGGGGTGGCGGTGATGGGGGTGGTGGCAGTGGAGGTGGCAGAGGTGGTGCCTTGGCTTCCTGCTCTTGAGTCAGTCGTGATGCTGTTTGATTTAATAGTACGGTCCCTGTGGCAACCTCAACAGTCTGTTCCAGACGTGCAGTTACTCTCTCCAAGCGATTCAGCAAATTCTCAAATTCAATAGCAGGCGTGCGGGGCTCTGATTCTGTATCCACTCCTGAAACAATATCATCATACTCATTAAAAACACTGTATCAAGCATCTAGAACAACACATTAATAGCATGGCATGTGAAATATTCTATAACATATATAACACTTGACACTGGACCAATAGCAGGAGCACACACAAAGAGTGCTTAATGGGGTGGGGGCTGAAACAGAAATAACTGAAATAGACGAAGCGAGTCATACTTCCACATTCACTTTTAGAGATTATCCATGTCAAGGAGATATCAAACAAATCACTGAACAGGTATATTGACTAAATTAAGGGTTGGAGTAGTCAGCATGACCAAAAACTTTTTGGATATGTATAGGATCAAAAGGTAAGCAGAAGTACACAGACTAAACTCCTAACAAAACTCATACTTAAATGCCCACAAATATTGTGATAAATTAAGTTTTAAGTTAATCAGTATGTATGTCAACCATTAGACCACGAGGAGACCCACTCAGAAGTTCCAATTTTAATCAAGATAAACATTTGCAGAAATAGATAATTAGATATTTTGTTATAGATACAAAGGGAACGGTAAATGCAGGTCTTAAAATTCCATACTGTTTCCTTGCAATCATGAGAAACAACTGAATACTGGCAGGACTTTAAAAGAACAACAAAACATTGGTCAATGTTAACCATTAATAAAGAATATCTCAGAAATCGCTTATGCTACAAAAAAGTAATCTGGAATAATTTGTATTTTAAAGAGAATCACTTTTTTTGTGCAGTAAGTTTTGCCTATCGTTTAACGCTCACAAGTTACACAACATTATGTAAAATTCCTTCTGAATGAAGAGGACTGACTTTAACAGGATATTTCTAGAAAATTCAAAATATACATATTTCTCATGTAAATATCTTTAATATATGATATTTTAACCAAAATTGTAAAAGCCATTTTTGAGACAATTTAAGTTTTGAAAAAACTTCATGTAAGGATTAGTTTGGGATAGCGGGATTTACTTGAAAATCTCTGTCTCACATCTTTTGAAGATACTGAACTCAAATAGTAAGTTTTGTAGTAACTGATTTTTGAGTTATGCTGTTTACACATATACACACACAGACACATATGGACATTTTTCTAAAGAAGCTTCTTTTGTATTCACAGAGTCTCAAAACATCAAGCTTTTGGATGGAATGCTTACTAAGGTAAGCAAAAAAGAAAGTAAACAGACATAATGGGAAATGTATTACACTCCTTGAAGTCCAGAGGAATAATGCAAACATTTTAAACTGACTTACCATGTTTTTCCTCAGGATTCTTTGTGTTATAAAACTAACAAAATGTTAGTTTTGGATAAATAACTGATGTTAAAAGTAAAATGGGCCACCCTGAACGCAAAAATCACAGTTTTATTCAGAAGACTTTTTCATTCAAGACTGACCAAATCAAATTTATTAAACTTACTGAATAGTATACCATCTTAAAAATTATTTACACACCTTAAGTACTTTCTGCCAAAAATTTCTGATGAGATACAAAGTAAAACAAATATTAATTTTTAGCTTATTATTCAGTTTTGGGTAACTTCACTTAAGTAAATAAGCATAATATTGGACAGGTTTTATTATTTACCAAGTTTGGATATGATAAATAACTAAAAGGTTATAAAAAAATTTTATTACTACAGTAGAATCCCAATAATTCAACCTAATGTTGACTGAGAGGGTGTCAAATTATCAAAATGTCTAGTTTTACGGAATAAGGGCCCCGTTATTCACAACTCATAACATAATGCAGCAAATTACATTAATGCATGTTCTTGCACAGTACAGGAAACAGAAGTACAGCATCCTAAAAGTTATTACGTATTAATATGTTCCCCTTTGTCCGGTCTCTTTAACACAACCAATTTAATTTCCATTGTCAAGTTAACTTGTCATCTTTTCTTCTTGTTTGACATTTTCACTGGCACAAACACAATTTAACATAACACTAACAGTAAGTCTGAAATGTGAGAAATGATACTGTAAGCAGAAATATGTAACTGAAAGCATAGCTTACCAAGTACGTACTGGGTAAAGCAAGTCATGAGTAATCGTAAGCTTTCACAGCCAGAGTAAGAATAATGAATAGTGGATTCTTCTGTACTGATAAGCCAGGGTCTGCTGGCAGTTTGATGTTCAATTGTTTCGTCCACATCTGTGGCAAATATCATCAGAGTGTGGTCTCAATCTTCTTGGCAAAGGTTTGAATCAGTTGTGACTAAAACTTTGCCAAGCAGATCAAGACCATGCCACTGATGATGTTCACCACAGAAGTGGACAAAACGTCCGAACATCAAAGTGCCAGCAGACCACGGCTTATCAGCCTGGAAAAATCCATTATTCATTGTACTTCCAAACAAGTGCTTGGCTATGTGTCCACATTATTAGTGGCAACCTTTTGACTTTGTGACAAAAGTCTGCTTATGTTCTAACTAGGTATCCAAGGTCAATACACGATCAGTCCTTTTGTTACTGTGAGGGAGAACATGGTAGGTTACATATGTATACTAATAAAAATTTACCTATACCAGGGGAAGACAGCTAACGCTGCTGTGACGTCAGCTCACTCAGCTCATATGCTCCCACCGAAAGCCAGTTGAACATGTGACGTCACAGCGGGCAAGAGGAAATGGCATACGGGACATCGTAATTTTAATGCTGAATGTTTCAATTACAGAATAGTCAAAGATTACAAATAATTACATTTCGGCTTTATGCCATATATTATAAATTCTAGTTTATGTGACCAGTCATGTTATAACGCCAATAGAACAGAAATTATAACTATTTTGCCTGAGCTAGAGGAGAGCTATACAGAACAATTAGGTGGACTATTTCCGACATTTGCCATTTCGCTTTTCTTTAACTAGTTTGTCAATGTTAGGGCGTAATGTACGGCACATTTGTAACCTAAGACTGTATGTTAGATTGTGATCTGACAATATGCTTCGGGATTTTGACTTAGAAAGGTTCATAACCGAAAAGAATTGTTTGCACACATACATAGAATCAAAACATACACAATACCCGTGCAACTGGGCATATAACCTCAGAAATCTGGTTTGAGGAACATTCTTATAACAATCAGCCAAGTCTTCCTTGTGTTTATATTTGTCCTTCAGCAAATCGTCGCAATGTAAATTTAACAATTCAATTTGCTACCTGCTAGAAACATTGTTAACATCCAATGAATACGGGGTCGCAAAGACCTGAAATGCAGTGGACAATGTTTCTACATCTTGAAGCCTGGTCTCAAACTAGTGTGAGACATGGGGAACTGAACACAAACACAAAACCACTACACACAACACTACACAACATCAACAAAAATACAAAATAAAAACAAAATTTGCACTAACCCCATTAAGATCCCTCAAACAACAAATAAACACTGTCAGACTAGGCTGAAGAGGGTTCTCCCTAAACAGCCCGGGCATGTTGTAAACATACCCAAATAACATTTTTCATATTCATTCAGTTTCGTGCAAGTAGCACCGCTGATCTAGGCAGCATAGCAATACACCGCTCTCGCCTGATGTCACACGAACGTACAAGCTGGCTCTTCGTTTAAATACGTCACACGGCCCAAAGCTGTCTTCCCTGCTATACTGTTTATACCGCATATTGGATTATATAAATTATTAGTAAAGTTTAACAATAAATAGTAAAACTATTCAAATAAAAAATTTTGTTGAATTAGAGAGAGCTAAAGGAATTGGGGTTCTACTGCATTATTCATGTACTTACACCAGCGAGTGAGTGAGTGAGTGAGTGAGTGAGTGAGTGAGTGAGTGAGTGAGTGAGTGAGTGAGTGAGTGAGGAGTTTAAGGGCCCATCGACAGCTAGGTCGATGTTGCCATAAGAAAGACTATAGTTCCAATCACATAATATGCACAGGGCAGAGGTACAAGTTTGTATACTATCAAAATCTTTTGGTTTTTAATTTTTATTCAAGTATCAACAAGAGTACTATTATTACCAGCGTTCAAAACATCACATAGCATACACATTGCACAGAAGGAGAAAGAAGAATCTCAGTAGTTAATAGAACATGGAATGAGCTTTAAGTTATTTTAGTAAAAACATTAAAAAATTCACCTCATAATGTAAAACTGTTTTTATGTAGCAATTTGTGTTTTGTGTTTTCAAAACACTGCAATCAATGCAAAGAAAATATCCATATCTTAATTGTGTATTATAATATTTACATTGAAACATGCATTAACTTGAAACAAATGCTTTAGGAATGAAAACAGGAAGAAGAGAGTTCTACATCTGAAGAGTGATGGAGATTAGTGTCAATAATCATAAGCTGGCTCTGCTTGACTTTCTATGGATTCTCAACTTCTGACCAAAATAACAACCAAGTGTTATACAGTAGGACAACCAATAAATAGTGTTGAAATAGGGTAAGGTGCACAAAAAAAAATGAACAAATCTTAAGTAATAAAAGCTCAATATCCAGATTTCACCAGAACTACATGCAAGTATCCAAAAGGAGTATTATTTTAGAAAAAAGCCTAAATGTATGCTAAACTCATTTGAATGAAGACGAAATCATAGGCTGTCAACAAAAAATTCAATCTCGACCATTGACTGTCTTACGACTTACAAGCCAGTGCCTAGGTTCAGATACCTAGATGAACTTATGGACCAGACAGTGAAGACCTGGAAGCCAAGCACCAGGTATGACAGTGAGGAAGAGCATGATATGAAATGCAGGCGAAATCAATGAATGGAAAGGAGCAATTGGTGGAATGAGTGGTGGGGAAAGCTGGAGAACCCAGAGAAAACCCACCCGGACGCTACTTCGTCCACCACAAATATCACAGGTATTTAATTCAAAAGCATTAGAGCCACTTTTGGGAAACATAAACATTACACATGATGTTTTAATTAATCATAAGAGCTGTTTTAAGAAGAAGAAGAAACTGAACATTTTCAGTTCAAAAGGCATCTTTAAAGATGAACTTAAACAAGTAGGTTTTAGGGTTAGGTAGCTCTCTTTCTTACATAAAAGGCTTTTCTAAAGTATATTTTTTGGGTGAAGGGTCTTAAAACTTATTACTTCCAGTAAAATATTGATATTGACTTTTTCGGCGAATACTTCTGCATACATTAGGTAAGTGGCAGAGAAAGTAAAAAGGCTAACGCTACCAAAAATATGATTTCCCACAAATGATGCATTTTAACAAGCTCTATTTTCTTCTTTTGCAAAGATTTTATCTATCTCTTAGGGATTCACATTTTTACAGAACTCAAAAAGGATGAAGAGGACTTCAGCGATTAATAGAAAACTTAAGATATTCACTTCTGTCGTCTTCAATATGGTAATCTTTATTAAGATATTTAACAGTCGTTTTTGAAAAGAGTAAAGATAAAAATGTTTTGTGAAAATTATAGCTTGGGGTGTGGGAGGAACATGATGAAAATCACAGTGCAACCTTGACAGAGGCTAGCGCTAAATAAGACGTTTGGCATTCAAATCAATTTCAATTGCTCCCTCCCTCCCGCTCTAACTTTATTTTCTGAAAATGCTTTTGTTTGTGATAAAGAGGATCTCTATACGTGTATTTGCAGTGAAATCTGTGTCAAATTTTTAGGTGGAGTACAATACTTCTGTGAGATAAATTACTATTTACTTCATTTCTCATTTCCAGGAAAAAAAAAACTGAAATATGGAAGGAAGTTTGAAAACGCAAAACTTTCAGCTGGTTTGACATGGAAAGTCGCAAGTATCGAATATCTGACGTAAGCTAATCCTAAAATTACATAGATGTTCTTTACTGACAGGCACTGCAGATAAGATTTGCTCACAGGAATAACAGCATCATATCAAAAGGTGACACAAAACGGACAAATTGCTGTTTACTCAAATGGAAAAATGCTAAATGAATATCACCTAGTCAATAACACGCTGCAGCCATGTGAAATCTATCTCACTCCTGAACGAGGTTATATAACCCAATACCACCAAAGGCATCTCCTGAGAGATGGCAAATTGAGGTTGGAATCCAATTTGACCGGCGCGTATGTGCCTGGAGAAGATTAAATAACACAATGCTATTTCAAGAAAGTGCTTCACTTCACCAGAACAACCGGAGAATCGCTGCACTTTTCTATAGGATTTTCACTGTTCTGTCCTACCTTGTACACACATTAACTTTTCCTGTGACGATTCTTTTCCACTTCCATCGCCTGCGAACTTTGGATATGAAATTACATTACTAATGTACATATCTACCGCACAGCCGACTTCTGTATTTTACTACTAAATAAATGTTTTTCTTCTCTCCAGCCCATGATCGTACACGCAACTCTACTTAACTGCCTCTATTATTTTGGGTTTTAGCGAATCCAAATACCTTGCATCTGATCAGGGGTACATATGAACTAATAGAAGTAAGCACAAATTAATCCTGGAAATTTCAGAGCTATATGGTTTGTTAAAACTTATTTTGAATTTATGAGGTTCATAATCGGGCTAAAATAGAGAACAAATACTTTCGATAATCGATTACTCATCGATTTAAAATCATGGCTCCCTTCAGTATGACAAGTGAGATGTTCATAATTAGAGAATGGGCGCGTTGTCTCTCCAGTTTACGAGGTTCGCTCACCTGCACATGCGCAACAGCGAAGTCAGTAATCATCACAACTCCAGTTTCACATTTAAAGCCGTAATCAATAGTTAAAATGTGTGCAAAACATGAAAGTAGCCTTTCTGCCCACACACACAAACACACAAAGAAACCCTATATCTGAAAATGAAACGGGAACACGTTGCTTGTGTGCGGCACAGAACAATAACACAACTTGTCTAAAGTTATCGATCTTTTCCCGCTCTCCTCCACATCTCAGCTTCGGGGAGGAAAGTATATCACTGCTTTACGGGACCTGAACCCTAGAACTCCAAACTAAATCTCGCATATTCTATTACAATGGCCAGGCGCTAGAAAAATGTACCTATAGCATTGCTTGCCGAGACCTGAACCCAAGAGCTCCAAATTAAATATCCAAATAAAATTACCAAGCATTAGAAAACGTTTGACCTGAATCCCAGGACTCCAAAATAAATTTATATTCCATTAAAATAGGTAATTGTCTAGCGCTAGAAAAAGTATGACGCTACTTTTACGGGTCACTAGATTGGCCCCAAAGAAGCCCGCATTTAGACTTAGGAGCCCTTTACATTTAATCAAAACCGACTATATGTACCGCTAAAAGGGACCACGTCTTTGATATATGGCCTTCATATTTCCACGGTTCCCAGAAGAAAGGATACCTACGTATCCATGGTAAAGTTTTCGCATTCGTGTTGTATATGCTGGGATACCATTTTCCCCTTTACATCTCCTGCATAAAGGGATGTAGTTAGATTCAAAAGAAACCCACTTTGCTTACCGTCTGCACACAAAATTAATTCATGGGTTTGCCTGGCAGTAGTTTGTTTATTCCAATATTCAAGATAAGCCCTACTTATTAGTTAACCCATTCTTCTGGGGGACATGCCACAGAGGCACTCGGGTCGTATAAATTGTGCCCGTACTCCTCTTTATGGGCATATCCGTCGTCTCATCTGAACTAATACTACAGAGAGAAATTTTGTTTGTATATGCACCACAAAAACCACTCAATGATAATTCCTTCGTCACTGAAAAGGCCGAACTATTTTGACGAACTTAGGGTTATATGGAATTTTATTTTACTAATAATTTTATTAGTAAAGAATACTAATTTTATTTCACAAATTACTAAAAGATTAAAACGGATTTACAAAGCCCTAAGTACTACTCGCACACTTTTCTCTACAACAGCTGAACTAAAAGCCTAAACACATGACTCCTTACTGTTCATGCACGTCAGGAAATCTATTGGCACACTTAAACACCATCGTCTGGAGGGTTTGAACCCGCGACTTGCGATTAGCGGCCAGCGCCTAACCGAGCAACCTAGACCGACTATTAAGGTTTTCTGCAATGAGTAAAAACTATATAGTTTTTGTTATTAAATAACTGTGGGACCAAGAAGGTACAGCGATAATGATAGTTGTAGCAGTCATTCTGACAACAGAAGCACCGGAATGTTGAACATTTTTTCAGTTTTACTTTTCAATCCCGGCCCATAACGCAGCTCTGGAAAGGATTTTTTTCCTTATTAAACGCTCACTTAGTCATGTGAGAGAAATAGTTGTTTCTAATTATGCATGATCCCCCCCCCCCCTCCTTGCAAATTCCCTCCCCTGTTTTGCAACTTGGTAACCCTAGGACTCTTACACGACTGACTTCCTCTGGACAAAGCTATTAACACTGTAGAGGCTAAAGGCAACTATTGCATGACGTAAAGCACAATTGATTGTTTCCGCAGGCCTGTCAATCAGATGTTTAGTTCAAATCCATTCCTGAATGCGAGTCCCAATACTGGGCTTTCTGTCCTCTACGGATTCCTAATCTCAAGGGGTTGGCAACGCTGAACTTCGACACATTGTTGGCCATGAGCAGCGTGCTAATTTGATTGCAGTTTGGTAAAACAAAGCGGAAGTTTAGTTTTTGTTTGAAAGTATGTTTACCTCACCTTAACTGGCCAGAGAAATCGATGGACACACCTCTCTATGCGCTCTTCTGACTTCCACTGAAACTTGTGCAGATTTAGAAACAAACCGCCAAGTATTTTTAGAGAAGGATGAAAATCTTGGCGTGCCCTGAACCATATGTTTATCTATGCCCACGCGGCCTGTCACTAGGTTGCGTAAGCCCTTACTTCATCGCTAGGCGCGTTCGCAAGTCTCATCTTGCCCGAGGCGGTCTGTCTCACATTCAAGAGGTTCCGGGTGCGAATCTCGGTTAGGGTGAGTTTCTGGACACGCTTTTCCGGAGTTTTTCCTTATCCTGTGAAGACAAATGTAGGTCTATGAACCCCGAGCTCATATGAGCGCATCATTTCACCCATTCGTTCATCGTTCGATGTGACCTAACAGGTTCAACTCACTATTCAGGTGTTCCCAGGGCACTTTTTCTTGTATTCCATAGTTTGGGAGCAGATAAGTTGAAAAGCAGAACGTAAACTAAATAACAATTTTTGTCGCAATTGTCATTTCCGAGATACAAGAGATGTTGTTAGCTAATGCTGGATTTCTGACAATGAAGTCATTAATCCTCTTGCTCTCCAATATTTTTCACTGATGGATGGGGCATTAGAATTTACCCCTCGAGTCATATTGCATACATATTGAAGAGACTTAGCAATAAATGTAACCGCTTTTTAGAGAGCACCATATTTTTATGTTTTGGCGGTCACATCGCTCTCTCACAACCCCCAGAATGTCTGGAGGACCACACCTGTCGTTGGTTTACGGGTCTCACTGACCTGACCGGGAGAATTGTCAAAATAAATTCACCGACCATATCCTCTGATTACCAATCAGAGGACGTATTACATGCCATGACAGGTCAGCATGTTAGGGGTTAAGGTTTTATAGAGAAATGGACAGGTTGGAAAAATAAAGACTCCCTAGCCCTCAGGAACCCTAATAGCATCGGGGTCGGAAGAGAACAAGAGTTGACCAAGGTAAGGTCAGATAGAAAAGTTACAGTGAGGAGCAAAACACCAGTAAGTGGAAGTAATGTTCTGCTCAGCTTGGGTACCTTGTGGTCGCCATTCACATATTCCCTAGATGGAGACCCCTGAGTACAAGAGATATAGATATACATATAAATATTTCATAAGCACCATCATTTCAGCCGTAAAATGTAATACGTTGTATTTCGATTTCAAACATATAGACGGGACGAGCTGTAACACTAATATAGCTAGGTCAACTTTCTTACTGTATTCTATAGCCCTGGAAGAGGACTTTAAAGCGCTAGCTCGTTTGCTGAAAACGATTAGCAGATAAATTACGGCCAAAATAAGGTTTAGACTAATAGTGACTGTTACGCGTAGACAAGATAGCTAAGTCAACTTTCTTTAGGTTTTCTGAAAGCTCTTGACGAGACCTTTAATATCGTGGCTTGTTTGTTGAAATTGGCCAATTAACAGAAATTATGGCCAAAATAAGGTTTCGACTAATTGTGACGCGCAAAATCGCGTTTTTTTTTAGGAATTACGCCTATATAGATAAACTTAAAAAGCAAAACCCTATCCGAATGCAAAATTTGATCGAAATCGTTAGAGTCGTTTCCAAGTTGCGCGGAATATATTTATATACAAGAATTGCTCGTTTAAATATATAACCTGGGCGACCGAGCTTCGCTTGGCTTTTTTTTTTTTTTTTTTTTTTGGGGGGGGGGGGGGGAGGGGGGTACTCATTTAGATAAACTTGAAAAGCAAAATGTTAACCAAATATAAATGTTCATCCTAATTATTGGAGCCGTTTCCGTGACGAGACCTTTAATATCCTGGCTTGTTTGTTGACATTGGCCCATTAACAGCGAATTTATGGCCAAAATAAGGTTTAGAGTAATTGTGACTATTACGCGCAAAATCGCGTTTTTTTCAGGAATGACACCTATATAAACTTAATAAGCAAAACTCTGAATACAAAATTTGATCCACATAGAGCCGTTTCCAAGTTGCGCGGAATACATATTGTTCGTTTAAATATACAAGATAACGCAGTTGGAGCAGAAACCACGCTGTTGGGATGCCAATAGTGTGGAATACAGGTCCTTAATAAATAAAAGGGCATGCCTAAGTGATATTTGGATGAATTAGGATAGATGGGAGAAAATACAGCGAAGCTATTATACTTGGGGCCCGGGTTCACTCCTTAGCGTCGAGTTATTCCGACAGGTGACCTCCATCTTTTTCTCGAGTGTTTACAGCATAGAACCGCGATGCCCAATCTGGTCTCTTTGAGACGCTTACATCATTAGCTATACCCCACTCCACTTCACTTCATCAGTACGAGAGTGCGTTAACTAGTGCCTGTGACGTGTAAAATCCTAAGCAGTCAGTATCCAGTGACGGACACAAACAGGTGATTCCATGGCATTCTCTCAGTCTATCTTGAATTTTCTTAGAATGTCCTCAGAAATCTTGTGGATGATTTTTGCAATGATGAATAGCAAGAGCGCTTGCCTCTGGCGCGGAGGACCCGGGTTCGATCCCCGGTACCAGCATGGGGATTTTATCCCCTCTGGGAGGTCTGGCACGGGGTGCACTCAGCCTCGTTAGTCCCGGGGGGACCAACTGAGGAGCTACTTGATGGAAAAGTAGCGGCCCCAGGTCGTGAAGACCGCATAACTGGCCGGGAGGGATCGGGACGCTGACCACGTACCACCCTCTAGTACTCACCCCAACAATGACGCCTGTAGTGGGCCGAGGTGGGGGACGCAGCGGCTGGGCGGTAAGGCTTGGCTCTTCACGGGATGTTGTGTCGGGGCTGAGTAGTTTTTTAAATAGTAAGAGACAGACAAAAGCTTACTAAATAAAATGTGAATCTCGTTAAAACACAATTTATGTCCAACACTTATTTTTTCTTTTGAGTGAACCATTTCCGAGATATTCTTTATCATTTTTTAAATTTGCCCATACTTATACAGTAAAATTTAACTAAACCGGACACCCTATATACCAGAAACCTGGACAACCGGAAAATAAATCTCGGAACGGAGCTATTTCCTATGTTAAATAACACTCTAAACCGGAAAACTGCTTAACGCGGAAACAGAATAGCTTTTCCGGAACCGTTTGCATAAATAACCTAACTAGGCGGATTTTCGTTATGCTTAATACATAGTTATGTGCTTTGATAACGAACTTGCCACGATTGGAGACATTCAAAGTGCAGCAGATATTGCTGCTGGAATTATAACCGATGCAAAACCACTCTTCATAGTGATGTAGCGATTCCGAAAGCTTCTACAGTCCTCCGAGACTCCTTTACTACTGCAAATACCGGCAAACCCTACACCTTATTACATCAACAGAAGAGTGCAAAGAAAATGACCGATTTACCCAATGCAATGAATCTCAGCATACATTCGGTTACCAGTGGGTAACAACCTAAACGCATGTTTCAGCTTAATTTGTTATTCTGTAAATGTGTACAACTATGTATATTGTACGGACTATTATACAGCAGTTTTCCTAATTAAAAAATCTGACGTGTTGCACTCACATGACTTTCTCTACTTTTGTACTAACCATTCTTACAAACTCTTATTCCTATATCTTCTTCGTGTTAGTTAAAATAAACATTTGTACAAATTATCTTATTGCTTATTTCCTTGTGGGTGCAAGGGGAATATTAGAATACAGTAGGCTTTGTGCGATAGTCAAATCTTTTAAAGCTTTGAGATTCCGTTCTCTTTGCACACGTAACATATAAAAAAATGAATAACGATGACCCATTTCACGAAAGTTCTAAGTTTTCCGAAACTCACACACATAACAAGGAATATCTCCGAAATGGTTCACTCTACAAGAAAATTTATTGAGACATAAATTGTGTATTTTAGCAAGATCTACATTTTTTGTACATTATGATTAGGTCTATCTCTAACGGTTTACCAGTTATGCAAAAGTCGTCAAGAGTAAATACGACTACAGGGGCTATAGCCAGAAAATTCAAGATATACATTTCATTTGTCATCAAAATATCTCAAACATATGACTTTTAATAAAAATCGTTAGTCATTTTCAACAAAATCAAAATTTTCCATGTAAAGGGTAGTTTAGGGTGGGGCTATTTTCTTCAAAATCTTCGTGTTAAATACCAACTTTGGTTTTTAACCGACTTTTCGTTTTTGAGTTATGCTGTCCACAGACACACACACACGGACCTTTTTCTAAAAATGCTTTTTTTTGGATTCAGGGGGCTTCAAAACATGTATTTCTGGTGAAATCTCGACATCGAATTTTTGGGTGGAATACAATACTTCCCCTACTTACCAGTAGAGAAAGTAAAAATGAAAAGAACAATCAACTGAAAGCGGAACCAGGCACCAGCAGAGAGGCCAACAAATCTGCTATGAGGAGAAAATCAACAGGCAATGAAAGGCGTAGCTTGTTCGGGATGAAAAAGAAAACTGTCCATCAAAGTTTCAGCGACGAGACAGATACAAGATTAAGCGTCTCTTCTGGGATCTCAAATCTAGTCGAATCGATCAGACAGAAGTCCCGCAGGACGATGATGGAAATTGCATGTTTTGTGGTGAGGTGTACAGAGATCGAAGTCAAGACGAGCTAGGAGCCCAGTGTATGATGTGTATGGCCACATATTTTGTGCAGTGACTTTGTTAAGTGAGTTTTGCTTATGAAGGTCTTAGGAACAATTTTTGAGGTATTTTTCCCTTTAAGATATGAAGTATTAATCTTTGACCTTTTTCAATGTAGTACCAAATGTCTGAACAAATGTAAAAAATGTTTCAATATGGTATTAAAAATAAGCTGTGTGTGATCATAGAATTAACAGTTGGGATGCCCATTCTGCTTTGTGCCATATGTTGTTTCCACTTATGTCCCTGAACGAATCTCATGCCTCATGCCAAAAAGTTTGCCAGTATTTATTTCACGTAAACTATGGTCATTGAAACTAATGTCCTCATGAAAATCGGTTTTTGGTTTTAGAGAGAACTATAAATCCAGATTTTCTTTTGGGTATAACCAAGCCTGAATTACTTGCCCAGTTGCTTGGATTTGGTTTAAGGGCGCTCAACTTCTAGGTCATCAGCGATTGCCCAGTTGCAATTATTATTCAAGGATTCTTGAATATGTTGTCAGTTGAATATTTTTTTTTCCACTGAATACTTTTACTGGATGTTTAATCAGGTTACTCAGTTCATTTGTAGCGACAAGGAATAAAACTTGGCCTTTGATGTGGTATCGTCTCCACGTTGTGCGGCATATGATGTCGAATCGTCGCTCCTATGCTCTCCTATGCCGACTGCTGCTTTCTGATGTCTTCTGCTCCAGCTGCTCTGGCATGTGACTTTAATCTCAGGGTATGCGTGGGTGTTTGCGAATAAAACCAGAACTTCGTTGAAACACTTTTATTCTCACCAAAATAAGAAAGCGTGAGATTTGCCGATCGTTATTAAACGAGATGAGTCCTTACCGTGTCTCTACTCAGACAGAAAATCGTTAATATTAACTATAATGTGTCCTCACACTTGAGGATCCGGAATACAAGTCCCGTAACTGAAGATATGGGCGACGAATGTAGTGACCCGCCGGGTTCTGGAGGGCAACTGTCAACGACCCTTTCTCTCCAGGTTCTCGCAGGCAAGTGTCTGTGCGTTATGACGCTCTCTATACCTTTCACTTCCTAATTAGCAACAGGGTTTCGAAGAAACGACCATCCCTTGTTTACCTACTCAACACCGGCGCTGAGCGATTTCCAGGAAAACCGGTATTACTGTTTATCAGGCTGACTACCTGGACTTTACCACTAATGACTTGCTTGTACCTTTTCCTGCCTTTTGACAATTTTAGTCACAACTAATATTCCCAGATCTCGTACATTGATACACGTAACAATTTTACCATTTTCTGATTATCTAATTCCGCCATGTGATACAGTATTATATCCATAATTATGGCGTTCACAATTTCGGCTTCACCTTGTATACCTTTCACCGTTCCCATAGAGGGCGACGATTTATCTTGGATGCTCAAATGTATATATGAGCCAAGAACATGATGAAGAATGCTACGATATTTCCTTTAAATTTCATATTTAAAAGAATCTCTATAAGCCTAGGTCTGAAGACCTTTTCATAAGCCTTGCCAATGTCCAAGGAAACTACAGCTATACGATGTTTCAATGCCTACTGGTGCCCAAGTTGAGTAGGTGGTCATTTATGGAATGAAACAGGCGGAAACCATTTTATCCCTCAGGGGCATATTCCGGACCTTTCTTATTCCATGCTACGGCGTTTAGCAGCTCTAATAGCAGCGCGTGAGAGGTTACACCCTATATTGAACATGTACACTCAGTGGTTATGTACAGATTTGTAAAGTTAATCATTTCTTTATTGTCATGTACCAGTTCTGCGGTATAAACTTCATTTTAATGGCTTCAGGGGTCTCCGTCTAGGGGATATGTGAATAGCGACCACAAGGTACCCAAGCTGAGCAGAACATTACTTCCACTTACTGGTGTTTTGCTCCTCACTGTAACTTTTCTATCTGACCTTACCTTGGTCATCTCTTGTTCTCTTCCGACCCCGATGCTATTAGGGTTCCCGAGGGCTAGGGAGTCTTTATTTTTCCAACCTCTCCATTTCTCTAATTTTTCCCAACATGCTGACCTGTCATGGCATGTAATACGTCCTCTGATTGGTAATCAGAGGATATGGTCGGTGAATTTATTTTGATAATTCTCCCGATCAGGTCAGCCTGGAAAAGAAAGAATCACCAAGAACAAACAGCACCACCCAAACTGACTGATCTCTGCCCCACTCAAAAACAAAAACTAAGCTAGGCTGAAGAGGGAACCGCTCCCTAAGCAGCCCGGGCGTGCTTGCACGTCCAAATACCCGCATTCATTCATTGGTCAGGTCAGTGAGACCCGTAAACCAACGACAGGTGTGGTCCTCCAGACATTCTGGGGGTTGTGAGAGAGCGATGTGACTGCCAAAACATAAAAATATGGTGCTCTCTAAAAAACGGTTACTATTACTGCTATTGCTCTCTTCAATATCATTGTGAAAAATATTGGAGAGCAAGAGGATTAATGACTTCATTGTCAGAAATCCAGCATTAAATAACAACAACTTCATTTTAATCATGCGTTTCCTTCTTGGAGTTGCAATTTTCACAAACAGTAGTGTAATTAACACAGCCGTATGGTTGTTTAGAACCATTCATCTATGATCAGTGTAATCGCACCAGCTGCAAAAACACACCTCAAGTTTTGTGACTAGATGTTACCCACCTCCATATTTGATTCTTCAGTTTGCTCATAATGGAGTTAGTGTTCTAATTAGATCTAGTCGCAGTATGGAGAAAGACACGAACGTTGGAAAGAAACGAGATGTCGCAGAAAGTCGGGCGCAAATATTATCCTATATCAAATCTCAAATTAACAAGTTATTCGCTTCCATTCTGTGTCAGAATTACGCAAAGGACCAAATGTGTATGATATGTGTAATGGACGAGTGTAAATACATACAAGGATAAAATTCGTCACGTTATTGTTATTTACCGAACTCCGCAAGCAAATAAAACACCAGGCACATAAAAAGGAAACAAATTAAAAACTAATTTGTTCCTTTTTATGGTGACATTTCAAACGCAGTTGTTTTAACTTATTTCCGCAGGGGACAGAAGCAAACATTTACATGATGCAATTCATTTGGCTCTCAGTAACAAAGCCAAAGAGTATCCCGTTTAGGATATCACTTTGTTGATAATTAACGGTCATAAACAGCGAATGCCACAATTTTTTACTTTCTCTGCTACGTATTTGAAGTACGTAGAGAAAATACTATATTCCGCCCAAAACTTCCATACTGAAATAAGTTATGAAACTTTCTGAATACATTTTAAAAATGGAATTTTTGGTGAACCGCCTGTGTGTGTGTGTGGCATACGCGCGCGTGTTTGTGTATGTGTGCGTGTGTGTGAAAAGCATAATTAAAAAAAAAGACAAGACGAATAAATATAAACTTTGTTATTGCAGTTCAGCATCTTCCAAGAATGCGACACGAAGATTTGCAAGACCCTTTCCAAACTACCCTTTATATGGAAAATGTTCCAAAATGAGTGGCTCAAAATGGTTCTAACGATTTTGATTCATTCATCACGTTCAAGACATTTTCATGACAAATGAAATGTATATCTTGAATTTTCTGGGAATAGCATCTGAAATCCTCTTCATTCTGAGCGACTTCTGCATAACACAAAACGTAAGAGATAGACAAAATACTACATAAAAATGTAGATCTCATTAAAGCACACGTCAAACACATTTTACTTTCTCTACTGGTAAGCAGGGGAAGTATTGTATTCCACCCAAAAATTCGATGTCGAGATTTCACCGGAAATATGTTTTGAGACCCCTGAATCAAAAAGCATTTTTAGAAAAAGGCCTGTATCTGTTTGTGTCTGTCAGTCTGTGGACAGCATAACTCAAAAACGAAAAGTCCGTTAAAAACAAAAGTTGGTATTTAAGTTTAATGTCTTTCAAGGATGCGACACGAAGATTTTGAAGAAAATAGCCCCACCCTAAACTACCCTTTACATGGAACATTTTTTATTAAAATGTCATATATTTCAGATACTTTTATGTCAAATGAAATGTATATTGGAATTTTCTGGCTATAGCCCCTGTAGTCTTATTTACTCTGGACGACTTTTGCATAACTGGTAAACCGTTAGAGATAGACCTAATCATACCTACTATACAACAAATGTAGATCATGCTAAAATACACAATTTATGTCTAAATAAATTTTCTTGTAGAGTGAACCATTTCGGAGATATTCCTTGTTATTTGTGTGAGTTTCGGAAAACTTAAAACTTTCGTGAAATGGAACATCGTTGTTCATTTGTTTTGCATGTTAAGAGTGCAGAGAACGGAATCTCAAAGCTTTAAAACATTTGACAATCGCACAAAGCCTACTATATTCTAACATTCCACTTGTACCTACAAGGAAATAAGCAATAAAATAAGTTGTACAAATGTTTATCTTAACACGAAGAAGATATAGGAATAAAGTTTGTAAGAATGGTTAGTACAAGAGTAGAGAAAGTCATGTGAGTGTAACACATCAGATTTTTTACTTTCTTTTTCTCCCTCAAATGGGAAGTCATACGTTTGAAAATTCAAAACCAATAACTAGGAATATCTATAAAATGGTTACCTTCACAAAAAGGGGAGAGGAGCAGGGGTGGAGGGGAGGGGTAGCAAGCGTGTTCCAGCTACAAGGGTTAGGTTTACATAAAGGAACGCGATCTTGAATTTAATTGCATGATCATATTAGTGAAAATACATCCCTATTACATAAATATCGCGTTTAAGAAATGTATGGGTAATAAACGTCATCTTTGACAGAATGTATGCCAATTATACTGGAGCATCCTTCGGCGGCATCACTACTCATTAGTAATGAGGAAGAAATCTTTAGATTAAGAAGAGTCAAACAGGGTGACCCCCATCGCGCCCAAACTCTTCACGTGCACACTAGAAGCGATCTTCAGGAAACTGAGCTGGAAGAGGAAAGGGAAGAATGCTCTCAAATTTAAGACTTGCAGACGATATAGTGTTGTTTGCAAAATCCGTCACAGAACTAGAGGAAATAACAGCAGAACTGAGCACTAAAGCGCGTTACCGGGGCTAAAAATGAACCCTAGAAAGACCAAACCAATGACAAACGAATGCGGAAGACTCGGGAATGTACTAAAAGATCTTAGCTGTACGTATCACACTAACATGGCTGACCTGCTCAATGTCTTCTTGACAAAGTCCTCGCAACCAGAGCACCGAAATAAGACATTTCCAACTGTATGTGGACTCCAAGTTACTTGATAACTCAATGTAGATAAGGAATACAAATGATAATGCTGCAGATAACACTGACTACCCGTGTTCTACTCTCAACCAGGTGCACTTCTTGTGTGTTGTTAGTTTCCCTACTATTTACCTAAAATAAGTAGAGGCAGTATTGAATTCCACCCAAACATTTTATATGACGATTTCACTGAAAACACCGTTTCGAGATTCCTCAATAAAAAGCCCTTTCTAAGTTCACCATCTTCCGAGGATGCGACACTTAATATTTTCAAGAAAGTCTCCTTACCCTAAACTATCCTCTCCATGCGTTACGTTTCCATGGGGAATTTAAATCGATATGAGTTCTCATTCCAAATTGAATACTGCATGGAAAAGCGGATTCAGGTAGAACTGAATCCTCGGATCCAATTCTATATTTCCATCCGGATAGCTACTTAAATGGCAACACAAGGCTGAGTGCACCCGAGACCTAACCTCCCAGCGGGGAAAGTTCCCCACGCCGTCGTTAAACAGCCATTTTTTTCTTCAGTTTTCAAATTTTTCAAAGCAATATACTGTAGCTTGTAACCATCTAGAAGAATGAGTCTTTTCAATGATGAAAGAACGATTAATGATGTGAGCGATATTCCCCCCAAACCCCGCCCCTCAAAAAACTTAATTTAAAAATACTTAAAGCCTTCCCATTTAGCACTTTGAGCTCTCAGTCATTAAAAATCTATTACATTTGCAATAAGAGCCAAAAGTTGCCCTTAATATCGCATTCAACAAAACAGGATTTGGAGACATGAGTAAGAGAAAAAAACCCTAATCTGACTCCCGCTTTAAAAATGTTGGAAACACAGCCTGTTACCATCTGGAAGAATAGGGGTGCTCGAGGGGCGAAAGAATTGCCAAATACGAGATCTTTTTTTTTTTTTTTTGGGGGGGGGATTATTACATACACAATTTTTTTTTTCTTTTTTATACGGAAAAACAACCAAGTCCATTACTCGACTGTTTATAGGAACGTAATATGTTGCCTTTAGAGTTTCTCCTTTCCACGCACAAGCATTCATGTTGGAGTATCCTATATACTATGACCAGGTATTACTCGAAAAGGGAATATTGGAACATTTTCGCGACAGTAAGAATGTTTACGTTGTCCACACCTCGAGGAAGGACCTTTCAGTTGCAGTACTCTCACTGCAAATGCAATAGTTGCAGTCGTGTCATAATGAAGGCAAAGTACAGCGTTATCGAGAAGTCGCTCCGCAGCTCTCGTATAACCAAGATTCCCCTAGAGACGGGAATTCCGGTGGCAGCACTGGCTGCCGCGATCACATGGTTATAACGTTCCGCGAAATAAAAAATCAGGTATGTAATTCGTGAAAGGTAATGGAGATGAACAGGATACCAACGTTATTTTGAGGTAGGCAGCTGCACGGTGTGGAGGAACTTGTTGATAACCCTATATTAATCATCGCCAGGTACATAAATAAGCTTTGCAACTGAGAAGACTAGCAGAATTGCTGACGATTGAGATAAAGATGGACTATCGGGAGGTTGATAATTTCTATCGGAGTAGATAGCAGTGACAGAGTAAGAGTGAGGCATCTTTCAATGGCAATTCTATAGATACCTACTTTTATTATTTGGCATTGTGATTATGTCACTTGAGTAAATAGCCTCTTAGAAATTATTTCAGAGATACAGACAGATCGCACTCCGGAAAATTAGTTATGGGGTAACTAGTTCTAGAATAGTTATTTATGATACCTACAAGGGTTAAAAGGAAGGTTTTATTTTGTGAGTAGATGTAATTCCGAAACGACGCCGCAGGCCGAGGAGTTGAGCAAGCCTACGAACAAAATAAAATCCTTTTAACCCTTGCATCATACACTATTTTTTAGACAGTCCTGAATATTTATAGATATATTATAGATTATATATAAATATACGGCATTGTTTTACCTTTCTCGTGGTCATAATAATCTTCAGGTTGCGATGTTCATTTGCATTGCGTAGCAGCAGTGTTGGCAACATGACTTTTACAAAATCATAATATTCTACATATGGAAGGCAGTGGAAATAATAAACGGCGAAAATAACGTAACAAAATTTAATTAATTAATATTACAATTTTTTTCTAAACTTATTCATCTTTTGAGAAAACTGAAATGTTGATTGTACAAGCATTGCGTAACTCAGATTCACAGACCACAGGAATGAGGCGATGGTCGTATTCCACAAAACAAAGCTGGCATTATCGACGTGTTAAAAGCTTTTGAGCACTGAGCGAAAGAATTTTCTACTTTTAACACAGTCGTGTTAGGCCCACTTTGACTATCAACTGTCTAAAAAGGCATTTCTTTTCACTTTGATGTGGTTATCACTAGGGCTAGGAAGTTCATGCATTTGCATGTTTTTTCATAGGGGTTAAAATGTATGCTTTTACATTATGTGCACGAATTATGGAATTTTCAGTTATTTGGACATGATTTTATAGTGCACATAACTGCATATTTTCTTGATTTTTGATAAATGCATATTATTTCAATATTATAGCCCCTATATTGCATATTTTAATGATTTATATGGCTTTTTATTATTGTTTACCATCTGGATAATATTTTTCATATTGGTAATATTGCACATGATGACACAACTCACAAAGATTTCAATATTATAGCCCCTATATTGCATATTTTAATTATTTTTGTTTTTTTATTATTTTTTCCCTCTGTATAATATTTTTTTACATTGGTAGTATTGCACATGATGATGCAACTCGCGAGGTGGCGAGAACTAATGCTGAGTCATGTTGTCATGCAGTGAATCCGCTGTTTCATCCTTTCATTATATGTATGTTCGTGGAAAATAATCAGTGCGTTATCTGAGAGGTTTATAGTAGCAAAGATAAAGTGCAGGTCAACGTTTTGAGCAGCACGATTATAGCAACGCTTGCCTGCCCATCAGTAGTTATGTAGTGGCCTTCAAACGTAACAGTGTTGTGAACTGGTTCCCACCAAACTAAACTAGGCGTATAAAATGTTAAAAAGCTCTTCAAATGTCGAAAATAAAACCAACTCCGAGTGCTAGATTAATTAATTTACAGAACGAGTTTTCGGGTGATTTAATATCTACATATAATAGGGCACTGTTTTGTGGAGCGTGTGAGAAAAATGTAGGGAATGAGAAAACATTTCAAATAGGTCGGCACATAAACACAGCAAAACATAAGGAGAATTTAATCACAAAAACTCGCAAACAAAGAACGTGTTCAAAAACAGCTAGTAGTGTTTGGGAAGTAGGGTTACTGAATTATATGACTTCTGTCAAGCATTTTTAGCTGCTGATATTCCCTTGTTCAAAATTAATAATCCGACATTTAAAAACTTTCTTGTCAAGTACACTCGACATGTGCCTGAAGAAAGTACACTGCGTAAGACTTATGTAGGACATTGTTACAATAAGGTATTGTCAAATATACAAAGATGAATTAGTGGATCAGTTTGTGTGGTTGTCTGTTGATGAAACCCCTGATTCTGAGCGCCGTTCTATTGCTAATATAATCGTGGGTGCTTTAAATAATGAATAAAAGACTACAGCTTATCTTCTTAATGTGTGTGAATTGTCGGCCACTGACAATGTAACTGTGACCCAGTTTGTGATGGACTCTTTGAAATTACTATGGCCATGTGGAATCAAATACGACCGGTTACTTTTATTTGTTACTGATGCAGGTTCTTATATGGTAAAATCAGGACAAACTCTGAAAGGTATTTTTCCTAACTTAATTCATGTAACTTGTTTGGCACACGCTCTTCATCGCATTTCTGAGACAATACGTGATTCTTTCCCGCTGGTAGATAGATTTGTGTCCAGTACAAAGAGAATTTTTGTTAAATCTCCTAAAAGAGTTAAGTTGTTTAGATCAACAGCACCTAATATCCGACTTCCTCCTGCACCAGTGTTAACTCGATGGGGAACATGGTCGATGCTGTTTTATATTATACTGAGCACATAGAAATAGTCGAAGAGGTTATTAATTCATTGGACTCGAAAGATGCTTCATCAATAGAAACTGTGCAAAATATTCTGTCAGGCACTGGGTTAAAAGAGGATCTTAGTTTCATATCTGCCCATTTTTCTCTCTTACCAACAGCCATAACGGCATTGGAAGCTGTAGGATCTCCTTTGCATGAATCACTGTCTTTGAAAAAACAATATGTGATCTAAGTTCGGTTCCTGGTAGCATAGGACAAAAAGTGGATTATGTAATTTCAAAAAATCCTGGTTATAATCAGATGTGCGATATTCGAGACATCCTCGAAAGAAAACCGTCTGTCACACCAAGAGACTTGACTCTCTCTCTGTAAAGCAGTTATCATTTAAATATGCCCCGATAACATCTTATGACGTGGAGAGAAGTTTTTCACGTTACAAAAGTGTTTTCCGAGACAACATACGATGTTTTACAGTTGAACATTTTTGCAAAGTGTTTGTTGTGAACTGCAATTTAGCAGTTAATACTAGCAGCCGGACCACTTGTGCTTCAACGTCTAAGGAATAAGGTAACTTTATTTATTATTTATACTAACTCGTCTTGTCTACTGCAAAGGGACATCAACCGTTTTAATTAATAGTGCATATTTCTTGGCATATTTTCAAGTTTTTAAGAGCATATTTGCATGCATATTTCAGTGTTTTTTAGGGCATGAACTTCCGAGCCCTAGTTATCACCATTGATAATCTGCCATAGGCACGACAACGTTTTGTAGGCTTCAATAACTTTTAGAACTGACATAACACACTTTATAAAACGTGTGCTCTTGATGGTATCTCTCCACTGAATGATGCTGTTTAGATGAGCGTTTATTTAAACGCTAATTGGTAGGTTTATGAGGTGGGTTGTAGCCAGTCCACTTATGAGTCTCCATTCATTATTCGACGATTTGGTTTGTTGGATTTTTGCATGGGTAGATTTTACAGACTCGCTGCAGCACACCAGATGACAGTTCTCCTATTCGCTGTGACAGTTTGGAGTGCCATCACTCATTCGGACATTTAGAGTCATAGCAAATGCCACCTTTAGTTCTTACACTATCTGGACGCAGTCGCCAGAAATTCATCTTATTTGTACAGAAAACTAGGGGTTTCAGTTTAAATAACGGTGCTTGTCGTGGAGATAAGCAAGAATAACTAACTTTTGTGAACACTAATTCTCAAGGCCTTCGGAATAACTCCACTTTTTGTTAATTTAATGTGGATTTAAGTTCGCAACTCAAGTATTTTCGTTGCCCAATTGTTTTGTACGAATTTATTTAATAAAACTTGTAACCAGACGTGCATTGTGTTGCAGTGGTGGTTTGGTTATTGTATGTACATTGCGTATGGTTTACACAAGCACTTTCAAATATTGTGATAAAGCATTTGTTCATTAGTGACTTGTTTGGTACCACTTACGTTTAAGAAGTCCAACAATACTTGCCGACAAAGTTGAAGTGCATAGCTTTAGAAGATCCACCAAGTGATCGTCGCGTAACGTATTGCAATACGACTTTTAATATAGTTCAATTTGGGGAAACTGTTCGCAAATATATGCAGAGCTATACTCACTTATACACACTATTCTTGCAAATGATTGTCTCTATCTACTTCATGCTAATAGACAAGCATTTTCACAAATTATTGTTAATTTTCTTGTAGATGCAAGAAGAATATGGGAACACGGTGGGCTTTGAGTGATAATGAAATGTTTTAAGAGCTGGCTGCTATGCGATCCCTTTAAAATTCCGTTCTCTTTGCAACATATTCCCATTTGAGAAAAGTACATATAAGTATTGGCAAAATTCAAACAATAAAGAATATCTCGGAAATGGTTCACTCAAAAGAGCAAAGAAGTGTGCGACCTAAATTTGTGTGTTTTTAACGAGATCCACATGTTTTATTTAGTAAGCTCTTGTCTGTCTCTTATTGTTTACCACTGTAAAAATCAACTACAATGAAGAGGCCTCCTGAGGATATTCCCCGAAGTTATGGCTTAGAAACTGTCATGGAATCACCTGTTCATGTCACTTACTAGATACTGTCTGGTTGTGAGTGTACACGCCACAGGCACTAGCTGATTCATCCTCCAACTGAAGGAGGGGGGTTGGGAAATAACAGCTAATTACGTAAGCGTCTTCAAAGACAAGGTTGGACATCGCTGTACTAAATTAAGGTAACCTAAATTCAGAACATAATAAAGACAACACATTTATTTTCAAGGGCTATTTAAGCGTGCCTTTGATTAAAAACAATTTTTAAAAGTTAAAAGAAAGTGCTGGTTTGCGCTAATGGAAACAGGTGAGGATATCGTAACTGCTACAGAATAAAATTGATAAATGGTGCTGCTGATTTACTGGCACATATGGTTTCAGTTGACCGCCTCCGTAGCGCGGTAGTAGCGGAGGATCCGGATTCGATCCCCGGTACTGGCGTTGGGATTTTTTCCCCGCTGGGAGGTCTGGTACGGGATGCACTCAACCTCGTTAGTTCCCTGAGGGACCATTTGAGGAACTGTTTGATAAAGAAGTAACGAACACAGGTCGCGAAGGCCGCATAACCGACCGGGAGAGCTCGGGGCGCTTACCACGTCCCATCTTCCGGTTCTGCACCCCACTCATGACACATCTAGTGAGCAGAGGTGGGGGACGCAGCGGCCAGGCAGTAAGCCTTGCCCCGCGAGATTGTTGCGCTAGCTGTTAAAGAATTAAAATGGTTTCCATAGGGAATTGAAATCGATTTGTGTCCAATCCCATTCTCAATAAGATCCGCGTTTCCAGCTTGAATTCAATCCGAAATGATATCGATTTGGATACCAAGGCTCAAGCATAAATAATTCAAGCTTTTATGTTGGTCACTTGGTTTATGTTGGCGAACTGTAAAAATATGTTTTCTGCGTATTTTAAGTAGTTTTTGAGGTCAGTGAAGAATACATTGTGAGATTATAGAAATAATAAAAGTGACTTTGTTGTAGTGTTTTATTACGCCACTTTCGCTGACAAGACAAAACGACGATCGTGCAGTGTATTACGAGTACAACAGCAGTTAGCATCTTTAGTGGATTCAAATCGATTTGAATCCGGCAGGTGTTTTCATGTAACAAAATTGCGATCCGATCCCACTACTAAGATGGTCGAATCCTAAGATTCAGTTCGATTTGAACCCGCGTTTCCATGCAGTATTCAATCCCGAATGAGAACTCAAATCTATTTGGAAGGTAGTGAGTGACAATGCTTTTGACATCTTCTTGCTCTTGTACTCCAATCTGAATCACATTTGATTCTGCTGTCGAGATTGGATGACACACGGTTCACTAACGAGCTGGCATTTTACCGAATGAAATCGAATCCTTGCAGGCATATTTAAAGCCCAATGACCGTGATTGGTCGATATCCGAGGCAAGGCTCTGCATTATTGGCCAATGTCAAATACGCTACATATGAATGGAATATTCACACAAATAATGTCACAGATTCAGACGGAGAGTAGTTTTAGTGTTTTGCCACCCCTAAAATGTGGCACAAGGGCTGGTGGGTGAGGCGTGGGAACAAGGTGTGGTCCCGTAGCATTAATCCTTGTATAATTTCCTGTTATTGTTCCCCAAGTCAGTGCTGCCAACCACGCGTGAGTTCAACCCTCAGTGTGGGTATAATAATGCGCATACGTGTGTTCCAGCCATAAACTATATCGGAGTTACTATTTTCACATTACGCTCTCTATCCACTACTATTTATATCTAAACTTCTACACATATTCTTGCGACGGTCATTGCTTTCTCTACAGTGTATATTAAGCAGAGAAAGTTAGCATTCCATGAAAAAAAACTTTATAACAAGATTTCATCAGAAATACGTGTTTTGGAACCTGCTGTATAAAAGAATTATTTCGAGAAAAAATATCCGGTCTCTCTCTCTCTCTCTTTCTCTCTCTCTCTGTATGTGTGTGTGTCTCTGTGTGTGTGTCTGTGTGTCTGTCTGTGTGTGTCTCTGTGTGTGTGTCTGTGTGTCTGTCTGTGTGTGTCTGTCCGTGTCTCTGTGTATCTGTGTGCCTCTGTCTGTGTGTGTCTGTCTCTGTCTGTGTGTGTCTCTGTCTGAATGTGTGTCTCTGTCTGTGTGTCTCTGTCTGTCTGTGTGTCTCTGTCTGTGTGTCTCTGTCTGTCTGTGTGTCTCTGTCTGTGTGTCTCTGTCTGTCTGTGTGTCTCTGTCTGTGTGTGTCTCTGTCTGACTGTGTGTCTCTGTCTGTGTGTGTCTCTGTCTGACTGTGTGTCTCTGTCTGTGTGTCTCTGTCTGTCTGTGTGTCTGTCTGTGTGTGTCTCTGTCTGTCTGTGTGTCTCTGTCTGTGTGTGTCTCTGTCTGTGTGTGTCTGTCTCTGTCTGTGTGTCTCTGTCTGACTGTGTGTCTCTGTCTGTGTGTGTCTCTGTCTGTGTGTGTCTGTCTCTGTCTGTGTGTGTCTCTGTCTGTGTGTGTCTCTGTCTGTCTGTGTGTCTGTCTGTGTGTGTCTCTGTCTGTCTGTGTGTCTCTGTCTGTGTGTGTCTCTGTCTGTGTGTGTCTGTCTCTGTCTGTGTGTCTCTGTCTGACTGTGTGTCTCTGTCTGTGTGTCTCTGTCTGTCTGTGTGTCTCTGTCTGTGTGTCTCTGTCTGTCTGTCTGTGTGTCTCTGTCTGTGTGTGTCTCTGTCTGTCTGTGTGTCTCTGTCTGTGTGTGTCTCTGTCTGACTGTGTGTCTCTGTCTGTGTGTGTCTCTGTCTGTCTGTGTGTCTCTGTCTGTGTGTGTCTCTGTCTGACTGTGTGTCTCTGTCTGTGTGTGTCTCTGTCTGTGTGTCTCTGTCTGACTGTGTGTCTCTGTCTGTGTGTCTCTGTCTGTGTGTGTCTCTGTCTGTGTGTGTCTCTGTCTGTGTGTGTCTCTGTCTGTGTGTGTCTCTGTCTGTGTGTGTCTGTCTCTGTCTGTGTGTCTCTGTCTGTGTGTGTCTCTGTCTGTGTGTGTCTGTCTCAGGCTGTGTCTCTGTCTGACTGTGTGTCTCTGTCTGTGTGTCTCTGTCTGTCTGTGTGTCTCTGTCTGTGTGTGTCTCTGTCTGTCTGTGTGTCTCTGTCTGTGTGTGTCTCTGTCTGTGTCTCTCTGTCTGTGTCTCTCTGTCTGTGTGTCTCTGTCTGTGTCTCTGTCTGTGTCTCTCTGTCTGTGTGTCTCTGTCTGTGTGTCTCTGTCTCTGTGTGTCTCTGTCTGTGTGTGTCTCTCTGTCTGTGTGTCTCTGTCTGTGTGTCTGTCTGTGTGTCTGTCTGTGTGTCTGTCTGTGTGTCTGTGTGTCTCTGTTTGTGTCTCTCTGTCTGTGTGTGTCTCTCTGTCTGTGTGTCTCTGTCTCTGTGTGTCTCTGTCTGTGTGTGTCTGTCTGTGTGTCTCTGTCTGTGTGTCTGTGTGTCTCTCTGTCTGTGTGTCTGTCTCTGTCTCTGTGTGTGTCTGTCTGTGTGTCTCTCTGTCTGTGTGTCTGTCTGTGTGTGTCAGTCTGTGTGTCTGTCTATGTCTGTGTGTGTGTCTCTGTCTGTGTCTCTGTGTGTGTCAGTCTGTGTGTCTGTCTATGTCTGTGTGTGTCTCCGTCTGTGTGTGTCTCCGTCTGTGTGTGTCTCCGTCTGTGTGTGTCTCCGTCTGTGTGTGTCTCTGTCTGTGTGTGTCAGTCTGTGTGCCTGTCTATGTCTGTGTGTGTCTCCGTCTGTGTGTGTCTCCGTCTGTGTGTGTCTCTGTCTGTGTGTGTCTCTGTGTGTGTGTCTGTCTGTGTGTGTCTCCGTCTGTGTGTATCTCCGTCTGTGTGTGCCTCTGTCTGTGTGTGTGCCTCTGTCTGTGTGTGTGTCTCCGTCTGTGTGTGTGTCTCCGTCTGTGTGTATCTCCGTCTGTGTGTGTGTCTCTGTCTGTGTGTGTCAGTCTGTGTGCCTGTCTATGTCTGTGTGTGTCTCCGTCTGTGTGTGTCTCTGTCTGTGTGTGTCTCTGTGTGTGTGTGTGTGTCTGTCTGTGTGTGTCTCCGTCTGTGTGTGCCTCTGTCTGTGTGTGTGCCTCTGTCTGTGTGTGTGCCTCTGTCTGTGTGTGTGTCTCCGTCTGTGTGTGTCTCTGTGTGTCTATGTCTGTGTGTCTGTCTGTGTTTCTGTGTGTGTGTGTCTGTGTCTGTGTGTGTCTGTGTCTCTGTCTGTGTGTCTATCTGTGTTTGTCTGTATGTGTCTGTCTGTGTGTGTCTGTCTGTGTGTGTCTGTCTGTGTGTGTCTGCCTGTGTGTGTCTCTGTGTCTCTGTCTCTCTGTCTGTATGTGTCTGTCTGTGTGTGTCTGTGTGTGTGTGTGTGTGTGTGTGTGTGTGTGTGTGTGTGTGTGTGTGTGTGTGTGTGTGTGTGTGTGTGTGTGTGTGTCTGTCTGTGTGATATTCCATCCGTTAGGTTGCATTAGTGCCGCCAACGGTTCGTAACATATAACCATGGTAAGGCTACGGCCATAGCTGGTGTTATTGTGTCTGTTATGTTGCCACAGAAGCCCTTGTTTATGAACGCGTTGCAGTAAGGCCAACCGATAGATTTTAAAACAAGATTCTGTTTAGACGCCGTATTAATTAATTAATCTGTGGACGTAGTGCTCGTGTTTGTGTGATTTTGCCTTGAATTCTATTAGAGCAGTATATGCAGTTATAGTTACTGGTGTTATTTTTGTGTTCGCTACACAGTAGTGCATTAAATTATCGCACAAACATGGCTAGACGATGTCCGTACACTCTGTTCAGATGCAATCATATCTTCAGGACAGCAATGTCACACATCAGCAGGCGCGAGAGATCATCTATTTGTGTTTTATCACTGACTATACACCAAGTTACTATTATTTAGCTCTTCTAATAAACAAGATCAGAAGCGATCGTAGCGCTCGACAGCCAAGGTCAACACGCCTCAACGCTTTGCCAGGTAGTACATGCTCTAAATGTCAATATGGAGCCATGCTTCATATTCACTGACTAAAATTATCTAATTCCACGATATATCCCTATTTGTGTAGTTAACTGTTGAAACGCAAAGTCGTCACTGTTATTGACCCATAAGATTCTGGCAGCTCCTGAGAAATATTTGTTGTGGTTCACGGATGGTTCAGAAACAAATCTGAGATGTATGGCAGACCAAGGTGTGAAAATGTTTTCTCTTGGGGGAACATGCTTCTGCTTTTGGAAACAGAAATGTGGGATATTCGATATATGCACGAAAATATAAGTTCGGCTACCAGATCGTTGAGGGAAACAGCTTCCCAGTTTATTGTATAGAGCTGGCTCTAGGAACACCCAGGTCTTTGGCAAGAAAGGCTTTAAGAACTGGTCCAATATCAACTATTATGAAACGGCAAGAAAGAGTTGAAAACCTGCTTAAATACAAGAGTACGGCTGAGATCAAGAACTGCTTGACATACTCATACAGAGATCTTTTTCTTAAAATGCTTGTTATGGACTTCTGACGAAATCTCGATATTGAATTGTTAGGCGGAATACAATACTTTTCCTATCTATTATATCTACGTAGCAAAGAAAGTAACACGGAGACTGCAGTATTTCCATGATATGCTTTGCAGTATACTGGGATAGAGGCTTCAGCTCCCTGAGCCCCCTCCCCTCCTACGTACGCCCCTACAACTTACCCTGAGCTGCATCTTGGAAGATTATTCAACCGGCTACTTAAGTCTATTTTACTATGGCCCAAACAACAAGATTACCGATATATGGGATACTGCAAAGCAATCGATCCCGTCGGATGTGATTTTAATAGCAAACATCCCACGTGGGGCTTGAACCACAGCAATCCTAGAGGAAATTGTTGCGTGATGTCATTCACCAGTTGCATTTAAGGCGTCCTACATCCAAACGAGCCCACGTTTTTACGTGATAGAGGAACATCTGGCATACTCGATATATGTATTGGGATAATTGTTCATACATGAACTTAGCTCAGTGTTAACAACTCCCTCAGATTGTGCCACAAGTAAACCAGTTCACTATTTCTCTGATTGGATCAGCTCTGAACAATATCATCGATGACAAAATAAGACTTAAAAGCCCTTGTAGACATTGCTGTGGCAGATTTGACAAGCAACATTCGCAGTAGCTCCAGCCGATTCTTACCAATTAAAAAACAGGAATACTACCAATCACCTAGAGCTAACCTGTTGCACTTCAATTAACAGCACGGCAGAAAACTAGAAACAAACCCCAGCCCCCTTCCTCCACACAATACCAATTACAACAGAGCGACTAGAGAACTGAAGGAGGCATTAAAGCTGAACAACATACCCCTCTGGAACATCCACTTACAGTGTGAGATACCCACAATGGATTTTTTGTGGTGAAATAGTGGACTCGAAACATTTTTACGACCAATTACAGCAAGAATTTACATCCAATCCTACAAAAGCTGTTGATTTTGTTAGAACAGTTGAAAAGGCTATTTCTCAGGCTTTGCAACTTACTCTTCTGCCAGAGCTTTCTACCTAGCTGAGGTGAAACACTGAATACCAAGACCACACCCCTGTAAAACACCCAGCAGGGATTTAATCATACGAGTATAAGACAATCTACCGAAGAAAGCACTTGTGCAGTTGACTCTAATACGTAATGCGATGTCTAACAGTGTTCATTTTCCCTGCTGCTGTTAGAAAGCTGCCCAAACCCAACGGAATCAAAAGTGATTTAAAAAGATCTGTGTTGCACTCACATGACTTTCTCTACTACTCTTACACACTATTATTCCTCTATCTTCTTCATGTTAGTTCAGATAAACATTTGCAGAAAATATTTCATTGTTAATTTTCTTGTAGGTGCAAGGGGAATGTGGGAATACGGCAGATTCTGAGCCATAGTCAAATCTTTTAAAGCTGGCCACTATATAAAGCCTTTGAAATTCCATTCTCTTTGCACGACCAAGAGATAAATGAATAACGACCTTCCATTTGAGAAAAGTTTAAGTGTTACAAAATACACACAAATAACAAGGAGTATCTCCGAAATGGTTCACTCCACATAACTTTGTTTTAACATCTACAACACACCCACCCACGCCCTTTTCTAAAAGCGTTTTTTGTTTATTCGGGAGGCTCAAAACATATTTCCGGTGAAAACTCGACATCGAAATTTTGGGTCGAATACAATACTTCCCCTGCTTACTATATATATATATATATATATATATATATATATATATATAGTAGAGAAAGTAAAAATGTGATGTGTTGCACTCACCTGACTCTTCTACTCTTGCACAAGCTATTTTTACAAACATTTATTCCTATATCTATTTCAAGCCATCGAGATAAGCATTCTCAGAAATTATTTTATTGCTAATATTCTTGTAGGTGCGGTGGGAATTTGGGAATGCAGTAAGTTTTAAGCGACAGTCAGATCTTATAAAGCTGGTCGATAAGTCTAGACACACGACAGATGTCAAGCAAGAGGAAGTGAAGGGTATGATGAGAAGACGTTGCTGTGGAAACGTACACAAAGGTTACCACATGGGTTACAATGGTGGACCATGCACCTACTCCACAGTTCAGCTATCGCTAGTTGTCTGCGGAAAACCGAGCTTGCTTGGGCGTTCAGTTGCGTTGTATGTTATTAGCGTATCCTGTTAACTCTATCAAATGTTATATTAAAATATGCAGTTACGGAAGCAAGACTTGGTGGGGCTAAAGCTACAGGTAGGTCGAGGCTTCGTGGCCCAAGACAAAGACCAGCTTCCGGGAGTGGGGTGTTGCATGCACAGCCAAGCTAGAGAATTTCTTCTCTTAGGGAATTCTCCGAACAGGAAAAGGAGAAAAGGCTCCTTCACAATGAACCCGTTATTCCTTTCAGCCAAGTGAGGAAATGGACTGCACGTGCTCTTAAACTAAGTGAGATGACAGTTTCTAGAATCTGCAAAGAGAAGTCAGGTCCATCGCGAATTTTAGCTCCTAAGAAGAGACCAAAAGCATTTTCAGTCATGCAACTGGACAATTTTCAAGTTGCCATAAGAAGGCACATCTATGGCTCTTAGACTGAAAGGAGCATCCTACCGTACATAATCCTATCTTCTCTTAAAGAAGCAGAGCTATTTAAGAGAAGCTTAGCTTTTTGAACAAAGTCCCCCATGATCTGGGACTTCAGTTAAAAGAAAAACAACAGAAAACCGGTACCTATTAGAAAGATCAGATGTTGTAATCCTAAACCCTTGTTTTTAAGAGAAATGTAGAACTTGAAGAGAAATAATAGGTATGCGCCAGTTCACAAATGTGTTTATTATAGGTACAATATTCAGTTTTAAAATGTGATCTTAAGATATATCTATATTCAACTGTAAAAATAAGTACTGAGAATAAAACCTGTGAAGCTACAAAGCAGTGAATCCATATTAAGAACAAATTACTTTTTTTTTTTGTTAAAGTAGGTCAACACATTACATCTACGTATATGTTTTTGCTGACGTGAAAGTGAGTGAGTGAGTGAGTGAGTGAGTGAGTGAGTGAGTGAGTGAGTGAGTGAGTGAGTGAGTGAATGAATGAATGAGCGAGTGGAGTTTAAAGACCATCGACAGCTAGGTCATTTGGGACTGACGTCAAATTTTAAGGGCTAAAACACAAAAGTAAGACGGTAAAACAGTTAAAACATCAAAAAGCTAATGCTGATATGAAATAAACTCGAATGTTTGTTCATACGTTCCTAGTATTAGCTCTCCACGTGGAGAAGCTGATGACGGTCATGAATTTTCTTTTTAAAAATCAACCTGTATGCGATGGCTTTCTCATTGAATGGCCAATAAAAATAACACTTTCCATTTGAGGAACATTGTATTGGAAAATTCAGACTAATAACAAGGAATGTCTGGGAAATGGTTCACTCCACAAAAAAGTTTACATAAATCACGTATTTTAACAAGATCTGCAGTTTTTGTGTACAAAAGTCATACGGGATGAAGAGGTCTTCAGATGACATTCCCAAAAAAATTGAAGATATACATTTCATTTGTCATGAAAATATCTTAAACATATGGTATTTTATTCAAAATCGTTAAGAACCATTTTTTTTAAATCAACACTTTCGAAAAATGTTCCATATAAAGAGTAATCCGGAGTGGGGGGGGGGGGCTGTTAAAAATCTTAATATCACACTCAAATGATAATTCATTAACTTGAGCTTGCAAAGATATCATTTGCGTAGTTACTGTAACAGCTAAGTCACCGGCAGATAAATAACTGATGGAAGATTTTGTAACTATGTTGGTTGAAATAAATAATATACAAAAGCTGTTCGAGAACAGACCCTTGCGGGACCCCATGCATGACAGCTTAACAAGAGAAACGTGGCCATTGAAAAAAACTGTTTTCTTCACTTCAACTAAGAATATACTTAATAGTATTGTCAATAAAGCCACGTAATATCGCTTTCTCAAGAACAATATCACTAGGAATTTATTCAAATGCCTTGGTAAAAATAAAAAATCGCCCAAGAAGTTGCATTCCATTTTCCAATACAATAAGACACTTTGAACAAATTTTAGTATAGCTTCATTGGTATTATATGTCGATCTATAGCATGTCGCAAAATTTGATGGCGGGTGGCTCGATGCATGCCTTGCTGTGTTGTATAGTCGAACACTGTGAAATCACGTTGTAAAACCAATGCTATAAATATAATTAGCACCCACAAAATTTCTTTGTACAACAGGAAAAAGAATAGTAGTAGTCAGCTATCAGCCGCCATTAAATTTTGCGGCTACCATAAAATCATATGGTTCACAAATATACAATAGTGCTGAGAGTGATCAGTAACTTCCTTACTCAACAATGTTTCAAATAACTTAGATAACATAGGAATTTGCTAATTGGTCTATAATTAGAGCAATCCTATTTATTCCCTTTCTTGCCGAAGGATAACTTTACCATATTTAAATGTATTAGGAAACACAATTGTCAATGCAATGATTATATAATATATGTCAATGGTTCACAAATGAAGGTAGCAACAAGTGTTATAAATGTAGAACTAACAATACACATCTGTACTGCTGACCTCAAGAAGAAGGCGAGAGGAGTCTGAGGTATGAGAAGGGACTAAAATTGTTCCTCCAAGCTCAGAGGTCTGGGTTCCATTCCCAACTGAAGGACGAATTTTTTAAGCCAGAATTATTTCCCAACCTCTCTAGGGTCTTACAGTCAGACAGACAGACAGACAGACAGAGAGAGAGAGAGAGAGAGAGAGAGAGAGAGAGTAAATCTAATATTATAAATAAAAACTCAAATATAGACAACAGTAAAGCGACCGAACATCATTGTCAATGACAAATTATTGTCCCAAAGACACAGCTGCTGATATGACCTTATATGTCAAGGACACACAAAAAAGTCCTTATTTTCAAACTGATGGAATATTAAAAATCATCAAAATGTCTCAATGCTGCAATGACGGGATGGTTTTCAAAAGCATGACCAACTTTTCGGTTGCTCAGTTGTTAAGTTTAACTAAAAGCGCAGAGGAAGTAAAAAAGGGGGAATGTGGATTGTCATCCTTTGTGTATAGCGGCTGGCGGCTTCTTTCATCAGCAGGAAAACCTTTCTTTCTCAGGGATCATGGGAAAAACGGTTAACGTATTCATTTGTCACTGGTTCTCTTCAAAAGAGAATAACAGGCTGCCAAGCATACAGATAATACATAATTGGAATCCTGGTAAATTCCTAAAAGTATTCCCAGCGTTATGATGCGTGTATATGAAACGTTTGGTGCAATTCTAATCTGATGTGTTGCATCAACATGGGTTTCTATCTCACTTCTTTACTAATTATTCTTACAAAAGTTTGTTTTTAATCTAATTTTTTATCAGAAAGGGAAGGCGATGAATGATACATGCACTGAGACCAGTTGTGATCTATTGTGCTTCCCTTCATTTAATCCCCTAAGATCTTTACCCCCTTTGAAATGTCTGCAAGTCTCTTAGTAGGCACTTGTTGAAATCCTTGCGATTGCATGTTATCCTCATTAAAATATTTAACCCTAAGAACTGCAAGAGCCTCACACTCACACGGTAAATGAGACTGTTTCATTTGCTCCCCTGTTTCTTCTACACATTTCTACTTACTCCATGATACGAGGGTTAGCTTTTCAACCTCCAATAGCACATAACAGCAAAACTCCGATGTGTTGCACTCACATGACTTTCTCTACTCTTGTACTAACTATTCTTACAAACTCTTATTCCTCTATCTTCATGTTAGTCGAGATTAACATTTGCAGAAATTATCTTATTGCTAATTTTCTTGTAGGTGCAAGGGGAATATGGCAATACAGTAGCCCTTGAGCGATAGTCAAATCTTTTAAAGCTTTCAAATTCCATTCTCTTTGCACCGGCAAGGCATAAAAAAGTGAACAACCTTCCATTTGAGGAAAAAAAAAAAATAAATAAATAAATAAACTCACACAAATAACAAGGAATATCTCCGAAACGGTTCCCTCCGCAAAAAATGCATTTAAATATAACATGTTTTAATAGTTCTACATTTTTTGTATAGTAAGATTTGGTCTATCTCTTATGGTTTACCAGTTATGCAAAAGTCATCAAGAGTAAACAGTACATAGCCTATGGCCAGAAAATTTAAAATATAAATTTCATTTGCCATATAAATATCTTAAACATATACTATTTTAATCAAAATCGCATGGGCCATTTTTGAGAAAATAAAAATTTTCGAAAAATGTTCTATGCAAAGGGCAGTTTAGGGTGGAGGAATTTTCTTGAAAATCATCGTGTCGCAGCCTTGAAAGACATTAAACTTAAATGCCAACTTTGGTTCCTAACCGACCTTTCGGTTGTGAGTGATGCTGTTCACAGACAGACAGACAAGACCAGCTTTAAAGCTGCTTTTTTATCTAAGGGGACTCAATATCAACATCGAAATTTTAGGTCGAATGCAATACTTCCCCTACTTACTATACGTAGTAGAGAAAGTAAAAACCAATGTGAATAGGAGAATGGTTTTTGTTGACAAAAGTTCACTACACCCCATAAGCTTCTTTTCAGCATTATCATGGAATATTGAAACCTTATTCACTCATGCACCAAAATTCCAATAGTACTACTTCTATGTGTGTAGAACAACATCCTGTTTATTTCCCGATGAGTTATAAATGCTGCCAATCCATCTCCTTGATGGTCTTCCTCTTGTCCTTTTCCCATCTACAGGTCTGCCTTCTTTAGCTCTTTGTACTAAACGGTTGTTTCCCATCCTGAATGTGTTCTTTCAGTATTTCCGTCGCTCATTAATACATTTTGTTATACCTTAAATTTGGCATTTTCTCTGATTTCTGTATTGTGTACTTTATCTAATAAGGGTTTTCCTTGAGTTGTGCTTAATATGTTCAATTCGCATGTATTCAATATTTTAGTTTTGTTTTGACTGTATCTGCTCCGGTGTTGTCACGGTAGCTCAATAGTTTACAGCTACGGTACGGAAACCTGAAGCTGCTTGGATCAAATCCCGGATATGGCACGGACTTTTCAGTCTGAGTACGGCTATCCAACTTTAGCCTACACACCACATGTGTGGAAGAACGATTACAATGGTCAAATATCGGTACCAACGAGTACTTCAAAAATATTAATGTCACAAAAACTGACCTATTCTCTGTTTTCACGAGATTTACGTTTGTGTGCGTGTATTAGTTATTGTGGTCTCTTACGACTAAGCAGTTATACAAAATTATACAAAAGTAAATCTAGAATGAAGACCGCCTGCGTAGCGCAGTTGGTAGCGCGCTTGCCTCTGGCGCGGAGGACCCGGGTTCGATCCCCGGTACCAGCATGGGGATTTTATCCCCTCTGGGAGGTCTGGCACGGGGTGCACTCAGCCTCGTTAGGTCCCGGGGGGACCAATTGAGGAGCTACTTGATAGAGAAGTAGCGGCCCCAGGTCTAGAAGACCGCATAACCGGCCGGGAGGGCTCGGGGGCGCTGACCACGTCCCACCCTCCAATACTGCACCTCACCAATGACGCCTGTAGCGGGCAGAGGTGGGGGACGCAGCGGCTGGGCGGTAGGCCTTGGCCCCTTGTGGGCTGTCGCGCCGGGGTTTAGTTTTTAGTTTTAAATCTAGAATGAAGAGGACTTCACAGACTATTCCCAGAAAATTATAAATGTAACCTAAGCATATGGTACTAAAACTATGAGGCATTTTTCGGAAACGCAAATACACCAAGAAAATGGAGCCTTTGAGTGAAGGGGGAGGCGAGTAATGTGAGGATTTTGTTCGTATGGAAGATAATGGAATTGAGCACAAATAATTCCTAGGGTCGGCAGCTAGTTGGCAGTCAGGGTCACAACTCCAGAAGTTTTGCACCCACTGTACCATTGTTGAAAGCTCAAGGGATTAAAGAGGATCGCTGGTTCCAGCAGGATGGAGCACCTGTCCATTATGCCATTTCCGTTCGTGAACGCCTCAATGAGGTGTTTCCACAAAGCTCGAATGGCCATGGATCAGAGAGTATACCAACTCCTATCACCTCGCAGCCCTGATCTCACAAAATCTGACAATGAACTGTGAGGTTTAATCAAGGGTATTGTAGACACTGTTGAGTTCTCGATGGAAGCTGTGTTACAAGATTTTTAACAGGTCACCCAAGCAATGCAAAGACAAATATCTGAAAATGACAACAGATAGTTGGAGAAAAAGCGTCTGAAGGAGTATGGCAATGCAATGGAGCATGCAATTGAGAATAAGATATAACTATGAGCTAGAAAAACTGATAGGTAAGCAAGACACTGTGAGGTTTATAAAGACACAAAGAATAAGCTGACTAGAATGCATTGAGAGAATGGCAAAAGATAGAATTCCAAAAAGAATATTGAAAGGGACGTTGTATGCTAGAAGGAAAAAGATGTGTTGCACTCACATGACTTTCTCTACTCTTGCACAAACTATTCTTACACATATTTACTTCTCAATCTACATATTAATCGAGATCAACATTTGTAGAAATTATCTTTTTGCTTATTTTCTTGTAGATTCAAGAGGAATACAGTAGGGTTTTGAGACCGACGCACACACGGATCTTTTTCTAAAGATATATATATATATATATATATATATATATATATATATATATATATATATATATATATATTTGTTTTTTTTTTTTTTTTTTTTTTTGCTTCAGGGGGCTCAAAACATTTTCGGTGGAACCTCGATATCAATTTTTTTGGGTCGAATATAATACCCCCCCCCCCCCCACTTACTATACGTAATAGAGAAAGTAAATATGCAAGGCAAAAACAAGATGGTTAGTTGATGTAACAGAAGATTGGAATAAGAGGATGGAAAAGTAAAGTGGAAGATAGGAGATTTGTGGAGAAGGCTTGTGCAGGAGGCCAGAGCTCATCAAGGGCTCTAGAGACAAAAGAAAAGAAGATTAAGTATTAATGTGTTACTGATACTACATCAACAGTCTGAATACTGTCCATTCTGGTAGGGAGTAATGGGAGTTTGTCACCACTCTGAACTCTAATGTCCAACTTTGATTACCGCTGTCCTTTGTTTCACACAGGTCAAAAATGGGTTTCCCCGTCAATATAAAGGTATAACGTATTTGTAACCCACAGGTAGGAGCGAATTAAAGACGCTTTCAGCGTCGTTTGTCTTCACAATACTATGCAATGAAGTTGAACACTGTAGGTTACAGAATAAAGGCACCGAACCACACAAATACCAAAAGTAGAATTTAAAATATGTGTTGCATATTGTCTTAGATAACATTCGGACGTTGGCTAGGGGCGTGTTATTAATGTTGGCGGCCAGCCGTAACGCCTTGCTTTATTACTGACTCGAATCCACCGTAGTCTGCGTCTTACAGTCTCAATCCACGCAATGTTAGTGCTCCACAAGAGTGTGTGTTTTCAAAGAGTTTTGTTGATAAGTTGAAACTCTAGCCCAGCGATGTCCAACACTCCACTCTTTCAGTCGGAGGGTGGATCAGCTCTTGCTTGTGACCTGTCCAAACACAACCAGTCAGTATCCAGTGACTAACACAAACAGGCGATTCCATGGCAGTTTCTAAGTCATATCTTGAACTTTCTGGGAATGTCCTTAGAAGACTTCATTCTGGATGATTTTTGCATAAATCGTAAACAGTAAGAGACAAAGTCTTACTCAATAAAAAATGTGGATCTCGTTAAAGCACGCAATTTATGTAAAATAAGTTGTTGAGTGCACCGTTGCCGAGATATTCTTTATTATTTGTGTGAATTTGCTAATACCTATATTTTTCTCAAACAGGAATATGTTATTAGTTTATCTCTTGGCCTTGAAAAGAGAATGGAATTTCAAAGGCATCGCATAGCAACCGGCTCTTGAAACATCTCATTGTCGCTTAAAACCTACTGTTTTCCCATATTCCCCTTGCACCTACAAGAAAATACCTTCTAATAAGATACTTTCTAGAAGTGCTTATGCGATTAAAAGTAAGTAGACAGAGAAATAAGCATTTGCAAGAATAGCGTGTATAAGAGTGAGTAAAGTTCTAATATATTTGTGAACAGTTTCTCCAAACTGAACCATACTAAAAGTCTGTACCGCAATATGTTACGCGACGATTACTTGGTGTATCTTCTAAGACTATGCACTTCGACTTTGTCACCAAATATTGATACACTTCTTAAACGTAAGCAGTACCAAAAAGTCACTAACGAACGGATGTTTATCGCTTAAGATCTGAAAATGCTTTCGTAAACAAACGCAACTCACATATAACCAAACTGCCACTGCAAGCAATGCACATTTGTGTAAAGAGAGGCAAAGTGCACGAATAGTGAAATGGGGTACCTCCCCTACCCCCTTTCGCTGCTCTAGTCGTAATCTTTCTCAGAAAACACCGCAGTTGATGTCTAACAGCCAAATTCTCGCGAGAAAAAAATAAAATTGATGTTTATTTATGGACAGTCTTTAACTACTATAGTTCCCAGCATTCCATTCTACTTTGGGTGTGAAAGACAGCTTAATTTTTCTCAGATGCCCCTTTACCACGCTTGGTAAGACTACGACACAGAACCACCGGTTTTACTTCCCTTACGAAGAAAGATTAGGTATATAAAACAATTATAAGTCCTACTGTATAGGTAATATATAGGGCAGAGCCAGGACATTAACAGACAAGTCAAAAAAGTAACTAATGACTTGGGGAAGGAAAATACTTCGAAAAATTTATGGCCCAATATTTGGAAAAGCCGAACAAACTTAGAAATTATGAATAAATATGACGTTCCTGACTTTGTGGCATGAATAAAATCAAGAACATTGAGCTGGTTAGGAGATGAGCAAAGAATGGGAGAGGATAGAACACCGAAGACGATTCTAGAAAGAAAAATGGGAGGGCATCTATCATAAGGGAAGCCGAGGTTGAAATGAAAGGACCGTAGTACTACAGGATGATGACGACGACCCTAACATGTTACCTCTAAACCAGGCCTGGACAACTCGCGGAATAGTTTGAGCCACCGTCATTTTATTTAATTTTTTTATTTGTTATTTTTTTAAACCTGCTAAACATAGTTAGCAGTGCAAGGCCGTGAGCGGGCTGCGCTGAGAGTACCAGTTTTCCAGATTCCCCTAGATCAGGGATCGGCAGGTCTCTCGCTGTGACGTCATTCCGCGGAGGTTCTCTCTTTCCTCAGTGCACCTGCTTCAAAGAGCAGAGTAGGGGAAGGTCGGGCATTACCCCTCCACTGAACAGTAGGAGCCTTTGCACTGTGTAATTGTGCGAGTTGAGAAACCAGTAGCGCAGCCAGGATTTGGTACCTTTGTTGAAATGAAATGAAATGAAATGAAAAAGGTATTCGGGCATGTTATACAACATGCCCTGGCTGTTTAGGGACATCCCTCTTCAGCCGCGTTTTGATATTTTTGTTTGTCGTGTGTGAGAGATCTTCCTGGCGTGTGTGTGTATTGTTTTGATTGGGAAACTTAACATTTATTTATCCATCCATGCATCCGTCCATCCATCTCTATATGTCCGTCTATCTACTTATTTATTTATTCTAATGTAGTTCTCTCTTCGGCTATCGTAAACATGAAAAACACGCCAATATTATAACAATATATAATAAGCTTACTTAAGCTCGTTAAATATAATATAGTAGCTATTGTCCGTGACTCTTGGAAGGTTCCGTCACTGAATCAACCCCCAGTTAATGGTTTATTATTAACAAAAGTAATATAAATTCTAACTCATCATTAACATTGCATATTGGACTGTGGATCATCTAGAACTACGTTACTTTTAGTAACAAATAAAACAATACCAGCCATCACGGCATTACACGTGCTTAGTGCTGCCATAGCGGATAGAAGAGACAGTGTGAGCTCTTCGGGAGTTACTATGGTTCGCTCGCAAGATGGCACTGGTGTCGCGGTCGCTTTACTTTAGTTCACGAATGCATGGTGAAAATGGGTTTCATATTATCAATTAGCATTTTAAATACCTAAAATCGTAAGCAGGAATATTGGAAATACTGTTTTGAAACATCGTCTTTCCTTGACACATAATATAGGATGGTATTTTACAATAATGGGTATTATAATTAACGAAGAACAGTGGGAAATATCTGCTTGCATGATTTTACGCTGAAAAATTAAACCATAATGCAAATTATGTATTTTTTAAGCATTGTATCTAGAACCAGCTTTTGTTTTTTACTTAAATAATTTAAATTGCGTTTATGTTCGCAACAATTAGTAGCGAATTTCTTTTCTACTATTTTTAATTTAGCCCTCTCTTTAGATAGCAGGATTTTAGTTCTAACTAAATTTCTATTGAGGTTTCTAATTCTTTTCTTCAGTGTAGCAATTTCATTATTGACACTTGTGTTTGTGACCTTGGAGGAATTAGAACTGTTTTCTGTGAATTCCTCATTGTTGAAGGACGGCGCGTTTGAAATAAGAACTGGTTGACTGGATCCTGCATCTGGTAATTTACTGATTGTTGTTGTTGTTGTAGTGTTTAACGCCCGCTTTTACTACTACGGCACCGCAGGCGGTGACACTGATGATACATGAAGATGGAGCACCGGTGGAATGAGATGGCGGGGGAAACCGGAGTACCCGGAGAAAACCCGCCCTGACGCCGCTTCGTCCACCACGAATACCACATGTGGGTCCCTGGGATCGAACCCGGGCCGCCTAGGTGGTAGGCGAGCGCGCTAACCGCTCGGCCACGGCGCCGCCTACTGATTGTTGAATATTGCTTTTTCGGTAATTTTTTGTCTCTGTTTTGTGGAGATTTTCGGGATTTATGCACTGTAGTTAAGTACCTGGTTAAATTAGGAAATATACAGGGAATTGCCCCTGGCTTTAACCGCCATTTAATTCTAGGGATTTCAACTAGTTTTCCATGCACAACGAATGAATCAACTTTCACTAAAAAGTCCTCTGGAAAATGTTTGTCACAAATACTAGATTTAACAGATAATTTAGTGTCTTTCCTAGGAATAGACTTTTCCCATTTGTAAAACAGATTTTTATCTTTAGCAGGAGTAAAAAAAGTCTAGCTTCTGAGCAGTTTGTGTATCCTGAACGACACCCGGGTACAAAACAAGTTGGCATTTTTAATCAATTATTGATGTTGCTTGAAACTTACGTTTTGAAGAACACACACATTTATGCACAAAATTAGAACCAATTTCACAAGTTATGTACCTAATTACTCACAACACACAACGCATACGTATAAAATTGTCTGTACTTCCGAATCACATACTAGGCAGTTCGACCGCATTTTAAGGCGACTGCGATCGCCACGCCGCAGTTTCGGTCAGTTGCCACGGGACCACGGATCATGCAGTGAACTAGCGGGAGAGCTCACACTTTCTCTTCTATCCGCTATGGTGCTGCTGTATTTGCACTACTCGTGCCTGCTCTTCACATATTGCTCCGTCAGCGTTTGGCCGCTCATACGTCATAAGTCCGAGACTTGCCTACCGCTGCCCTAGACCACGGAGGACCACAAATTGTGCTGAAACGAACATAGTAAGAAATTAACGTGTGATCTAATCTTGACGCAAGCTGCCTTTCTACTCTACAACATTCTGGGTGTAGCAATTTCACTCATGCTACGTAATTTTCCCCTTCTTGTTGCGAAACTTCTAGCCCTTAAAAATTGTCAACAAATACCTGATGAAATATTACAATTAAGTTATCTGAGGCACAATGCCACAGAAAGGCAAGTTTGAGCGCCAAAGCACACTATATTCATTCATTTGTATGTGAACAATGGCAGGGCGAAACGCCAAGCATCGCCATCGCTTTATCGAACTTCTTTTGTTGCATCAAGTTGAATGAACCCCTTACACGAGGGGAGCGCGTATCCTGCATCATGTAACACACACTGAACAATATAAAAGTCTCCACAAGGTTCAGCGTCAACTTCAAATGCTTTTCTTTTGGGGGCAAGGGGTATCAAACTAGTCTTTTCCCGCTCATAACTTTTTCAGCTGAAATCAACCCCCGCCCCCCCCCCCAAAAAAAAAGTTACCTGGCAGCAAAACGCTCATTGTTGTCCCTTTGCGATTCGCTTAAAAATTTTCATCATGACGAATTACATTTTCTCGCACTCTTATCAAATGAATATACGGTTCCCTGCGAAGAGTGGGAAATAGGAATCTGACAATTAGGTGCAATCTTCTCTTAAGGATACCCATCGGTAATATTCAAAAGGTCGATAATCTCAAGTCGATTCATTTGAAATTTTAATAAGCAATCATTGCTTAATGTAAAATATGTAGACCGGGTTTCAGGCTTTTTTACTTTCTCTACTACGTATAATAGGCAGGTATTGTAATGCAAGTATTGCATTCGACCCAAAAATTCGATGTCGAGATTTCACCGGAAATATGTTTTGAGGCCCCCTAAATAAAAAAACTAGAAAAAGGTCCGAGCGCACGTGTTCGTGTTTGTGTGTGTGTGTGTGTGTGTGTGTGTGTGTGTGTGTGTGTGTGTGTGTGTGTGTGTGTGTGTGTGTGAGAGAACAGCATAACTCAAACGAAAAGTCGGTTAAAATTAAGTATTTGATATTTAATTTTAAAATCTTTCAAGTATACGACACGAAGATTATTAATAAAATTCCTCCACCCTAAACTAGCCACTGCATAGGAAAATTTTCGAAAATTTTGATTTTCTCAAAAATGGCTAACGATTTTGATTAAAGCGTCCTATGTTTAAGATATTTCATGGCAAATTATATGTATATTTTGAATTTTCTGGCTACATCCCGTGATGACTTTTGCTGTAAACCGTAAGAGATTGAGCAGATCTTCCTCTTTATCTGATTACCTTCCCCCTATGTACGATTTACACCCCCTAGGACTTACAAGCCCATGCCTAGGGTAGACCAAATCTTACTAAGCAAAAATGTAGATCTCGTTAAAACACACAGTTTGGGTCAAATGATCTTTTCTGTGAAGTGGAACATATCGGAGATAATTCTTGTTATTTGTCAGAATTTTGTATTACTTATAGATCGTTATCAAAAGGGAGGTCCTTATTCATTCTTTATCTCTTGGCCATGCAAAGAGAACGGAATTTGAGTCGTCATACAGCGACCACTCTTAAAACATTTGACTATCGCCTAAGCCCTTGTACCTACAAGAGAATCACCAATAATAATTTCTACAAATGTTTATTTCGATTAAAATGAAGTAGATTGAGGAATACGTGTTTGTAATAATAGTTTGTGGAAGAGCAGAGAAAGCATGTGAGTGCAACACATCACATTTTTTAAATTAATTTCAGATATACCTTTATATGTATTTTATTGTTTTGTAAATTGCCCCATCCAATGCAATTTTTTTAAAAAAATATTTTACAATTAGTCTTTAATATTGTATTAATAAATTGTTACATTTTTAATTATCCTACTAAGTTTGTGAGAAAATTAACGTCAAACGTGAATCTTCAATTATTTGCTTAAACATTTACAGAATATGAAATTTACTGTGTCAGCTACCTCGCCCCATTAAGTTGCTAGGCAACGCGCGGCAGCAACAAAGGCCGTTTCCAGACAGTTCGAGAGGCTTCGAGAAGGGAGTTCCAGAGAAGTCGCCAGCACCTACTTCTCGGCTATATATAAAGGAGTCGGCACGGACAGGACAATCAAGAGTTGAGCCAGTTAGTGTTGAGAGTTATGAGAGTAGAATTGTCACAGCGGACAGTGAGTAGTATTTGCGTTAAGGTTAGTATAGAACAGAACAGCTGTGAGTTGCAAGCTCATGACGAGTTGTAACTGTGTTTTGTGATTCAGTTTTAGGAGAAATAAACTGACAAAAGTAAATGGACCATAGCCATTCTTTTATCCTGTCATTAAAAGATAGGTGTACAAAATTCCAATTATTTGAAACGAAAAATATATCAATTGAACAATTAATCGTAGCAAATCAGAATGTGCCGTCACATGAAACCCCGGAAAAGATAGTGCTAAAATAACACTGTTAAAAAGGCATTTACTGCTTTCTGTCTTTTTTCCCCTCTACGTTTTAAGATTCCTGAGGTGTCTCTTGAACGGTTTATCCACTTACATGTTGGCATCACTTCTAGTTTTTACCTTCTCTACTATGTATAGCAAGTAGGGGAAGTACTTATTGTATTCCACCCAAAAAATTGATGTCGAGATTTCACCGGAAATGTATGTTTTGAGGTTCCCTGAAACCAACACAATTTTTTTAGAAAAAGACCCGTCTGTGTGCGCGTGTGAGAGAGAGAGGGAGGGAGAGGGAGAGAGAGCGAGAGAGAACAGTATAAGTAAAAAACGAACAGAAATTTTTATGAAATGTTCATTTTTTTCAAAAACGACTAACGATTTTGATTAAAATGCCATATCTGGGATATTTTTATGGCAAATTAGATGTATATTTTGAATTTTCTGGCTATGGCCTATGTAGTCCTGTTTGCTCTGAATGACTTTTGTGTAACTGGTAAACCGTAAGACTAAAGCCGAAATTGTGAACGCCATAATTATGGATAGAATACTGCATCACATGGCGGAATTAAATAATCAGAAAATGTTAAAATCGTTACATATATAAAGTTACAGGATCTGGGAGATTAGTTGTGACTAAAATTGTCAGAAGGCACGAAAAGGTACAGACAAGTCATTAGTGGTAAAGTCCAGGTAGTCAGCCTGATACACAGTAATACCGGTTTTCCTGGAAATCGCTCAGCGCCGGTGTTGAGTAGGTAAACAAGGGATGGTCGTTTCTTCGAAACCCTGTTGCTAATTAGGAAGTGAAAGGTATAGAGAGCGTCATAACGCACAGGCACTTGCCTGCGAGAACCTGGAGAGAAAGGGTCGTTGACAGTTGCCCTCCAGAACCCGGCGGGTCACTACATTCGTCGCCCATATCTTCAGTTACGGGACTTGTATTCCGGATCCTCAAGTGTGAGGACACATTATAGTTAATATTAACGATTTTCTGTCTGAGTAGAGACACGGTAACGACTCAACTAATTTAATAACGATAGGCAAATCTCACGCTTTCTTATTTTGGTGAGAATAAATGTTTCAACGAAGTTCTGATTTTATTCGCAAACATCTACGCATACCCTGAGATTAAAGTCGCATGCCAGAGCAGCTGGAGCAGAAGACATCAGAAAGCAGCAGTCGGCGTAGGAGAGCATATAGGACGGACGAGTCGACATCATATGCCGCACAACGTGGAGACGATACCACATCAAGACGTACACCAAATCTCATAACACAAAAAATGTGTATCTCGTTAAAAACACACAATCTTTTTGTGAAGTGAACCATTTCGGAGATATTCCTTTTATTTGTAAGAATTTTGCAATACTTACACACTATTCTCAAATTGGAGGTCGTTATTCATTTGTTATCTCTTGGTCAGGCAAAGGGAATGGAACTTCCGTCATCATACGGTGACCACTCTTAAAACATTTGACTATCGCTTAAAGCCTACTGCGTTCCCCTTGTACCTACAAGAACATTAGCAATAACATTTCTACACCTGTTTGTCGATTAACATGAAGTAGAGTAGAGGAATAAGTGTTTGTAAGAATAGTTTGTGCAAGAGCAGAGAATGTCATGTGAGTGCAACACATCAGATTTGTAAGTTTTGCAAGTTTGAAAGTTGCCACCTCTAACTTAATGGAATGAAAGGATTCGAGGCTTCACGTTATTGTCTCACATGTCCCGAAAGAATTATTGCTGGACTACGGTTCTTGGTACACCTAGACTGTGTTTCATGTGAGTGTGTGAATGCAACACGTCATACATCTTGCGTCTAAATGAAAACATGGGAGAGGTTCTCGTGTATGCCGCTTTAACTCAGTTATGAACGCAGCTGAGTTAGTCGACGCACTAAATCACATTTCCGCAAAAGCTTGGCTTGGTGCCTCACTCTCGCCAATGCATTTACCTATTCTGCTCACCAAAATCTGTGAATCCAACAAAAACAAATCAGAACTTAAGTGGGATAATATGAAGCATGGAAATATTTCTTTCCTTATGTTTGTTGCTTGTGTTTCGCAAGTGAAACTTTAGTCACGACTATGCCTTGCAGGTATACCGTACGAATAATTTCCCAAACTATTTTGTTTTACTAATTGTACAATATGGTGACAAACATGAAAATTAAGAGATACAAAATAATGTATTATATATTTTTCCGAGAATAGCACAATTATCACAGCATTCCTTTACTAGGAATTCTATATGATTATTCTGCTTAAGGTTTCAAATAATAATAATAATAATAATAATAATAATAATAATAATAATAATAATAATAATAATAATAATAATAATAATAATAATAATAATAATAATAATAATCACAATCATTATAAAATTAAATAATCGGGACGGGACGGGCCGGGCCGAACCTCAGAATGTCGGCCCGTGCGTACTTTTCAGAGTTATACGACACGTGGGCAATTCCCTCTCAATTACATAGGTTTTATCGTGGTAGTCGAGCGTTGAAACGCATGTATTTCAGAAAGGGAACATACTAGTTTCGAATTCTTGATATATATTTTATTTATTAGTAAGTTTTTCATGCATATGATACATACTACTTTTAAGATATTCATGCAAAAAATACAAACAAATTAGTCTCTTCGTTTTTTTTTTCAAAATAAATGGCATATTAATAAAAATACTCAAATGAAAAACTAATCAAAATATTTAATTTAACTTAATATTGGATGTGCAAACTCTTGGCTCATTTCATTTTCCAGTTATGAATGGTGCTGGCGTGATCATGCGCGCCATCCCATAGCCTTAGAGTTGTTGTGTTTAACGCCCGCTTTTACTACTACGGCACCGCAGGCGGTGACACTGATGATACATGGAATGAAGATGGAGCACCGGTGGAATGAGATGGCGGGGGAAACCGGAGCACCCGGAGAAAACCCGCCCTGACGCCGCTTCGTCCACCACGAATACCACATGCGGGTCCCTGGGATCGAACCCGGGCCGCCTAGGTGGTAGTCGAACGCGCTAACCGCTCGGCCACGGCGCCGCCCCTTAGAGTTGTGCATGGCATGTTCGCAATCCTAATTAAGTAATGACTTTAGCTATGGCTAAGTGCATACTACTGCTTCGGTCATACGTTAAACAGGGATTCTACATGCTGAGTGTAACAAATATGTCCAATACAATTATTGTCAATAAGGAGCCGTTTCGCCGAGAAAAAAAAATTGTGTCAAATATTTGGAGCAATCTAGCGCCTTGACGAATGGATATAAATTAAAGCGGCGTTCTCCGCCGACCGATGTAATACAAAAGAAACTGAATATCGCTGGTAGAACTGATAACTATATGCAGGAATATAACTCTGCCACGTTATGGCTAATCGACAGTGTAATACAAATGATCGTAGTAGAACCCAAAAGCGTGTTGCTAACACGAAGCACTAGACGGTTACGTGTGACTTCCACGCTCATCGCCTGTCTTAGGCCCTAAGAAGTGTTTGTCGCGACCACGCTATTCACAGAAGAGACCCATCTCTCCTCTCTTTCTAATTCCTAGAAATCCATCTACTTCCAAGCGACTTTGCGATGTACCCTTTCGCTTTTCTAGTCCTTTGTAATCACTCAATTACCTGGAATTGTTCAGTCGCAGCTAATTCGAGTTGAAAGTGGCATCATGTGTATCCAGAAGATGTGTTATGCAGCATGTCATCAAGTTTAATTCAAGATCAAGGATTCCTCAGGATAATTATCTCGATAATATCAATCATCAGTAACGCGGGTACAAGCGTGAGTATTAGCAACAATTTGTATCTTACTTTTATTCTGACCACAAAACACCGCCACCTACAACCTCTGTGACCTGCCATATCCTAGCGGGTTGAAAACAATTGCCCAAGCGGAAAACAATTGCCGCGCAATCAACGAAGTTTCAATTATTCAAGGCTGCCAACAGAACAGTCCTGACCCAACTTAACGTTTGAACCTAACCCAAAGAAAACCATGACATCTAGTGCCCAGCCTCAATTATGCTGGCTCCGAAAAAAGAACAAGCGCTAATCATTAAATCTGACGATGGACTTACAGTTGAAGACTATGCAATGGCCATAAGTAAACTAAATGATGCAAGCAACATTCGGTATATATCACGCATTTGCAACTCCAGAAAATGTGTATCTCTCAAGTGTCAAATTGGCTGAAGATTTAACATCAAAACACACTGTAATACAAGATAACAATATATCTTGCCAACTAAGATCACTAATAACACCGAATGAGACGATTGTGCTCTCAAGCGTGTGCTCTGTCATACCTAATGATACAAGGCATTAAATGTATGTGGAGTCAAACCAGTGTCTAGTATTACCTATATAAGGGCAGGAATCAACGAACCTGGGTTTAGCCATATCTTAAGCTTTAAAAGACAAATGTATATCTCCCCATATGACCTTGCCAAGTTACCTGCTAGCTTTAACAAACTACGAGGGTACAAACTATTGGATTTACGCCACTTCCGACACACCCACCTGCTTTTTATGCAAACAAGAAGGGCATCTTGCTAAATAATGCTACCATGATTTTGATCGGCCACGCGAAGATACTAGCGATTCAGCAGTTTCCACAGCTAATTCCAGCACCTAAGAAATTTAATACATTTCAAACAAAGGAACTTACAGGTACATCACCATCTCCCAGTGAAGAAGAGAATACAAAAAGAAAAATGCTTCCGTACCAAAAACCAAACCTAAATGTCACAAAGCAGCAAAGGAGCCTGGCATTTTTAATCTAAAACGCCCTCTCTAGCAAAAATTCCATAGAAATAACTTCTGATAAAATACCATCACTAGCTGATCCGCTCGAATCCACAGATCTTTCTAAGGATCGTGATGCTGGAGACCAGTCTCGATATCAGATAAAACATACCGTTAAAAAGGCAAGAAGAACAGAAATACTAACTTCGTATGCAGAATTATTGAAACCGATCATATCCGTCATGGAAACAGAGCCTCACAGCTTTACTCTCAATCATCTCCAACACAAAAGTTCCTTTGAAAACACGCAGGCAATACTGATGTGGGTACACTCACTCTCCTATACACTAACGATCTAGAAGCTCTTCTGAACACACTCAAAAGACTTCACACGTACTACATAGAACGTAAAAGGAAAATCAGTAGTACTCGAGTACAAGAAACCTGCTTATCGCCTTAACAGGATATAAATGAATGGAATGGGCACTTGCAGGTTAGAGGTTACCTGACCTTTATTCCACACACAATATAACTCGACCGATCTGGAACTCCCCAAGAGGTCAAAATTCTTGTCAATATAAGTAAGCGAGGCATGGATACCCTCCCACCAGGTTATCACAGGAAATGACCGATGAAGCCGCCAAATGACTCGTGCAACATACCAGTGAATATATGTACAAGATAACCTCAAGAACCTCTATTATTTCGTTCTCTTATCACATTATTTTATTAACTTATTGTATTGCTAACTTGTGTACTCGTGTACACCAAGATGTCACGATATGACCTACTTGTTAAAGCGACGATAAATATATATAAATGAATAAATCGTCTCGGGCTCTCTTAAGTAAGACCTTTTCCCACTGTAACCCTATACATATTTTATACAAGTTAACTTAATTCAATATATTCCTTTAATTTTATATGTTCTCTCTACTGCACTATCTTCTCTATACATCGATTAATTATTGATCCTAATTTATCACATCCCTTATTCCTATAAAATGAGTATTTATTTTATCAAATCCTAATTTTAGCATCAAAATGGTTTATTGTTTCACACAAACATTGTATGAACAATGTTGTTATGCATTTTTACCTTAACTGGAATGAATTTAGTCAAAATTTAATGTTAAAATGTCATGCAAAGTTTAATTTCTAAGAGAGGTTTGGCAACGTCACGTTAACATTAAATTGTGACTAAATTCATTCGATCTGAAATAAAGACACAATGTTTGCATGACAGTGAAATAATGAACTATTTATACCCATTGGTCAAGAAGCTAAATGGCTCCAAATATTTGGCACAAATTAATTCTTTTTTCGGCAAAATGGTTCTGTATTGGACATATTTGTTACACTCATCTTTTAGACTCGCTGGTTAACGTGTGGCCGAAGTAGTACCTTCGACCCTGTATAAAGGCGAAGCTACAAGGAAATCTCTTGAGACTTAAAGCTTTCACGGCGAGCGTTATTAATCAAGGCTTCACGGGTCAGATTTATAAACACTGAGCTTATAAAAATTTATTCTGGTGAAGGCCATGGGGTCTACAATGACCGAAAGCTCAATGTTTATAAATCTGACAGGGCTGTCACCCGTGAAGCCTTGATTAAGGAAATCTCTTCTTACATTAGAACATTGATGGATAGTTCGTGTCTCAGGCTGCAACAACACCTGAAGTCCCTGTGTTTACGACTACGAGATGGGTGTGGTTATCCAGGGGAGGAATTGTTCGTCATCGACCTGGTTCGGGTTGAGAACGTTGGTCCACTCAGAACACTGCACTTCTAGAACAGGTAGATAGTAATCCCTTTCAGCACGTGTCTACAATTAGTAGTTCTAACTTCCTTGTGTCGAACCACACAACCTTGATCATAGCAGGGCTCTTTACTCATCGGCAGCTAAGAACCAGTCTTACAAACGATCACAGGTTATATCATCTAACATTTGCAGAAAAAATGACATCCGTAACCGGAATAGTGTTATACTCAGAGACGAGGCGACATTTTCATCTGCAAATGGAGGAAAGTAATTCTCTGCCGTCCCAGAGGAAAACGTTATGAGTGCGTAGCAAAAATGGATCATTAAGGTCGCGTATCTGTGACGAGTTGGATTGGGTGTCACGAAATGGTCCAGGTGTGTTGTGGCAGCTCGATGATACATTAAATAGCCAGGAGCATAAAGAGATCCTCGAAAACATGGTTCCTTCTGTAAGGATTAGATATCCCAATGGGATGCTTCAATTCCATGAGTATAAACATCATGTCTACATATGTAAGCAGATTTCAAACTGGTTCTCGCAAAGACAAAATATCGCTGATTATTTTGCTTGTTAATGACAACTACCAGGATCACATCAGCGCCGACGATGTGCTGCCATTTCGTCCCGCAAGAGCTCTTTTATATGCCAATAAATCTACTGACATGGGCTGTCGCTTTTAAGAACACTTCAAAAGCATTGGTTAAGGCTGGGTTTGAACCCGGAACCTCAGGATCAGTAGGCCAGCGTCTAACCAACTGAGCCATCCAGACCGAAATAGCAGTGATTGACTGGCCTACTGTCTGCCCATTAAAATGTGTGGACAGAGATGAAGGAATTTTTGCAGTTAATTTGAGGTACAAGGCAACGTAAAACAATAGAGCAGGGCTGGGGAGCTAGTGCTCAACAAGCGCAACCTGCTCTCGATCTTGCACTGATAACTAAGCTCAGCAAGTGCCTTGAAGGTTGCTCAAGGTGTGCCACGAGTCACCCAGGTCTGCAATAGAGATAGAATGATTGGGAGGAAATGAAATTTGACTAAGCATTTGATATCATCCACGCCCTGAAGAACGAGAGCAGTCCTAAAAATATACTTTATATCCAAATATTAAGTTAATTCCCATCTTTATTTGCCTTTTGATTTAGGAATATGCCTATTCGTTTCATATTTAGTTTGAAAACGAAAAGACGAGTGTTTCAGTTGCTATGTGTGAGCATAAATGCCTTGAAATCGATTAAGGCTTAGCTGGAAAGTATAATATGCGTAATAAACATTGCGTTGTACTGTCAAAAAGAAGTGCGGGATACGAACTTCGTTAGCCCTCATGCTACATACCTACCTGCTTTTAACCGCTGGGCTGCCCTGCATATTAAATATAGTAGCGGGACTCAATATCAAAGGTGGCAATAGAACGAAGCCAAAGGCACGCGTTCCGTTACACCGTTATGAACCGGCCGGGGCCGCCGAAAACAATTTGGACTTGGGCGATTAATATACACTTCTGAAGTCTGTTCTTTTCCTACTTTTGGTGGGCGGGGAGGTGGGGGGTGCTTTAGGCTGACAGGATGCATTGATGTATCAAGAAACAATAACATGCGATCTGACAAATATGTTATTTGTAACTTTTTGCTGTAAATATTTTATCGATTTTAACTTTCCAATTATTTAAGCTTTTATTGTTGCTAGAATGAAATTGCTGCTAATAACCTTCGTGAAGCCTTCCTAAGCCATAGAAAAGGAATTAAACACTCGGCATTGAGCGTTCAGAAAAACTGGGGGAAGATAATTGTTTGGGAGATGCTATATAGCTTTTGGGGGCTGGGCACCCCAGATAGCTTCTACAAACTATCTTACGAAAGCCTGTTTTTCTATCTGCTTCATATTAATGGAGACTTTTCCAAAAGTTATCTTACATATTTTGTTATAGGTACCAGGGGGATACAGGCAACATAATCGATAGCCACATATTTAAAAGTGGGTTATGCTAGCCCAGTGATGTTGAACCCTTGCCCTTTTGGAGACGCTTATGTAATTACTCGCTACAACCCCCACCTCTCACAATGCCTGTGGCGCGTGAAATCGTAACTAGTCAGTCAGTGTCCAATTACGGACACAAAGGAGCGATTCCATGGCAGTTTTAAGTCATAACTTGAATTTTCTGGGAATGTCCTCAGAAGACCTCTTCATTCTGGATGATTTTTACATAAATGGTAGACAGGAGAGACAGAAAAAAAACGTACTATATTAAAAATGCGGAACTCGTTAAAACACACAATTTATGCCAAATAATCCGTTTTTCTTTTGAGTGAACCATTTCCTAGATAGTCTTTATTATTTGTTTGAATTTTCCAATACTTTTTATGGCATCCATTTTACTACACAATATATATTAATTTCACATGGTTTTTTCTACTCGTTTGTTTTACGTAACATTTAGTTGTTTTAGGTCCTAGGGGTTTTAGTCCTACACAAGGAGGGGAATAATATGACTAAGTTAACGTCTTGCTTTTCAAGTTTATCTTCTCCGAAAAAAAAAACATGATTAAAAAAAAAGCCGATCAAAGCTCGGTCGCCCAGGTACTGTTAATCTAAACAGCATTAATTTTTTGAAGATTGCGAAAATATACCCAAAAATATTTTAGGTCATATTTATTGCCATATTTCTAACTTTTTTCGGTCATAAGTGGTTGCATATTCTAGCATTTTTAGGTCATAAAACATCCAGACCCTGTTTATCAGCTATACAAAATTATTTCGAAATGCCTTAGACTCAGGCGGCTTTGAAATCTCGATATGGAATACAATCTTTTATCTATCCACTGAGCACATGTAAGAGAAAGTAACATTGTTAGCAAAATTGCAAGAACGTGGCTCGGGATCTGTGCGTTGTGTTATTTTGCCTCTCCTGCTACGCGTTGACAACTCGTCCTTGAAGGCAATAGTTTTCTCTCAAACACTTAAGGAGGCCATATACTGATAGCCAGCCGTCCACCACAGAATATGTTACCAAAATAGGACAGAAAGAGTCAGTCATGCAGAGTGATTCATAACCCAAACGTGTTTCACAACATGGCATGGAGAATCCCTGGCATGTACGCGCGTCACAGACGCTTCAGCTCTTATCGGCGAACGCTAATGGGTGTGGAATCTGTCTGTGCCTTATCACTTTTGCTCAGATTACACAACCTCAACCATTTCTAACGACATACATTAAAGTCAAACCTTCCAGTACGGAAACAAATTTACATATAAATCAATCACTCTTGATTTCGCAAAGTAAATATGCTTTGGATGACTATTTCCCTTAACTCGAATTTCTTATAATTTTGCTCTCTCTGCCATGCACTTTCAATAAGCACGGAAAGTATTGTATTCCATGCAAAATTCGATTTGGATATTTTCCTAGGTACACGTTTTGAAGTCCCCTGAACAAAACCAAGTAGAAAAAAAAAAGTCTGTTGTGTTGTACTACTCACTGTTGTAAAACTAAACTTCCAAGCGCTTATTCCTCTATCTACTCCATGATAGTCGAAATAAACGTTTACAGAAATTATCTTATTGCTAATTTTCTTGCAGATGCAAGGGGAATGTGGGAATACAGGAGGCTTTAAGAGATAGTCAAATGTTTTAAAGGCAGTCGCTATGCGATGGCTTTGAAATTCCATTCCCTTTGCATGACCAACTGATAAAAAATTAATGACTTCCCATCCAAGAAAAGTTTAAGTATTGGAAAATTCAGAACAAAAAACAAATATCTCCGAAATGGTTCACTTCACAAAGAAGAGCATTTGACATAACTTCTGTCTATAGCCAGAAAATTCAAAATAAGCATTTCATTTACCAAAAAAATATCTTAAACATAGGGCATTTTCATCTAAATCGTTAGAGCCATTTTTTAGAAAATCAAAATTTTCGAAAAGTTTTCCATGAAAAGGGTAACCTAGGGGGGAGGAATTTTCTTCAAAATATTCGCGTCGCATCCTTAAAAGATATTAAACTCTAATACCAACTTTGGTTTTTAATCAACTTTTCGTTTTTGAGTTATGGTGTTCATAGACAGACACACATATAGGTAAATTAAATACGGGCCTTTTTGTTGGATTTAGGGTGAAATCTCGACATCGAATTTTTGGGTGGAACACAATACTTTCCCTACTTACTATAGTAGAAGAGAAAGTAAAAAGTTGTGTTTGTGTCTGCGAACAGCTAACTGAATTTTTTATATATCATGTGAAGTTATCACGATTCTGAATGACGCGTGTAATTGGTAAACCGTAAGAGACAAAAACTTAATGCACGCAAATGAAAATCTCGTTAAAACACAATTTCTTCCCCCTCCACCAGCACGTCAGTTGTTCTGGAGTGTTGCTGATATCTCATGTGTGGGTGGGTGCGTCAATAAGTCATACTAAAATGTTTGTATAGAATGTTTGCGAGTCTTTTCTTTCCATAGCAAAAGCTGCTTCTGCGCTTGGAAATGGTCTTCTTCAAACTGAAGTAGTTCCTACGAGTAGATCAACATATAATGTGAATAGAAGAATTACCTACTTGTTATATGTCTACTACATTATACCAGGTGGAAGGTAGTACTTCGGCCATACTTAGCCAGGGATTCTACATGATGAGTGTAACGAATATGTACAATACAGTTATTGTCAATAAAAACAGTTTCACCAAAAAAAATAATTTGTTTCAAATATTTGGAGTCATCTAGCTTCTTGACGAATAGATATAAATGGTTTATTATTTCACTGTCGCGCAAACATTGTGTGAACAACGCTGTAATGCATTTCCACCTTAATTCGAATAAATTTAGTCATAATTTAATGCTAAAATGTTATGGAAAGTTTAATTCTAAGAGATTTGGCAACGTCACGTTAACATTACATTTTGGCTAAGTTCATTTGAATTGAAATAGAAAGATATTACAGCATAGTTCACACAGTTTGCGCGGGTTAGTGAATTATAGACCATTTATATGCCTTCGGCAAGAATCTAGAAGGCTCCAAATATTTGACACGCATTGTTTTTATCGGCGAAACGGCTCTTTATTGACAATAATTGTGTTGGTCATATTTATTACACTCATCATGAAGGATCCCTGATTAGCATATGGACGAAGTACTACCCGGTATATGTAATGGATATGAAGTGGATGTGTTCACATCAGATATTTTGAAGGTGTTTGAGGTCCGTCTGTAGAGCTGGTGAATGTTTTTATCTGATTGCTCCCCCCGTATGTAGGACTTCCACCCTCTAGGACTTGCAAGCCTGTGCCTAGGGTCAGATGCCTATGGGAGAGCAGAGTGACCTCTGGACTGGACAGAGTGAAGACCTGGAAGCGGCTGGTCAGCCAAGCACCAGGCATGAGATATGAAATGCAGGTGAAATGGGTGAATGAAAAGATGATGGCGCAATTGGTGGAATGAGTGACGAGTGAAATCGGAGAACCCGGAGAAAATCCGTCCAGACGTCGCTTCGACCACACGCGCGTACCAGGGATCGAACCCGATCCGCCATGATAGGGAACGGCGTCGCCTGGTGTATATTAATCGATATAAACGCATTTCAAATGAGACCGAGTTCCGATGAGCTGAGAGTTTATAGGAATAACAGCAAGCATTTGCACAGTCCACTCATATTCATTTCATTACTAAAGAAAATGTCCAATCTCTTCTGTTATACCTTCACAATAACTGATTCTCTCTCGCGAAGCAAGTGGGTGAGTTAGCGACGAAAAGCGCTGATCGAGTGATTTTGGACATTTGTTGTGGCGTGCAATGAGTGCCGTTACTGCAAGTGATTAGAGACGTCATGTGTTCGACTTCACAGCGAGTCAACCATCCAGAAGAAGAGCCTACGTCGCGGAAAAAGTGAAATGAATATGAAAATAAAGTGAAGTAACAGTGAATAGGGTGAGAATTTAGTGAAGAGATGGTTTGAAAGCCCTTAGTCACAATGTTTCTCTGTAGCTACAGTGGGAATAGGCAATAAGTTTGGTATTTAACCGACTATTCATTTTTGAGTAATGCTGTTCACAGACATAGGGAGACACACACGAGCTCGTTCCCTTAAGAGGACCTTCTTTTCCCTTTTGGATTCAGGAGATCTCATAACGTATATTTTCGGTAAAATTCCTGTACCGAATGTTTGTGTGGAATGCAATACCTTCTCTACCTACGATGCGCTTGGTAGAGAATGCAATAAAAAGAAAAAGAAAAAATACTTGTACAGGCATTTCATCCCTCAGGATATTTGAGTCGGAGCCTTCACTAAAAAAATGTTGCACTCACGTGACTCTAATATTCTTTAATATACTATTCATACAAATGTTTATTCTTCAATCCACTTCATGCTAATTTCACCTTATTTACACATTTCATTGTAAGTACAAAAATTTGATGTGTTGCACCCATATCACATGACTTTCTCTACTCTTGTACCAAAAGACTCTTACTCTATCTTCTTCGTGGTAGTCGAGACAAATATTTGCAGAAATTATCTTATTGCTAATTCTCTCGTATGTGCAAGGGAAATGAGTAGGCTTTGAGCAACAGTCAAATCTTTTAGACCTGGTCGCCATGTGAAGGCTTTGAAATTCCGTTCTCTTTGCATGGCCAAGAGATAAAACAGTGATAACGACCTTCCATTTGTGAAAAGTTTAAGTGTTGCGAAGCTCACACAAATAATAAGGAATATCTCCGAAATGGTTCACTCCACGAAACATGTATTTGGACATAACGTGTGTTTTAAGGATATCTACATTTTTTGTACGGTAAGATTTGGCTTATCTCTTACAGTTTACCAGTTATGTGTAAGTCATCAAGAGTAAACAGGACTACATGGACTATAGCCAGAAAATTCATAATATCTAAACACGTGGCATTTTGATCAAAATCCTTAGAGCCATTTTCGAGAAAATCTAAATTTTAAAAAAGTTGGAAGTAAAGGATAGTTTAGGGTGGAAGAATTATCTTCAAAATCTTCGTGTTGCAACCATAAAGAATATTACTTAAATGCCAACTTTAGTTTTTAATCGACTTTTCGTTTTTGAGTTATGCTGTCCACAGACACACAGACACACACACACACACACACACACACACACACACACACACACACACACACACACACACACACACACACAGCAAGTTCTGCTAAAGCTGCTTTTTTATGGATTCAGGGAGCCACAGAACATACTTCCGGTGAAATCTCGACATTGAAATTTTGGGTCGAATACAATGCTTCCCCTACTTACTATACGTGGCAGAGAAAGTTAAAATACAATAAGCTTTAACCGATGTGATGCCCTTGAAGTTATGTTTTTACGAACACGACGAAGAAATAAAAAACAGTGAACTGTAGTTGAGAAAATATAAACTATTTGAAAATTCAGAACAATGACACAGTACTTCGAAAACTATCAAATGGCACAAAAATTATTTCACGAAAATTACATGGTTAAACGAGATTTATATTTTTTTGTTGGGTAAGATTTTGTCTCTTACGGTTTACTAATTATAAAAAATTCCTTCGAATTGAGGTCTTCACGTGCAATTCCCAAACAATTCAAGATATCAATTTCATTTATCATAAAAATATAACATATAGTATTCTAATCAAATCGTCAGTAATTTTTGAGAAATCAAGAAATAAACTCTTCTTGGTGCAAAGGGTCGTTTCGTGGGTGCATTTCCTTGACTATTCCACTCATACGTGACTCATGTGTATAACAATTTCAAAGCTCAGCTAACGACAGCCTTCATTACCAATCATCACATTTCATTATCACTTCCTCTGCTTTTCTTATGTTAAGATCAGATTTGAGAACCTAGCTGCACTGTCCTACAGGTGCGCAATAGCTTACGTAGTTTGACGCAACAGAGGCGCTATTCAAATGTAAAAAATGGCTGACTCTGGCTTCGGTGAAGCATCTAATGCTGAAGTAGATGAAATAATTCGAAGGGGGAAACAGCAGAACACAAAATACAACAGGAAATATGTTTGGAATCATGACAAATTTTGTATTGAACGAAATTGTAAATTAACATGAGATGCTCCAACTTCTAACACTGCCAACATCTTAAAAAATTGGAGCAGCAATATGAGAATCTTGTAGGCCGTGCCAATGGACGCTGATGTATGTATTCATGCTACATGGTTAGTAATTACAATGCAGCATTTAAGTAACATTTCATAGACTATCATCCTTTAATTTGTGAAATAGTGTTAATAAATGCAACTGGTGATAGTTAAATTCTCTAGATAAATTGACAATCACTCGTGGCATTACTTTGATCATTTTTGTGACGCATCCTTGGAAGATGCTGAATTTCTTGTTTACACGACTTTTCGCTTTTTAGTTATGTTTACAGAGAGACACGCCGAGACATTTTTTTAAAAGATGCTTTGAATTTAGGGGACCTCAAAATGTGCAGATACCTCCGTTGAAGTCCCCGTATCGAATTGCTCGTTGGAATCCAAGGCTTTCTCTACATACTATAGGTAAATACTAGTAAAAATGAAAATAGTTAATACTGCCGTGATATATTACTAAGAATATTTCAGAAAAAAATTAAAATTTTAATTGCAATTGGATACGTGCAGGAGTTGTTTCATGTGGATGTACTACGTAAGTTCCCTGTTTCAAACGATTTACTTGAATTACTAACAAGACGGTGCAAGCAATTACTGAGAAATGCAGCACACAGAGCCAAGAGGCCACACTAAAGCCGATGTAACCACGTGTGTGTGCCCAGCCCCAGTAATGAAGTTTCTATGAAGTTTCACTCTGTTACACTTTCAATGAAGATACACACAAGAGTTCGGTTTATTATCCATGGAGATTAAAGAAATCTGTTGGACTTTGTCATTACAGCTAAAATATGAATACATAAATGCATACAGGGAAATAAATACATAGGTATAATACATCACTTACCCATAAACTCCCAACTGAATAGTATGCCTTATTTACTGAATATTTAAATATTTCTTTTTAAAATTTCTTTACTTCCATTATTGATTTTATTTCGTTTGGCAGTTTATTATACCATATAATGCCTTTATATTGTGTACATTTTTCAAACATTTTAAATTTATGACTTACAATCTATATTATCCCTCTTCCTAGTGTTATAGGCATGATTTTCAGAATTGATTCTATTTTAATACGGCTTTAAAAATTAATAGACAAGGAAATGTATATAATTTCATTTTTATAAATTCTGGTTTAACACTGTGTTATATTAAATTTTGGCATAATGCGAATTGCCTTCTTTTGCAGAATTAAAAATCTATTCATACTTTCCCGTGTAAAATTAATTTGTGGTTGGGGTATTTTCCTGAAAATACCTTCGTGTCGCATCTTTGATAAACACTGAAACTTAGACACCAACTTTGGTGTTTATTAGACTTTGAGTTTTGCTGTTAATACACGCGCACGTTTAAAAATGTTTTATTTTATTCAGAGGACCTCAAAACACATATTTCCGATAAAATTCATTGCCTATCCAATTTTGGATGCCCTAATAAGCACACTGTTGAAAAACAAGCTCCTTTGAAACTGTTCTACGCTTTGTCTATATGAAGTATGAATACACTAGAAATGGATTTTACAATTTTATAGAAAACTGTACGTAGTCAAATACATAAGCATGAACTTTCGTGGGTTGTAAGTAAAATCGCTTCCTTTTGTGAACACCATCTACTTCGAAGTTACTTCATTAACTTGAAAAGAAGACGGTATCAACTTAGTTTAGCATTTTAATTATTTTATATTGAAGAGTGTGCTTGGAAAATAGAAGAAAGAAAGCAACTGTTGGAGTCTAAGAAATATAGTTATATAGTAATTCGAATTTAAGTAGTAAATGGTTTGATTTTGGAAGAAACAGAAGAATTAGTCAAAGACTGTTATAAATATAAAACATAGTTGAGTGTTAAAATTACAAAAGGGAGAGAATTGCAAAAGGAAAACCAATGATAAAAAAAAAAAACCCTGATGTAACATTCGCATGACTTTCTCTAACCATTCTTCAAATAACTATTCTTACAAAAGTGTTTTTGTTCTATCTGCTTCGAGCTAAGAGATACAAATATATGGACAAATATCTTTTTACTCATTTCCTTGTAGGTACAATGAGGCCCTATGATAGTCAAACCTTTTAAGAGCTTGGGGCTCTATGATAGCTTTGAAAGGCCCTTCTCTTTGCATGACCAGGAGAGAAAAAAAGGCTAGTAACTTGCATTTGAGAGCAGTTCTTAAAAATTCAAACCAATAACAAGTTGGAAAGTTGGTCACTACATGAAGGCTTTGAAATTCCGTCATCTTTGCACAGCCAAGAGATAAAAAGTGAATAACGACGTGCATTTGAGAAAACTATAAGTATTGCAAAATTCTGACAAATAACGAGGAGTATCTCCAAAATGTTCCACTTCACAAAACCGATCATTTAACATAAATTGTGCGTTTTAACGAGAGCTACATTTTTGTATGTTGAAATTTTTGTCTATCCCTTACGGTTTACAGTTATGCAAAAGTGATTCAGAATGATGAAGGCTTCAGATGCTATTTCCAAACAAACAAACAAAAGTCATGCGCTTAATATCTCATGAAAATATATGAAACATGCTATCAAAATCGCTAGACCCATTTTTGAGAAATTCAAAAATTTAGAACATTTTTTGTAAAGGGTAGTTTCAGGTAGAGGATTTTCCTGAAAACATGTGTCGCATCCTTAGAAAATGAACTTAAACATCAAATTTGGTATTTAACGCACTTTTCTTTTTTGAAATGACATACATTTTTGGATGGAATACACTACTTCCCCTACTTACTATACATGGTAGAGAAAGTAATAAACACACCTGCATACAACACAGAAAAAAGTGTTATTTATGGAGCAGATGTTTGGATATTAAATTCAAGAGCTAGGTCTCAGCTACAATCTATAGAGATAGTTACCTCAACAGATCTGCTAATCAGATACAAATTAACTATTACGAGATCAGGATTGTCATAATTCTAATTGTATCCTTTGTCAGCAAGTAACTTGATATGTATTTTGGAATGAATACCATCATGAAGAAGACAAGCGGGTGTAAAAGGTCACTAAGAAATTAAAATAGGTATATATTTATTTACAAATATATTACGAGAAATATATTATATGTGGCTAAATTCATGCGAATTAAAGTAGAAATGCATTACAGCATTGCTCACACAATGTTTGCGCGACAGTTAGTGAAATAATGAACCATTTATATCCATTCTTCAAGAAACTAGATGGCTCCAAATATTCGGCACAAACTATGTCTTTTTCTACGAAACGGTTCTTTATTGACAATAATTATATTGGACATCATGTAGAATCCCTGGTTAACATATGACAGAACACCCGGTATAGCTACCCACATTTTAAAGATCTGAATATCACTCCAGCCTCCTTTATGTTGAACGAAATGTGTAATGAAAGTATTCCTGTAAACGTTTATTTCCATTAACATGAAGTACATGTTATGAGCAGGGCCCAGATGTTTATGAATGTCAGTTTTTGTTTGTGGTTTCTCTCCGGGGAAAACATAAGCGAAGCACGATTTTATAATGGTGATTAAAATTATGCAATTTTCACCAGTCATATGAAGCCATATTCTGGCTTCTTTAACTTTGTTATTTTCTTGTCGCTTTTCATACGAGAATTATATTCATGTTTTCTCTTAAACTTTTATATTTTTGTCATACTTTTATATTTCTATTGCAGTTTCGCATATGTGCCTGCAGTCGATTTTTCACATCACCTATTCTTGTCCGTAATAGTAGCTCTTCTCCCTGTTACAATGTTGCGTGAAAATAGATCGTTCCTTTTTGAAAACTTTAAAATGTAATTTGCTACTGTAATTCTTATTTCTGATCGCCCTTCAAAATGTGACATTTCATTCTGTGCAGAACTGAAAGTTAGCTCTGGATTGAGAAATTAAATAAATTCAAAATAAAATTAATAAAATATTATTTATTACTGAATGTGCAAGATATTTAAAATAGATTTTCAATATAACGTTAATTTAAGCAGCATTAAATGTTTGAAGATTTCGAAAATGTACCCAAAAAATGTAGGTCATATTTATCACATTTTCGGTCATAAGTGCTTACAATTTGAAACATTTTTAGGTCACAAACATCCGGGCCCTGGTTATGAGATAGTTGTGTGTAGTGATCACATGCTACATGCTATTATCTTGAAAAGCCGCCAGGATCGCTAGTGACATCTTATAGGGAAGGCCATAATTGGCGGCAAATGTTACAAAGACAAAGACTCACCGCCTCCGGCTACGGTGGGTCCCAGAGGATCGAATCTGACCCGATGTTCAGTGCCCGCCTGGTGCGCCTGCAGTAGGTCCGAGAAGAAGCGGTGACGGCGAAGTGCGAGCTCGTCTCGTCCGACGGGGGTGGCAGGGGGCTCGGCGGTGCCGCCTCCCTCGCCGGGAATATCGTCGTCTTCCTGGGAGAGCCACTGTGGAAGAGCTGCGAGGTTGGGAACACCACTACCCCTTTTAGACGGGTGAGGGGTGGCGATCATCCCTCTTGCCACGGCCTGAAGGTCGACAGTGTCCATCTCCACACTACCTTGCCTGGAAGGCCCGGTGAGGTCCGGCGGCACGGCGACCTTGTGGTGCCCCCCCTCTTCCTCCTCATCCTCCGCCTCCTCCTCTTCCTCCTCGTCCTTCACTTCTTGCACCTCCACCTGCGGCAGAGCAGGAGGCCTCTTCACTTCCTGGGGAGACTTGGCGGCGGTAACGTCGTCTGCCGGCGGAGTCACCACCACCACTGGTTCCTGGTTCTTCTCCACCGACACTACATTCTGCTTCGGCTCGTACGCTTCCCCGATGACGGCCTGGGAGTTCTTGCAACCGCAGCAGTTCTTGAACATGGTCGTGGACGTCTCTACGCACTGTAATCGATTCTTCGCGCTCCGCAACAGGCCACGTGAACACGCAGCTCCATCCTAACCCACCCGCCCGGCCCCAAGCCGCCGAGACATCTGCCGGCCGCTCGGGGCACCACAGTTCACGACGCATGGTCCATGAGGCAGCATCCGGGCAGCGCGGCGCGAGGCTTCCACACACGATACGCGTGCTGCTGCAGGGGAGGCGACATTTAAGTGTTTACATTCCCTTTGCAACGTGCCAATCTCGAGAATCACTTTCCTGTTCACTAGTGTGCATAGGCCTAACACCGGGCGTTACTTTAAATAAAGGTACTTAACATTTGTAATAATAGAGTACAGGATGTGCCTTATGAATCTTTTATCACAATTATCCTAAGGGACTAGGTTCAGCGCTTTTGCGTGTTTATATTTCCCCAGATAAGCATCCTCACAATGTAGTAATGCATGTTCTGGAGTGCCAACGTTACAATGTTGACTTCCTTTGCTTCTAACTAGCGTCTGTTATACAATGGCTTAAATAATTACAATGGCTTGCTTTTTAACGCTACTCTCAACTGTTAAAAACAAATTCTTCTGAATATTTATGATAAATAACAGGAAGTAGATAATCTGATGTTTTGCGCTCAACAAACTTTCTCTACTCACTCTTCCACAACTACTCTTTTACCTAGTTCTTGTTAATAGGCAAAACCTTGAATATATGTTTATACATTTGGTTGCAGGTGTAAGAACAATACAGTAAGCTAAAGTGACAGTCAGATTTTTAAAAAGTGGGCCGATAGATGATGTTTGTTTGGCCTTGACAAAAAATGAATAGCCAGTTAGCTGAAAAAGTACAGTTATTTTAAAATGCAAACCAATAACAAAGAGTTTCTCGGAAATGGTTAACGCCACATTAAAAAAGTGAATGTGTTTTTAGAGGTCTGCATATTTATGTAAAATTTTGTCCACCTCCTACAGTTTACCAGTTGTGCAAAAATCATTCAAAATACAAAAGAATTTACAGGCTTTGTGATGCAAATACAGGATGGACTATACATAAGTTATAACTGATCAAGTTTATATAAATTTGTAAATCAAAGTGTTGAAAAGAAGCTATATTTGTTTAGAACAACATGGAAGCCATAACTTAAGGAGAGTCGAGTTCACAACTATCACTATGCTGGGCAAAACAAACTCTAAGGACTGCTGGTGACAAACTTATGGCCCAACTGTATTTTAAATAGTGTTAACAAAACCGGTACAGCCATTTTGGGGTAAATAAAAATAATGATTTCTCCATGTCAAGGTCAGTTTGAAAATCTTTGTGCCTTTTCTTTGGAACATACTAAACCCAACAAGCATGCGCGCGCACATGCACACTTTCTCTACTACATATAGCAAGTAGGGGAGGTATTGTATTCGGCCCAAAATTTCAAGCCGAGATTTATTCGGAAATATGTTTTGAGGTCCCTGAATTTAAAAAAAAAAACATAGGAAAAGGTATGTGTGTCTGTGAACCTCACAAATGCTAAGTGGATTAAAAACCAATGTTAGTATTTCAGATTAATATCGTTCAAGGCTGCCACACGAGACTGAAGAAAATTCCTTCAGCGTAAATTACCCTTTACATTACATGGAACATTTTTCGATAATTTTAATTTTCTCAAAAATGACTAATGATTTTGATTAGTACGCCATACATTTAAGATACTTTTAAGACATGAAATGTATATTTTGAATTTTCTAGCTATAGCCCATGTAGTCCTGTAATAACTTTTGTATAACTGGTAAACTGTAAGAGATAGACCAAATCTTCCTATAAAAAATTTAGGTCTCGTTAAAACACACAAGTTATGTCCAAATGCTTCTTTTGGACTTTTTCAGACTTTTTTCTTTAAAAAAAAAGGGGGAAAGGAATCACAAACCTGGATGTGGATAGTCAGTACAATGTTAGCTGTGTTCGAGTGTTTTTCATTAATAACCTGGTTCAATATGCTTCCTTGGGAATTTCACGTTTCCTCCTTCAATGTGATCCTTAGGTTCGTTTTGTACACCAAGAATAAGCTTGAAGTTTATGATTGCATTCGTCAACAACACCTCCTTAATACAAAGTGTGTTATTAGGGCAATTGTACTTGATTTCAATTTACAAAGTACTTCAATTTGACATTTATTGTAATTATCAGGAGTGAACAAATCATGATAACGAAAGTTATCTGTAATACACATTACATCCACGAATGTAAAGGTCTTGACGTCACACCATGCAGTGCTGCCACTCTTGCAGATAAATAACATACAATTTATTTACAGATTCCTTTTGCCTACATGATTCCCTTTAACCTGCATTCCCCTATACACCGAATTTTATTTATTAAATATGTTACATGATAGATATAAGGCAATATATCAGTTTCTTAAATGAACTGAAAATGTTAATGTTTTTTTGCATACTTATTTATTAACAGACTATTCCACTCATGCCGGATTATCATCTCTTGGTCGTGGTATTATCACATTATCACTTTGGTTATATCACTTCCTCCAAGCGGTTCCGCCAACCTAAACGTTTTCTTACGTTTCTGAACATCTGAAGTATCCATGTGCAGTACACTTAGCGGGCCATTCAAAAATGGCGGACAAAAAACATTTGAGGAACATTCTAGTGAGGATATTGATATTTTAATAGAAGACGCGAAGTCAAACAACTGTAATTTTAAATAGAGTAGTCCTACCTTTAATAAATATTCTACTAACTAAATTCGTTCATTTATATGCATCATATGTCTAACTCCTCATTTCCCCAGATTAAATGCTAAAATTGTCATTGTTCTGACAGCTTACTGGATTAGTGGTAGTGTCAACTGTGAAAACAAATCTTAAAATATATTAATGTTATTGTAAGTACTGTTAATATTAAATAGTATTACATAAATGAATTAGCTATTTCACGGAATACACTAAAGCTAAACAAATAATACTCGAGGTTTTCATATTCGGGATGATTTTTTTCGAGCTTCGCGCTCGCAAAATTAGCGTCATGTAAAACCCTCTTATGGTATTACTACAGATGTTTTAAACAAATGCTTCATTATGCGACTTTCACTTATTTTACAACCTCCTCAAACTGGGCCTCAAGTTACATGTACTCAAGATAGTGTTTATCTAAGCAGGGTTTCCCAAACTACGGCCCGCGAATTACAGTTTGTCACGCTTATGAACACAATTGCGCGCCTGCATAAGATTAATTTATTTACGAATTTCTAACGATTAAATAAAATTGAGTGATCAGTTGTTAACTGATATACAGTGTAGTGGCTTGCTGATTTTTGCAACTGTCTGCTAATGAAACATTTTTCCCTTTGAATGAGGAACAACACCAGTGATCGAATCAACGTAATATCTGAGGACATTTTCCAAAACTGAATTAATGTTTCAACACCGATGCTCAACACTCACCTTATAAAGAACTATAAAGGCGGTAGCTGGTTCACTGAATCATGTAACCAAAGTAACTTTTGCTCGTCATTTTCAGATGTCGCGGTATCATGTTCTGACAGCGTCAGGAAACTCGTTCATTGCTTTTCAATAGAGGTTCAGTAACCTTGGCTCGGTGTTTGAATGTAACATGCTTCTTCTAACTTGCCGATAATATGATTACTATGAAGCCATCGTTACACAACAATAAACACAAACTCAATGCAAAAAATCAAATTATATGCATTTTATGTTATCTAGTAGACGTAAAGTACTGTACTGAGAATAGCTTATGACTAGGGCTAGGAAGTTCATGCATTTGCATGTTTTTTCATAGAGGTTAAAAATGTATGCTTTTACATTATGCACGAATTATGGAATTTTCAGTTATTTGGACATAATTTCATGGTGCATATAACTGCATATTTTCTTGATTTTTGATAAATGCATAATATTTCAATATTATAGCCCCTATATTGCATATTTTAATGACTTTTTTTTTTCTTTTTTCCATCTGTATAATATGGTAAAATCAGGACAAACTCTGAAAGGTATTTTTCCTAATTTAATACATATAACTTGTGTGGCACACGCTCTTCATCGCATTTCTGAGACAATACGTGATTCTTTCCCATTAGTAGGTAGATTTGTGTCCAGTACAAAGAGAAGTTTTGTTAAATCTCCTAAAAGAGTTAAGTTGTTTAGATCAACAGCACCTAATATCCGACTTCCTCCTGCACCAGTGTTAACTCGATGGGGAACATGGGTCAATGCAGTTTTATATTATCCTGAGCACATAGAAATACTCGATGATAATTCATTGGACTCGAAAGATACTTCATCAATAGAAACTGTGTAAAATATTCTGTCAGGCAGTGGGTTAAAAGAGGATCTGCCCCTTTTTCTTTCTTACCAACAGCCATAACGGAATTGGAAGCTGTAGGATCTCCCTTGCATGAATCACTTACTGTCTTTGAAAAAACAATATGTGATCTAAGTTCGGTTACTGGTAGCATAGGACAAAAAGTGAAAGAGAAAGTGAATTATGTAATTTCAAAAAATTCTGGTTATAAACAGATATACGATATTCGAGACATCCTGGAAAGAAAACCATCTGTCACACCAAGAGACTTGACTCTCTCTGTGAAGCAGTTATCATTTAAATATGCCCTGATATCTTGTGACGCAGAGAGAAGTTTTTCACGTTACAAAAGTGTTTTGCGAGACAACAGACGATGTATTACAGTTGAAAATTTGTGCAAAGTGTTGGTTGTGAACTACAATTTAGCAGTTAATACTAGCAGCGGGACGACTTCTGCTTCAACCTCTAAGGAATAAGGTAACTTGATTTATTATTTATACTAACTCGTCTTGTCTACTGCAAAGGGACATTGTTTTAATGAAATAGTGCATATTTCTTGGCGTATTTTCGAGTTTTTAAGAGCATATTTGCATGCATATTTTAGTGTTTTTAGGGCATGAACTTCCGAGCCCTACTTATGACAATGAAACTATAAATTATATTTCATAAATAAAATTTCTTGCAATAACCATTGATAAACTGAGTTGAAAATCACACATTCAGAACATTGTAACTAAACTCAATAAGGCTAAGTATGCAATTTATGTTTAAAAATATGTGTAATATACAAACATTAAAAACTGTATTTCTCATATGTGCAATCCATACTTATGGCATTCCTGCTGACTACTGCTGACTTTGACTCACTTTTCATATTACAAAAGATAATATTCGACGTATGTGAAATTTAAATAGAACTACATCTTGCAGACCATATTTTAAAGAACTTCATATCCTCACTTTACGCTGCCTCTATATTCCAGAAACAGTATGCTTTATAAATAGCAATATCCACTGTTTCAAAACTAATGGTTCCACACACAATGAATTGTAATAAAACAATCTAAATAATGCCAGAACATCTAAAATGGTAAATTTCATATTGGATGAAGACAAATATGTATAACTTATAACTAATAAAATAAAACAAAATAACACGAGCAAATTTAGAAAAAGTACTAAGATGTTCCTGACTCATCAATGTTTTTATAACCTGAAGAAATTCTATGATTGCCTTGATCATACTCTGTGATTATGTATTACTGTTGTTTGGTTATGTATATACATGTTGTCCCAAAATTTGACCGACAAACTTTGCGAGCTGATAGATAACATTATACTAAACACTTTTTGTTAAGGAAAGTTTTTTGCTGTGGTGCTTCGTTTAAGCGTTAGACGAGTTAATGTCCTTGACTACTGCCTCCTGCCCAGTTTAAGTATTTAGGGCAAAATCAACAATGAAAATTAGTATTGCATTTATCTTAGTAAGGCACACAAACTTAAACCAAGAAATAAACACAGAACACAAACATCTCATTGTTTACAGTTAATCACAGCTTTACATTCAAAGCAAATGTTGGAACGCACGCCCATTGCGATTAACACAAAGAGTGCATCGACGTGGCCTATTCTGTCGTACTCTCGCAGAGACACCAGCCATTTCTCTGGTTTCAAAGTTTGTCGGTATAATTTTGAATAGTAAAGCTGTGATTAATTGTAAACAATGAGATGTTGTATTTTGTTTTTGTGTTCTGTGTTTGTTTCTTGGAATAAGATTCTATGCCTTACTAACATAAATGCAATACTAATTTGCATTGCTGATTTTGCCGTAAATACTAAACTGGGTGGGAGGCAGTAGGAAATGACACTAACTCGCCTAGTGCTAAAACGAAGCACCGCAGCAAAAAACTTTCATTAGTAAAAAGTGTTTAAAACAATGTCATCAATCAGCTCCCAAAGTTTGTCCGTGTAATTTTGGGACACCCTATATATACACACCTTGTTGACGGAACTTGTAATTGTAATATATTACTTATGGTGAATAAAGATGCTATACTACTTTTGTATGACTTATTGCAGCGCAACATTGTTTTTCTGTGTATTTTACACACTACTGTGTTGTTATTAGTAGGGGAGAGTGTTGTACCTTGAGCCACTTTTTAAAATATTCGTTATAACCTTGGTTTAATTAACATATTGTGCTTTTCTTCGGTTATTTTTAAACATATCTTAATTGAAAAAAAGCATCAACTTAGCCAAATTAATTTTCATTTAAATAAATAACACATTGCTGCACTGTGGACCAAGGTACAATACCCTCCTGTACCTTCGACCATACTTTAAAAGTAAGGTTTAAAACAATAAATCAAGGTATTTTACGATTTAAGAAAACATTTATTCATTAATTATGAAGCACAAACACATTACATTAGCGAGAAGCATAAAAGTCACAACAGTAAGTTTTCCATTCATTTTCAACATTTTTTTCAGCATCATTAGAATTAATTGTTTTAAGGACGTCTTTTCAAAGCATGTGCGCCTACAGGTTCCCTTTTCTTTCCATATCTGCTACGAGATATATTTGTCTATTATTCCAGCACCGACACACACACACGCGCGCGCGCGCGCGCACGCACACAAAACGTTGAAACCTACTGTACCAAGGTACAAGGAAGTAGTTGTGGCTCAAGGTATACGGGTGTGTGTATATGGCAGCCTGCGCGCTAGGTTATAATGTAATGAAAAAGTTGTACACTTATTTTACTCTCCAAATAATGTGAAATCCAATATCCATTCACAACATAGTTCCCGTAAACTACTTAAAATATAATTCACGAACAACTGAAGTGAGAAGAAATTGCTTTCGAGAAGAAAACGTTTTTTTACTCTTGTGTACACAAGCGTTATGATAAAACCTGCCGACTCATACAGGCACTACACCACGATATAAAGCAACATATGCTCTTGGCAGGACTCGCTAGATGGCAGCATCTCTGTGATAAAGAAACTGGACCAAGATACACTGTAGTTGAGGTACAATACTCTCCCCTACTTCAAAATAGTTCCACATTTTACTCATGTTTTATTCAATAGCATTATTATGCATTGGAAAAACAAAATGCGACAAGATGACGAAATTAGACCAGTTACTTTTCTATCACTTTATTTGTGTTCAAAAATTTTGCACACAAACAGTGCTCTTTTACAGATGTTAACACAATCTACAGTCTTTCGTCATATTACAACTCACAACTATTCTCTTCTTGTCGCCTTGAATCAGTCCTTTCAGTATTTTTCTTCTGTCTCTCATACGCCAACTACGACCAATCACTCCACGCTCGTTAAACCTTCTTTGCGACGCACCGACACACGCATAGCTGTCTCATTCACTGACCGACTCGTAACTATAACTGTTTCCTGGCCTCCTTATATAGCTGAGATAACGTCACACGGACCTTTTGCGAACTCCTTTAAACACGCCAGCGATAACGTAGCTAGATCCTTTTCGAAGGCTTTGGGGAAAACCCCTTTTGGTTCTGCCGCTGATTGTTGTTACCTTGGGCGCCTTTGCTTGCTCACCGACCTGGTATGTAGCGTGAAGCATTCTTCGTTTTGCGCTGTGGCCAGAGGTGGAATATTTATGGAAAATAGTAAGGTATACCTGTAAGATACGGTCATGACCCAAGATTAACTTGCGAGACACGAACGGACAGAAGGAAAGAACAAACATGTCGATGCGTAGCATTATCTCGCGTCATAGACTCTCATTTGTTTTTCTGCGATTCGTACATTTTGGTCTCCGGACAAGGTAAATGTAATGAGGGTAAAGTCACCAAGGCAGGCTACTCAAACGATATTTTATCTTTAGGGTTCGGATTTTTGTGACGTCATGTTTTTATACTGGCTTATTACTTTACTACGTACAGTATGCAGAGGAAGTATTGTATTTTTCATATGTAGGAATGACTAAGACTTACAAGCCAGTACCTAGGGTCAGACGCCTGTCGGGGAGCATAGGAACCTATGTACCAGACGGAGTGAAGACCTGGAAACAGGTGGTCAGCCAAGCACCAGGTATGATAGTGAGGAAGAGGATGACATGAAATGCAGGCTAAATGGATGATTTGAAAGGTGGTGATGGAGCAATTTGTGGAATGAGCGGCGGGGGAAACCGGAGAACCCGAAAAAAAAACAAGCCCAGACATCGCTTCGTCCACCACGAATACCACATGCAGGTCCCTGGGATCGAACCTGGTCCGCCTAGGTGGTAGGCAAACGCTCTAACTGCTCGGCCACGGCGACGCCTAGGAAGTATTGTATTCCACCCAAAAATTCGATGTCGAGATTTCACCGGAAATACCTGAGACCCCCTGTATTTATAAAAAAAAAAAAAACACACATTTTTTAGAAAAAGTTACGCGCGCGCTGTGTGTGTAGCTGTGAACAGAATAACTAAAAACGAAAAGTGGGTTAAAACCAAAGTTGGTATTTAAGTTTAATATCGTTCAAGGATGTGACACGAAGATTTTGAAGACAATTTCTTCCAGTGTAAATTACACTTTACATGGAAAATTGTTCCACAATTTTGATTTTCTCAAAAATGAGTAATGATTTTGATTAATGATATTTAAGATATTTTTATGACACATGAAGTGCTTATTTTGAATTTTCTGATTATAGCCCATGCACTCCTGTGATGACTTTTGTATAACTAGTAAACCGTGAGAGATAGATCAAATCTTACTACACAAAAACTGTAGATTTTGCTAAAACACAATTTATGTCCAAATGCTTATTGTAGAGTGAACCATTTCGGAAATACTCCTTGTTTCTTGTATGAGCTTTGAAGAACGTAAGCTTTCGTGCAATGGAACATCGCTATTCATTTTTTATATGTTAACCGTGCAAAGAGAACGGAATTTGAAAACTTTCAAAAGTTTGATTATCGCTCAAAGCCTACTGTATTCTAATATTCCCCTTGCACCTACAAGGAAATAAGCAATAAGATAATTTCTGTAAATGTTTCTGAACTAACACGAAGAAGATATAGGAATAAGAGTTTGTAAGAATGGTTAGTACAAGAGTAGAGAAAGTCATGTGAGTGTAACACATCAGATTTTTTTCCCATGTGTAATTTCATTTAAGGGTGTTTCTCACGTTGGTGAAAACAATAAATGACCTTTTATTGGTCATGTAAATGTACATTTGACCATATTTTAGTGTATGATTATATATTTGCCAAGTAAAAGAATAAGAGTATACTTTTAGTCATACTTTATATAGTACTTAACACTTCAGATATTTCTATACATATTTCACAACCTTTTCCCTTAAGCCCTCAGTCCATTGTAATATGTTGGGTGACTCGACTTTATTGCATAAACTACAGCGAGATTGAGATTTTCAATAACTTTGACAAAAGTGATTCCTCTTCACTCAAAAATGTACAGTTGTTTTTAATCACGATGGCAAGAAACTTAGTCTACATAAAACCAAATTTACGTGTAATATTTAAGTCTACCCCCTCCTTGAAACTGTGAACATGAAATTGTGTGCTATGTTAAGCGTTGTGAAGGAAACAAGTGAGTGATCGAATGCACGGAGCGGAGTGACTGACAAGGCTAATGAAAAATTACCTCGTGTGCTTGAACGAAATCCTGCGTGTACACATTGTTTAAAATTGTCACAACCTTTGTGGCAGAGAGACAGCAACGGATGAATATGAACCGGAACTTTCTGCTAACGATTTCCCTTATTTCATCACGTGTAGTAGAAGGCCCTACTTGCTGATCCTTCAAGTTTGACTGTCTGAAACTGCTTATGGTTATAAGTGCAATTCTTCTGAATGTTATAAATTATTTCATCTGCAACTATTAAAACTAAATGCATTTTTCGTTTTAAGTTTTCGGTCATATTTTCAGGATATTAGGTCATACTGTGGTAATTTTACAGCATGAATGGGTTTATATTTCAGGAGTTTTTAGGTCATAAAAATCCGAACCCTATTTATCATCAACAATAAGGAAATAGATTCTCTCGATAGCTTCGTACTGAATCTTTTTAACTTTTAATTCTTCACACCCACCAGTCATCCCTCCCTCCACTTATATTCAAATATTGATATTAGGTGAAGTATGGCTTCCATTAATGTCAAATTTGGATAACTTAAATTGATTAAATAAGTACTGGACCAACGATTTCAATTGTATCTCCTTTGTATAAAAATCTGACATGTTCACGCACTTTCTCTACCCACTGCTCTTTAAAGCACTCTTGCAATTTCTGATTATCCTCTCTACTTCATGCTACTTGGTTAAACATTAGAACAGTTCTGAAATGATTTATCATCTTCATCCTGAATGACTTTTGCATAACTGGTCAACCGTAGGCAAAACAAAAATGATCTCGCGTTACGGCACACAATATCATTATTTTTAAGTTAACTATTTCCGATATATTGCCATTTATTGATTTCATTTTTTTTAATTTGCCTTTATTATCGATCAGCGTTGCAGCGCTATAAGATAAGTGAGAATTACAGAGAAATAAAATTAAATACTACATACTAAATAATAATGATTGTGTAACAGGAATGAGGTCAACGTCTAAAGCTCCTTACGGAACAAGGACCCGGTGAGAATGTTGTAGATCTCAAATCTCTTCTGCAGTGTCCGACAGGTTGTTAGTAGCAACAGATCTTGTGGCAGACGACTGCAGATGCGGCTTGAAGGCTGCGACTATGACCCAAGTAGAAGAAAACCGTACCTGGGACCTGATGAGGACGACCAAAGAAGCAATGTCTTATGACGAATGGAAGGAATTCCAAGTTCACCGTGTAGCTGAGTGTTGTGAACAAACCAGGGAGCATGAAGAGCGAGTCGTAGAAGTTTATTCTGAAAGGACTGCATGGCCACAATGTTACGAGAAACCCCACACAGAACAAGCATACGTGAGAAGATGACGAAGAAAGGAGGAGTAAATTAAAAGGGCTGTATTACTATTCAGAGATTTAAAGTTAATCAGAGCATGAAACTTGGAAAGTCGCGAATAAGCCAAGTTGAGTTTACTGTTGATATGAGCCTTCCAGATAAGTCGGCGGTCAAACAGTAATCCCAGATATTTTAGTGCGTCGACCTTGCGCTTCCAAGGTATGTGGATGTTACCTAGCAAAACAGGTGCAGGAAGTGCGGGTTGCTGGAGAGTGAAAAGCATCATTTCGCATTTACTGTGGTTGAGGGCGATGCGCCATCAGTTGAGTCATACAGATTAAGAATCCAAAGAAGTGTGAAGATAATTGCCAGCTACGTGAATATCTTCGTGGGAGGTAAACAAATCTGTGTCGTCGCTGGCAAACTGCAGGGTAGGAATGTCTGAGATGTAGATATTAAAGAGGGTAGGTCCTAAGAGGGAACCCTGAGGTACACCAGCAAGAACGGGTCGAGAGGAGGAACGATCTGAACCTAAAGTGACGGAGAAAATGCGATCCAGGAGGAAACTGTAAATTAACTGATATAGGCAACCAGGAAGAACAGTATTATGAAGTTTAAATAACAGACCACGGCGTCAGACTTTGTCAAAGGCTTGGTTGAAATCTAAGAAAGTAGCTAAGCTATGCTGCTTCCTCTCGAAGGCTTGAGCGAAGAAGCTACTGCACCATAGAATGCAGAAGGCGAAAACGAAACTGAAATAGTGGTGGCACTGAGGCGGCGGACAAAAACTTGCAAATGCGAATATTCACAAGCTTTTCAAAAATTTTGGACAGGTCAGGTAGTGCCCTGGCTTGTGCAGAACTATAACATTAACATATTTTCAGCAGGTAGGAAAATAATTCAAATGGAGTAGAGCGTTGAAAAAAGAGGCGAGAAAGGCATGGGCTTTGCGAGAAAGATTTTTAATACCAATATTGGGAATACGATCATGACCAGGAGTCTTTTTCGATACTAGTGTGAGCAATAGGCAACGAACCTCGCTCGGTGAAGTCAATTTGATGGGCACAGGAACACTCGCAGAAAAAAGAGGCTGGTCCTCTATATCGGAGTTATGAACAGGATCCGCGATTGGATTGGGTGTAAAGGCTCTCTAAAATAGTCAGCTGAAAGCTTGCACTTTTCGCTGTCAGTGCCGACCAGTGGTATCAGAGGTGATTCCCATAGAATGCGGTTGGTTTACTTCCAGAGACTGCTGTCTAGTGGAGAAATATTGGACAGATGGTGATGATATGAAGAATAGCGGTACTCATCAAGCGTACGCTTACCTTGCCTCGTCAAATGACGCTGCTAAAATTGACGGTGCAGTTGATTTGAAATTTTAAACACTCAATATATTTCTCAACTTGGGACCCGCTATTAGTCTCAGTCTCTCTCTCTCTCTCTCTCTCTCTCTCTCTCTCTCTCTCTCTCTCTCTCTCTCTCTCTCTCTCTCTTTCTTGATCAACCTAACAGCATGGAATTTTGCTATTTCACATAGCGACACCCTCTTTAAACACGTGACTATCGCTTTACCTATCGTATGCTACAACTAAGTTTATCTGGATAAACAGGAAATAGAAGGTACCTAAGTTTCTGTACCGATCGTTTGCAGAAAAGTGGGCAGAGAAAGTCATGTGAGTGTAACACCAGATTTTTCCCATATGGGTTTTTAATAAAAAAAACTGACGACATGCGAACAATTGTGATTTATTTTCCGAATTGTACGTATAACCAAGTTGATATTGTCTAATTTGAGACTATTTCTGGTTAAAAATTGTCATAAGTGCTGCCACGGGTGATAGTCAATTTATCTAGAGAATTTGACTATCACGAGTTGCATTTATTAAAACTACTTCACGAATCAAAGGATGATATAGTCTATGAAATGTTATTTAAATGATGTATTGTAATTGCTAACATCTTAAAAGAAACATCAGCACGAATACGTACATCAGCATCCATTGGCACGGCCTACAAGATTATAAGCATTTAAGATGGAAGTTTCTCAGATGCATTTTCTTTTACAGTTACTGACACATAGAAATTATTAATGATTTTAAAAAATCATGAGGTCAATTTTCTCATTCGTTTTGTCCGATTTGAGATGGATAGCCCCTATGTGTGATGCACTGGATTAAGGGGAGGGGGTCATGGGACCTCAAAAGAGCATTTCAGTGAGATCTCGAAGTAGAATAGCACAGATAAGTGGTAGAGAAAGTAACAGAGTTAATTTTCTTATACATGCTTTATAAATGAATGTAGCTGAAAAGGTCGGCTATCTAGAATCCAAACAGTCTACTGATTAGACAGCCAGTGATGCTTTCCTGAACCACGTAGCAAGCAAACAACTCTCTTTAATTAATTAACGGTGCAAGTAGCAGATTTATTGCACTGTTGGGTCATTCATTTTAATAATTAATGAAGGAAACGCCGAGGTCGTAGCCATTCTTTCTAAGGCTGTGTTTCTGCATTGCAACGAACAAAGCCAATGCTAACAGGGAGAATACCTCACCAAGATCTGTTACCGGATGTTATCCTAAAAGAGGAAATAGAAGAGAAGAAAAAAAAAAAAAAAAGAAAATCATTCACATAAATACACTTACGCAACCTAATTTTTCTATCTGCGTCGTGTTAATCGAGGTAAATGCTTCTAGAATACTTTTATACATTTCGTTATAGGTACATGGGCGACACAGAAAGCTTAATGATGCTCGAATATACAAAAAGTACTGTGTTTTTCAAATGGGAAGAGTTCTGATCTGCAGCCAATGAGATACGTTCACGTGCACAGCGTTGCAAGCTTATTATCCACACTCTTTTCATGTGCCCCCCCCCCTCTCTCTCACTCTCTGTGTCCTAGTTCATGCAAATTTACCTGGCGCTAGACGTAAAGGACTCTCTTGGCGCGCGTCAAGCCCCACTCAACATAACACAGCCGGACTCCGATTCGTTGCCGGTCTGGAGGCCCTCAAGGACAAGTTCCTTCCCATTTGAAAAGCACAGTAGATCGATATACAAGACCAAAGATCAGCTTTCCATGACACCTCGAGAAACAAAATAATGGTGGCCAAACACTTCAAATATATTTATAGGTATTGGAAAATTAAAAACAATAAGGAATATCTCGGAAATGGCTTGTGACTAGTGTTCTTACTACATTCGGCACTAAAGACGAGGGACACTGGTGATAAAATAAATTAAGTGCTAATTAGGAAAGGAGTTTTGGGAACAAAAAATCCCAAGCCTAGAAGTTTAGTTTACTTCGACAATTGCCAGTTATGAAGACTCTGGAGCAGGCGTTACGGACTATGTGCCCGCGCGAGCAGTTTTGCCACCCCTTCACTCCTTTCACGTTTCCTGTTCCGGTATGAGCAGTGACAGTACACAGCTGAGCACGTAGCTTACAATACCAGTATGAACAAAGTAACATCTACGCAGCGTAATAGGTTACGTAGTAATTTTCAGGAAGCTTGGGAGCGTGAATATTTTGTTTTACGGAAAGACAGTCCATTGCCTCGTTTGTTCAATTGATATGAAGTATATTAGAGTCGCCGTCAGGAACGAAGGCGGTTGCGCAATAGACAAATATCCAATGACATCACAGTCACGTGTTTTCTAGCCAACAAGATGTAGTTTTAAAGTGCGTGTGTGAGAATATTTTTACAGTGAAATTGAGTAATTCCGAGCAATAAATCCACTCCGTTGTGTAATAGTAAGTCCATTAACTGTTCCAAAGATGACAGAAGACAAAAAAACGTTGCGTTATTCACAGCCAAGTCAGGAAAATGGTGTATAATGTGTATAAATACTTCCCGAGCTAGATGGAAGTAGTGGGAGGCAGTGTTGCCGCTGACGTTTAACAAAGGAATGTGTTGTTTCAGTTCGCGCCATCTGCCACGTGCTTGCGAATCCCCCTCTTTTGCCTCTCAAGAAACATCGCAACGCAGCACTTCCCCTCTTTCCACTACATGCGCGTTATCCGCCATCGTTCCCAACAACTACTATAGGCACTATACACTAGATAGCTATGAATGCTATTCTAATATTATGAAGAATCTTCTCTAAGGATTCAAGATTAGGTTTTCAGATATATCATCATGAAATGTGTTTATTCACCGATCCCGTGTCCTTCATGGCTAACATAACTACTAATACTCTGTAATTAGAGCTAATTCGCTTACGAATCAGAACTCCAATTAAAATGGCACATAAAAAGGACATTGAATTATATGAATCATTGTCTAATGAAAACTTTCCCATGGTTCGTCACCTCGGAGCACAAATGATGTCAATATTTGCATATACTTATATCTACTAAACTATTTTCTTTCAAAAAATAACCAGAATATTGCACGTACTCGGCTTACAGACGATTATGTTTTGTCAGCCTCGGCAAAAAGTGGAGTGGGTGAACTCTGTTGTCTTTTCCTTCTGTGAAGTCTCCCCATGGCTGCTGTGGACGGTCTGTGGCGGGTGCTGAATAGCAGACCTCGCGTTCACGCGCAAGTGCTTTAACAAACACGGTTCATCGTGTCGATTGAAAATGGTTATCCCATAAAAAAATCTGATGTGCTGAACTCATATGACTTTCTCTACTCTTGTACTAATCACTCGTATAAACTGTTATTCCTCTTTATGTTAATAGAGATAAACATTAGTAGAAATTATCTTATTGCTAATTTTCTTGTATATGCAAGAGGGACATGGGAATGCAGTAGGCTTTGAGCGAAGCTGGTCACTATATGAAGACTTTGAAATTCCGTTCTCTTTGCACGGCCAAAAGATAAGGTGAAAGTGGAAGTATTGCAAAACTCACAAATAACAAGGAATATCTCCGAAATGGTTCACTCCACACAAAAAAAAAATTGCATTTGGACATAAATTCTGTGTTTTAACAAGAGCTACACTTTTTCTATAGTAAGATTTGGTCTACCTCGTACGGTTTACCAATTATGGGAAAGTCATCAAGAGTAAACTGGGCTATATGGGCTATAGCCAGAAAATTCAAAATACACATTTCATTGGTCATAAAAATATCTTATATATATGGCATTTAATCAAAATCGTTAGTCATTTTTGGGAAAATCAAAATTTTCGAACAATTTTCTATGTGAAAGATAGTTTACGGTGGAGGAATTTTCTTCAAAATCGCTGTGTCGCATCCTAGAAAGATATTAAACTTATATACAAACTTTGGTTTTCAACCTACTTTTCGTTTTTGAGTTATGCTGTCCACAAACACGCGCGCGCGCGGACCTTTTTCTAAAACTCTCTTTTTGGATTTAGGGGGCCTCAAAACATATTTCCGGTGAAATCTCGACATCGAATTCTCGGGTCCAATACAACACTTCCCCTACTTACTATACGTAGTAGAAAAAATATTAAAATGTATAGGTATTGGAAAATTAAAACTAATAATAACGAATGTCTCGAAAATGAATTTGATTAGTGTTCTTACTGCATGCCGGACTACAGGCCAGGACACTGATATTACAGGAAATGAAATACAAATTGGAAAAGAGATTTGGGAAGAAAACATTCCAGGTGTAGAAGTTTAGCGTACCTCCCCGACATTTGCCAGTTATAAGGACAGAGAAGAAAGGGCAAAGAAAGAGCCTCCGCGAGGAAGGTCCTAGCGGGTTCTGAATCGCGGACCTCCCATTCACGAGTCTGTGCTTCAACAAATACGGCACATCGTGTCGATCGTAAATGATTATCCCACAAAAAATGTGTACAAAGCAATTTGTTGACAATGCATTAAATGATTTATGAAACGCTGTTGTATTGTACATCTCCCCGACCTAGGAAGCCAACCAGCCAGCCGTCCGGATGTGTCACATTTCTGAGGTTGGGCGGCGCAGCGCGGCGCTGTAACAACAACTAGAGGCCCGGCCAACCACGCCAGCCTCCCTTCTCTCGGAACCCCAGTTTAGTGTTTGCCGCCGCGACCCCAGTATGCACGGCACGGTGCTGGTCCTAAATGTCAAAGGTCGGGAGGTGACCAGGTCAGGGCCGTAGTACCCACTTCTCATGTGGGGCGCCCTCTCGCAGGTAAGCTTTTACTTTGTCTCACAACACGCATGCATTTTGATATCTAATGCACCTTAATTTTAAGGACAGTGGTACGTGTGCGAAGCTCAAAATAGTGTTAAACTAGATATATTTCAAAATCAGAATTTCACGGGCTTAGTTCTGTCATAAGATAATACAAATTAAACCACCTATTCAATAATTTTTGACATGCTTGATAATACATTTGTAACACCACTTCATAATTTTTGTCAACAGTGAGATCTATAAATGACATTTTAAACCCCTGTTACTACTTAGGGACAGATACCTGCCACAGTTTTGTTTACAGAACTTCCAATTTAGGACACAAAGTACTTAAAGATGAACAATATGAGCGGATTAGTTCTTTTTGTCCAGTTAAATATAAACTGAAGAATTTGTGTATAGAAAAAACTTTTAATTTTTAAAAATTCAATATATAGCAGAAAAAAAATTATTCTTCCTTCCGCTCACTTTGTTAAATTAGATGGTTTCTAACATCACAAAAAACTTCAGCCCTCTAACTTAAGCAGCTTCTGAGAAAAGTGTATCCAAATCTGTAAAATTTAAACTTAAGGGAAAATGCAAATAACTAAATGTGTTTTATTTGGCAAACTCACTAACATTTAAAACATTCCTGCACCATAATCTCCTTGCTCCAGCGGTTCTTGCTCCTTACTCTTACTCTTCAAGGTGTTTTTCTTGATTCTAGCCCCTTTGGTCAATTCTTGAGTAAACTATTGTGCAGTTATGAAGTTACAGCAAATTTAATATCGATAGTGATACTCATGTTTAAAGAGGCGTCACACAGCAGATGCCATATTTAAATCTCCATTTAAAGGGCTTAAATATTAAGAATACCCATATACATCATTGGATTCGTGAAATCTAGTAGATTTTTATGGGGCAAAAACAAAAACAAGTCGATTTTTTTTAGCCAATCTCACGTTTTGCTATTAGAAGCGTTGGTACCCTTCAGGTAACTGAACAATAGATCGCGGCAGTTTTACATTCTCTACCACATACTTATACTAGGTAGAGGAAGTGTATTCTACCCAAAAATTCCACTTCCAAATTTCATCGAAAATGCGCGTTTTGATCAAACTTGATACCCTAGTTCAACATCTTCCAAGGATGCGACACGAAAATGTCAACAAAATCCCCAACGCTTCAAACTATCCTAGTGGAAAATGTTTAGTTACTTTTTAGTTTCTCAAAAATAGCTCTAACAATATTGGTTAAAACGCCATATGTTTAAGATATTTATCTCAATGTATTTTTTGTATAACTGCTGAAATATAAATGGCCAAAACGTGCTGCACAAAAATTTTAATCTTAAACAATTTATGTGGCATTAACCATTTCCGTGATATTTGTTGCCATCAATTTAAATTCTCCAATATGTTTATCTGAAGTCATCACTCACTTGTTTCTCGCGATGCCATAGAAAGAAAATGGACTATTTATTGCATATAGCGACCCAACATTTTGATTGTGCCCTCAGCCTCCAGTGCTTTGACTTTAAAATCTGTATGCATTTTTTGTTTTTTCTCAGCTCTTTTGCTTGTTCAAAATGTTTCACGCGATGGAATTTCACCCAAATTTTCATTGTACTTTCTGTAAAGTGAAACAATTAAAAGTAATGTACATATTCTTGTGTGTTATAAGAGGTTTCAAGATTGAGTTTTAAAGCAAAGTTTATCTGTAAAAACCAGAGCTCTACAAATATAACGCTTTACAAATTTTCTTTTGAACTAAAACTACCGCGAAAACAGTACAGTTTCCTGCTCTATGATTGATCACATATAACAGGCATATTCAAAACAAAGATCACTTTCAAAATCCCATCGTGCTGAATGTCTGGCATGAGACAGTAAAATTCAATTTTGAAGCTCAATAACGTTAAAGCAAAAAATATTGTTGCACTCACATGACTTTCTCAACTCACACATAATTTGTACAAACCTTAACTACCCATGTTAATCGAGATAAACGTTTGTAGAAATTGTTTCATTGAATACTTATTTTAAAGTACCACAGGTTAGACGATTACAGAAGACTTTAAGCAATAGTCAAAATATTTTAAGAGCCGGTCGTTAGGTGATGGCTTTGAAATTCCGTGCTCTTGACCTGAGAGTAATAGGGAGGAGAGAAAGAGAGGCAGAGGAAAAGAGAGGGGGAGAAGAGAGGTGCGAAAAGGGGGAGAAAAGGAGAGGAGACAGGTGAAAAAGAGAGAGAGGGAGGAGAGAAAGAACGAGGAGGAGTAAGGGAGAAAGAGAGAGAGGAGAAAGAAAGGAGATGGAGGGGAGAGAGCAGAAAGAAAGGAGGAAAGGAGAGAGAAAGAGAGGGGCAGAAAGAGAGGGGAGAGAGAAAGAGGGAAAAGAGATACAGGAAGGGGAGAAGAGAAAGATGGAGGTGAGAGGAACGAGGGAGAGGGAGGAGAGGAGGGGAAAAAGAGAGAAAGAAGATACAGAGAGAGGAGAAATAGATACACAGAAGAGACGAAAAACGACCTCCCATTATGTTTATGTCGGCCAAATTGCTTGGATTTGGTTCCCCCCCCCCCCCCATTCTCATACATCTATTACACTCATGTATTTATTAGTGTCTAAACCAGAGTTGCAGTTGCATTCAGTAAGGGAAGGAATTGAAAATGCTGATAGGATAGTTTCTGGACATCGTGAGAAGATTATTTTTTTCACTTGTACCTAAAGCATGAGCGTCGGCAGACATTTTTCCAGGTGGGGGGGGGGGGGGGGCCACATGTTTGACATTTGCAATCAGATAATATAAATTCATTATTTTATTGCCAAAATTTATATTTGTTGCATTTAACCACATTAATTTATGCTAAATAAAAATTGATCTTTACATTAAAATTAAAATAGTAGTTTAACAGTCAATAATTGATTGCCCATTAAGTTCACCAACGTCCAGGAGGGCGGCCCCCCTCGCTCCCCCCCCCCTTCGCGAAGCCCATGACCTAAAGCATAAGAGTCTAACCAGATCGTACATTGTACATAAAGGGTTGGCAATGTGAGATGGGGTAGATTTTTTTTAAGTTGTGAGCTATAGGAAAGTTTTCAACAAATCATATAGCTCAAGTGCACAAAATATGTGCGTGCCCTGACTTGTCAAGTAGTATAGTTTTGTGTACTAGAGAATAACAACAAACACTTGAAAAGCTAAATAGTGCAGATTTTTACATAAGGGGCTGACAATAAGGTAAGGGCAGTGTTTCTGGAATTGTAAGGCAGTCTGATTTTCACAGGCTCCTATAGCATACATTGTCAGTCTTCCACAGAATGTTGGTTTGTATATTAGAAGTCGAAAATAATGTAATGGACGCTATAGACAAGATAACTTCGATGTCTTCTAGACCACGGCCTACAAGTCCGGAAGAGATAAACTTAGCTAATAGTCAGGACGCCTGCTGTGTTTATACATTGGACGCTATAGAGCTTATTTTTGTCAGATACTAAAACAGGGGTGCTCAACAGGCGAGTGCACGCTCCCTTCCCTTGATCATGTTATTTTCCCCACACCACTGACCAAGGCTAGGTGAAACAGACCTGCAAGCAGAGGCGGATGGCGCGGAGTATCGTAGTACATGCAATTCAATGGGAGGACGAACATCTTTGTTTTCGAGATGATGATAAAGTGCTTGATTTGTAAGACTGGTAGTTACACATGTTTACCATTTCCCTTGCTTACGTTCCGTGTTCACGATAAACGTTGTACAACGCATTCTCTTCACAGTTTGAAGATCTAAAAACATTCGAAACCAAAACCCAATTATTCTGTACTTTTGAAGTTTTCAAGCAGTGAGGCTTCACACCAGCTACAAAATATGAAACTACTTGCATTGCAGAATTCCACGATCGTAAAATGTTCTGAGAAAGAAGGGTGGGAATTATTTAGGTCTCTGCCCTGCTGTGAGTAACCGAGATTAAGTTTGTTTGCATCTAGTTTAATAGCAGTCTTTGGCTCCACTTATATCTGCGAACAAACATGTTCAAAAATGAACTACATTAAAAGTGAGTATCGCAGCAAGATAAGTGACAATCACCTTGCTTATCTTTTAACACTGTGCACTTCATCTTTTGTACCAAATATTGAAGACCTTCTGAAACGTAAATCGTGCCACAGAAACATCGTGGGTTAATCAGGAGTAGAATATGAATGTGCACGTCTTTGATTTCCTGTACGTAAAAATGTGCCGCCACTGGAACTCAGTAACCACGGATAAATGCGTCATTCTGTCCCAGCGGGTGGAAGGAGGTGATTTCAACTGCCCCTAACTTGCCTTCGATTGAGCACCGCTGTGCTAAAACCTCTGCTCAAGATCATTCAAGGGGCTATCATTCAGCCACCTCATCATATAAAGTTGTCTGCTGCCAACAATAAATTAATCCTCTAATGTCTGTTACCAATACATCCGCCACAAGTCACAAATGGACATATTAACTGAAATGCAGAAACAAATCCTCATATTTAGGACATTCAGTCTCCACTGAGGCACTTACTGTCGCAGCAAATGTCCCTCCTATAGAACTGGAATTCAGATTACGAAAGATATCCGGGCGCTAACACAAAACAAAAAATCTGATGTGTTGCACTCACATTACTTTCTCTACTTTTGTACTAACCATTCTAACAAACTCTTATTCCTATATCTTCTTCGTGTTAGTTAAGATAAACATTCGTACAAATTATCTTATTTCTTATGTCCTTGTAGGTACAAGGGGAATGTTAGAATACAGTAGGCTTTGTGCGACAGTCAAATCTTTTTGACTTTTGAGATTCCGTTCTCTTTGCACACATAACATATAAAAAAAAGAACAACGTTGTTGCATTTCGCTAAAGTTCTAAGTTTTCCGAAACTCACACACATAACAAGGAATATCTCCGAAATGGTTCACCCTACAAGAAAATTTATTGAGACATAAATTATGTATTTTACCAAGATCTACAATTTTTGTATTGCAAGATTTTGTCCATCTCCAACGGTTTACCAGTTATGCAAAATTCGTCCAGAGTGAACAGGACTACATAGGCTATAGCCAGAAAATTCAAGATATACATTTCATTTGTCATCAAAATATCGAAATATCAAAAATCAAAATCGTTAGAGCCATTTTCAAGAAAATCAAAATTTTCGAAAAATTTTCCATGTAAAGGGTAGTTTAGGGTGGGGCTATTTTCTTCAAAATCTTCGTGTCACATCCTTGAATGACAAACTTAAATACCAACTTTGGTTTTTAACCGACTTTTTGTTTTCGAGCTATGCTGTCCACAGACTGACAGACTGACAAGACAGACACACGGACACACACACGGACCTTTTTCTAAAAATGCTTTTTTTGGATTCAGGGGGTCTCAAAACATATATTTCCGGTGAAATCACGACATCGAATTTTTGGGTGGAATACAATACTTCACCTACTTACCAGTAGAGAAAGTAAAACATGTCAGTACTGCTACCCGATTAGTAAAAGCAGAAATTCCGAGAAGGGAAGAGTAACCACAATCCCCATATATTGCAGTAGAATTTACAGGCTCTGGATGAGGAGACTAGACTGTCTACACTGATGGATCAGAAACAGAAGGAAACAGTTTCCCAAAATCGACCAAGCTCCATCACCAGTGAAACGTATTTCAAGCCGAGTTACTCGGAATTCAAATGGCACCAAAATGGATGAAAAATTGCAAAAGACCTCTGACTAAATACGCCATAAACATCGACTCACAAGCAATTAATAAAAACAAATCAATCAATCCAATTGACAGATCAGGGCAGACGTCCAAATTCTACTGGATCCGAGGACACACTGGTCAGTGCGGGAACGAAAAGGTAGACTTCCTCGTAAAAACAGACTCAAAGTGTCAAAGAATATGACATAATACCTCTCCCATTTTAAAAACAAAGAATTCATCAATACCACACAAATATCGGGAATGCAATGGATACATCCTCACACAAAGGCCACACCCGAGATTCATACTTGCACAATTCCTTACAAACCATGGACCATTCCAACAATATCTACACACAATATTGGAAAAGCAATCTCACCGAAGTGCCCATGCTTAGTTCACTGGAAGCTGCAAGCCAGGAACAGACCAGCTCACATCAAAAACCCCAAGAACCTTCTCCTCAAGGCACCACGACTTCAAAGTTGAATATCTTGGCCTTCTCAACAATTCTTTTGATTGTCCAGTTTCATATTTTTAATTTTCTCAAATAGTTCATAACATCATTTTCGGTCAACCAGCTGCTCTAGTTCCAAAAAGTTTCCATTTACATATTCTTTTCACTAGCCTTTGATCTTCCATTCTCTTAACATGTCTAAGCTTAATCTCATTGCCCTAATGAAATGTACACTATTTTGGTTATTATTAATTCATTTATTTCTTTATTAGTTTGTATTCTCCAGTTGCCAACTTTATTTCCTGGCCCTCCAAGGTGGGGGTTGGCCGTGAGGCTAGCGACCTTACTCCGGAGAAAAGTCTTGGTCTTAAATTTCAACAAGAAAAGTGTTACATCACCACGTACAATCCAGTTTACAAATGCAATCTTCGAGATATTAGATTAAAACTTTCATAAGTGTAGGTGATTAAAAGTGAATGCTCTTTTAAGATACTAACAATCAGTACAGTGAAGTAAACGCTCACAAAAACCTAAAACAAGCACGAAAATCTCGGCTCATTTCTATAATATTTACATTAATTCAATGTACCGGGAAGTCTTAACATTCGCATGTATAAATACACGGTATTTCTCAGATCAAATATTCTGCGATATACCCACAGGGCAAAACGCAGGTTGTAAAAACTTAACCAACTATAAAAAAGAAAACAACCAAAACATTCCTGATAGTGATAACAATCAGCGGCACCACAGGGAAAATTTATGATATGAATGCGATATACGACCCCCTCCTACATTAATTCAATTTTAAGAACTGTAATGTTCGCAATGATGTGCCACAAATGCGATCTGTTATCCATATTCAATGAAATGGGATTGAAATTGAGTGACATGGATATGAATAAACATCTCCTAAACCTCCCCCGGATTAAACAAAAATGTTCGCATTTTTTATCTGTTGATGTCCGTTTGGAAGAAAATGCCTTTTCAGAGCTGAAACAATTACCTAATCGACCTAGCACTTTCCACTATACAAACATACGAATTCTCTTTACAATAACAGTACAGATCACAACATGACTTATTTATAAGATGTTATAATTGACTGCTTAGGACTAACGCTGCTACCGATTGTTGTTAGCGGCTGTTCCCTACGACTTAGCCGCCGGTTAAGTTGAGATGTTACGGTTAAGCGAACACTGGAACGCAGCATCATCTGGACCAAGTTGTTGTTTACGTGGCGTATTTCCATGTAATCGATACATGGCCTCTTTAAACTGTGCTACACTTTACAGCGGCGGCTCGTGCAACGCCCCGTGCACCTAATTGTGATACCCTTCCACTCTTGTCTCAACAAATTATCTTCAAATATTCTATCACCTGACATGCTACTCTGTCCCAAACCTCTGTCTTCATAATCGTTCCTTACTTAGCATATAGCTTCCAAACAGTGTCTCAGCCAGTTATTTTTTCTATTTCTCATAGGATTTACTCTAGTTCTTCATTCACTTAGTCTCCCTAAAACACCCCCATTCCTATTTTATGCACTGCATTTTGTTCCCATATGTTTTCACTTCCAGGCACTTCCTCACTTCGTCGCAAAACCAAAGTTTCCACACTAAAGCTCCTAACTAATAGGTCCCTTAGTCTCTTCTTCAAATGTCCATGGCAAATCTTTACTTTTACTTTCTCTAGCACCTACATACACTAGTAGTGCCTTCCAGCGAAAACATTGACAAAAATATAAACGAAAATGTGTTTTCAGACCCCTTTAACAAAAAAGAAAACATTTTCAGGAAAGTCTTTGTAAACGCATAACTGAAAAACGAAAAATTGATTAAGTACCAAAGAAAATTCTCTCAACCCCAGTTATACTTTGTCTCAATTTTGTTTGTTTCATAAAAAAGTCCGATTTTCGTTAAAATAACTGACGTAGCAGCTATGCCCGAGGCTATAGGATGGTCGGCGCCGAGCAGTCGGAACCGTAAACAGATAAGACACAAACACAATAGGTGCTATTGCCAGAGAACTAGATGTTTCGACATCTCGAACGCTCTGTTAAGTTACTACGGCTATATAAGGAGCGCTCACACGAGAGTGGGGAAGTCTGGCGAGTGAGAAGGTTTGGTCGGAGGAAGTAAGTCTAGCGGAACGAGCAATTGAGCCACCGTGTGCAATGAGAAGCGCTGTTTCCGGAGCGAGTTGTTGACTGTTGCTGCTGTTATTGCACGGAATGGAGACTCTCTAGCGAGTGAATCCCCCAAAAGAAGAGGTGGTACAGTTGTGCAGTAACCACTTCCGAGAAATTAGTTATGGTTTGAATAAATTTAATGAAACGGGTAGTGCCGTGTCACTCACCTGAAGGAGATAAAAATGTACGTTGTAAGTAGTTTGTAGAAAAGTGAGTAGGCAATACGATGTATGGAAATTTCTTTGTGCCATCGTTATTCTGTTTGACTTCTTTACAACAGTTCATATTACTATTTCTGATAAGTTGCAATCCAGTTCAATTTGAACTCTATCTTCCTTCTCACTCAGTTATTCGCATGAAGTATTTCGTTCCAATCAATGAAGTACCTAATCACAATAAAGCTGACCACTTTGGAGGGATAACTTTCAAACATTCCCAACAAGTTTTGTTATTTACGAAATTTCTGGAGGATCAACATTTAACAAGTTTGTATACGTAAGTCATTTACCGCGTGAAACAATATAGTTCCTAACACTAACAAGCATAAGGAAGAGAATCAAGATTCGAAATTACTCAAAAATCATTCAGAATGAAGAGGACTTCACAGAAAATTCTGACGAGCCTACACTGACGTAGGTTGGTAGAAGTCTGCGCGGGCTCAAGGCAAGCCCTCGGGTCTAACTTGAAAAGTGTTCGTCGGGCTCGGGCCGGGCTTGAGAATTAAGAGATATAAAATAATTTATTATATCGTTTGGCCGAACCTAGGATTGTCGGCCCGTGCAGGCCTCTACAGGTTGGCCCTTCGAACACACCCGGATGGATGGTGTGTCCAACAAGGAGCAAGGAGGAAGGGAAGATCGGCGATGCTGTCTACCCCATGCAGTGTCTGCCCCGGGAGAAGATGTCGGTGGCGCTGGTCGGGACGACCAGCCCTGAGGGGGGAGTAGTGCGGTGTTGGCACGGAGGATCTATGCATCACTAAGCGCCGAGCTTCCGTACGAGAAGCATTCCTCATGTTTGATATTCCGTGACTGACATCACATTGCTAAGACATTAAGTAACTTCATGTCGTTACGAGTTCTGGTTGTGAGTTTTCAAGTAAGAAAAAAAGTAAGCGGATTGAGTACGTGTTTATGTGTGATGTAAGGCCAGTACGAACGTAAATGATGAACATAAATAATTAAAAGATAACCGAACGATATATTTGTCAATATTTTTAGTCTAATCTAACCGGGACATACATCGTGAGCACGCAGCCATAATACATCATTTGAAATGGTTCAGGATCTCACCTAATGCATGCCTAACCTAATCTGGTCTACCCTAGCCTGCCCTAGACCAAGCGCCCTTATCCTTAGACAAACATTCAGTATGCAAACCTGTATCAACTTAACCTAACTCCTAAACTCCTTGCACGCAAACGTTCTGAAGGGCAGAAAAATTCGTAATCGTTCGATTTGATGATGTTCACTATTTAAAAATAAGCGCTCCTGCAAAGTTTGGCCAATCGAACGCAATTGGTTTGTGAGAAAAATGAATTCATAGAACGAAGGCGTGAAGCATGCTTTCTTCCTGAATAATACTAATAATGATAATAAAAACAATAACTTCTACCTTAATTTATGGTAAGGTACATTGTTAGTTTTGAAAAAATGTACAGCAATAATGACAGTCATTTAAAGTGTGTGAAACATAACTTCTCTCTACACCAACATTTGATACCCCCTTTTTTTTTAATTAACGTCCTACAACATTGTGTCATATCGGACGGTGAATGAATGAAATGGGTGAAATGATGCTCAAATGAACCCGAGGTCCATGGAGTTTTAAGTTACCCGACGTTCGTCTTCTCAGGGTAGGGAAAACCTCGGAAAAATACTTTACCCGGATAACTGACCCTAAGCGAGATTCGAATTCGCGACCTCTTGAACGCGAGGCAGACACGCTAACCATCACGCTACCGAGGCGGGCGATAACATTGATGACATTTATCACAATATCCTTTCAAATTTTGGAAACAGTAGTCAGTTGTGTCCTGAAAATGCTTACAAGTCTATCAAGTGTGTGTGTGTGTGTGTGTGTGTGTGTGTGTGTGTGTGAGAGAGAGAGAGAGAGAGAGAGAGAGAGAGCAGCAGCATAACTCAAAAACGAAGAGTCCATTAAAAATCAAATTTGGTATTTAAGTTTAATTTCTTTCAAGGATGCGACACAAAGGTATGTCAAATGATATTTTTTATGAAGTGAACCATTTCGGAGATATTCCTTGTTATTTGTCAGAATTTTGCAATACTTCTCAAATGGGAGGTCATTATTCATTTATCTCTTGGGCATGCAAAGAGAACGGAATTTCAAAGTGTTCATAATAGCGACCACTCTTAAAACATTTGACGATCGCTTAAAGCCTACTGTATTCCCACATCCCCCTTTCTCCTAAAAGAAAATGAACAATATAAAATAATTTTTACAAATGTTTATCTTGATTAACGTAAAGTAGATAGAGGAATAAGTGTTTGTAAGAATAGTTTGTGCAAAACCAAGTCACGGGAGTGCAACACATCAGATTTTTTTTATTCAGGGAGTCTCAAAACAAAGAACGATCTAATGATGTTCATTTATTAGCACCAGTATAGCGGCAAAATATGGGAAGTTCTACTAACTTAACTAAAAGTGTTTTTAAATGCAGTGTCGAAAGCAAAAAGAAGGAGGATTACGGTCCTAAATGGTTTAACAAGAGAGGCTTTCTAGAGAAAGGACAGTATCGAAGACTTCTGCGCAATGCACCGCCATACACGTTCGCTCGGGGAATTACACGGAAGTCAAGAGACCGCCGCGGGGACTACTTGAGGGCGGCACACAGGCATTCAACAGATATACCATCCCGTACCTCACAATTACACCTCGGATTTTAGGCTAAATGATCATTTTTCTTACATAACGACTAAACTAAAACTATGTAATATATATGTACTTATGGTTCGTATATAGAGTATGAATTGGAAAGAGCTTTATGTGCCGAAACATGTATTGTACCATTTGTGTTTCAGTATTTTTTGCTTTCTCTACTACATAAAGTAGAGAAACTGTTGTATTCCACTCAAAAATATTCTTTCCCTAATGGGATAACCCTTCCCGTATGGAGGACTTACAAGGCAGTGCCTAGGGTCAGACGCCTGTCGGGGAGCATAGGAACCTATGGACCGGAAGAGCAAACACCTGACAGCGGGTGGTCGGCCAAGCACCCAGTATGACAGTGAGGAAGAGGAAGATATGAAATGGCGGCGAAATCGATGCAAGGAAAGGTGCTGATGGAGCAGTTGGTGCAATGAGTGACGGGGAAACCGAAAAACCCGAAGAAAACCCGCCCAGACGCCGCTTCGTCCACCACAAATACCACATTCGGGTCCCTGGGTTCAAACCCGTGCGGCCTTGGTGTAGGCGAACGGTCTAACCACTCGGCCACGGCGCCGCCTCCACTCAAGAATTAAAAAAGAAAAATCCTCTGATCCCAAACTAACCTTTACGTGGAAACTTCTTCGAAATCGACTTAACGATTTTTGTTAAAATTACCGTGACATTTACATGACAAACAAAATGTAAATATTGGATCTTTTTTGGGAATAGACCCTGAAGTCCTCTTTATTCTGAATGACTTGCATTACTGTAAAATCGATTTACACCAAATCTTACTGCATAAAAATGTAAGTATACATCGTTAAAGTACACAATTTGTTATATACTTTTTAAGTTAACCATTTCCCAGATACTTCAGATTTGTTACAACTTTCAAACACGTATACTTTTATCAAAAAGATGGACCAGAAATACAGAGACCAAAAACATCCGAACCGCTGTGCGGTGTTTTTCCACTGCGCATATGGAAACAGGACAACACGCAGCTGCTGTACACAAGGTTGCGCGGTAAACTTGTTTCTCTCTATTACACCCACCTGAAGCTATTAACACTGAAGCAATATAATCCACCAATATCACAAAGTATGTAAAGACCAATAGCTTCACTTCAATAAAATTGAGTTGTACTCAATTTGTGATATTGGATTGTATTTCTCTGCTCTGAAAGTGCACTGCACAGCGTGTATTTATTTGCTTAGCTCGCCAAGTGAAAGTGCAATTTGGAGAAAGATTTCCAGGGTAAAAGTTTCAGGTCGTACAACAATCCATGAACTTTACAATACATCTCAGGCCACAGGAAGTGTTCAGGATCAGAAATCTAAAATCCGGCGAACGGTTCTTTAGTCAATTGCTGTACCGCGCCATTATAGTTACGCAACAAAACTTGCATACTCCAGTGACTAGTAACATGTCCGATGAAATTTTATAACACAGCGGTAAAAATACGATGGGTGCAATCACATAACTTTCTCTACTCTTGTACCATTCTTACAAACTCTTATTCCTCTATCTTCATGTTAGTCGAGATAAACATTTGTAGAAATTCTTATTGCTGATTTTCTTGTAGGTGCAAAGGGAGTATAGGAATACGGTGGCAGTTTCAGCACCTTCTTTAATAGTATTGGTAAATAAAGCCTTCAAAAGTAGTTTTAAAAATGCATCGGTTCTTCCGCGCTGTTCTGCGACAGCGGCAGTCGGCGGCGAGCGCCGAGGACGCGTACAGGCAAAACAGCGCAGCCGGTTCGGAGTCTTTTGGATCACCCGTTAGTATAGTGGACACAGTTTATCGGCAGTTCCCAAGAATTCAACATGGCCGACATTACACTAAACACTTGACTAAAGTATCTCAAAAAGCAGTCCTGCCAACGTACATAATAAAGGCATTTCTAACCTCAAATATCATAGGATTAAAGTATCACGCTTTCAAACAATAATAATGCTTGAACATCGTTACCACACAACACATGATGAACGTACTCACCTTCGGCAAATTTTGTTCTGCAATAACACTTTTGGATAATATCACTTCCGAGCGCTAAATATTGTGATATTTAATGCATTACTGTGTAGCGAACACAAAAATAACAATAGTAACTATAACTGCATATATTGCTCTAAAACAATTCAAGACAAAATCACGCAAACACGAGCAGTACGTCCACAGATTGATTAATTAATACAGCGTCTAAACAGAATCTTGTTTTATAATCTATCGGTTGGAACTTTCTGCAACGCGTTCATAAACAAGCTCTTCTGTGGCAACATAACAGACGCAATAACACCAGCTATGGCCGTACCTTTACCATGGTTATGTCACGAACAGTTGGCGGCTCTAATGCAACCTAACGGATGGAATATCACCAAATATAACCAGACTGCACCATAATGGGGGAAAATGTCAAGGTTGTTTTTTGGGGTATTTCAATAAGCTGCGCCTACTATATACTTCTCGTTCGAAGACAGAGGAATGACTAACCCAACACTCAGTAAGCAATTCGCCATCTCATTCACTAGCATTTCTTACAATGGACTCGCCTGTTTTTTGACAATGCGCTGTGTGTTATTACAAAATGAAGCAAATAAGTTTATTGTTTCGTCACTGTATTTTGGTACTAACACTTCAAATGTTTTAAGAGGTAGTAGCTATATGATGGCTTTGAAATTGTTCTCTTTACAAGCCCAAGAGATAAAAAATAAATACCGGCCTCCCAATTGAGGAAAGTTTAAGTATTGCAAAACTCACACAAATAACAAGGAATGTCTCCTAAATGGTCCACTCCACAAAAAATGCATTTAGACTTAACTTGTGTATTTTAGCAACATCTATATTTTCTGTATAGTATGATTTGGTCTATCTCTAACGGTTTACAAGTTATGCAAAAGTCATCCAGAGTAAACAGGACTACATGGGCTATAGCCAGAAAATTCAAAATACACATATAATTTGCCATAAAATACCTTAAACATAGAGCTTTTTAATCAAAATTGTTAGAGCCATTTTAGAGAAAACTAAAATTTTCGAAAAATATTCCATGTAAAGAGTAGTTTGGGGTAAAGGAATTCTCTTCAAAATCTTCGTGTCGCATCCTTGAAAGATATTAAACTTAAATACCAACTTTGGTTTTAAACCGACTTTTCGTTTTTGAGTTATGCTATTCACAGACAATTACACAAGCGCGCCGGACCTTTTTCCAAACGTTCTTTTCTTCTGGATTCAGGGGACCTCAAAGCACATATTTCAGGTGAAATCTCGACACAGAAACTTTTGGTCGTATGTAATACTTCCCCTACTTACTATGCGTAGTAGAGAAAGTAAAAATATGATGAACAATTGAAAAAATCACGTGATGCCGTGGAAGCGTACTCTATAAAAATTTTCACGTCATGAAGGCACAATGTGCTCTTATGGACCATGCTTTTCTTATGGAAGATACAAGTGCGCCGTTGCCAAATGTGTGTGTTTTCAAATGCGACTAAAATATACTATGAACATACATTTCGGTGTGAAATGTGTCTAAGAATTCTATGGTATGCAAGATAAACCTTTTATAACTGTACATTTTTAAAAATAATAAAATCTAAAAGTTTGATGGAAGCAGATTTTTTAACATATTTTTCGCTCCGAACGTTTAAACATGGTTTTAAACCGAAGAAATTGCAATGAAAAAAGTCTGGATTATTCGCTTGCTTTCATAGGCCACGTTGGTATTTAGATTATATTAATATGTCTAAACACATTTTTTAAAAAACAAAGTTTAAAACAAAGTGCATTCTTCGTTTATACAATGGAAAATGTCGCTGGCTAATTCTCGTTCTGCCAACATAAAATTTTCCAGCGACAAAGTTGTCAAGGAAATAACGAAATTATTTTTTGTATACCTACATAAAGAACGTCTCCAGCACCAAGGCACATCACTATTTAAAGGCAAATGTTTGGAGCACGCGCCAACAAAACCCGGTTCTCCTGTTTTGGAGATGATGAAAACCAGATGTTGTGTGACAGTTGAAGGGCCGATAAGGTATTGTACTTCAATTGAGGTTTTCAATAGGTTTAGGGAATCCGAGATGTGAGCAAGTTTTACAAGTTGTCTGCTAAATCGTGTGCATTACAGTTAAGTGACCAGTGCGGAAAGGATCGCAGAAAAAAGGGCGAAATTATTAAACAATTCTTAATTATTTAAAGAAAAAGAACCCCAGACACAGTGACTCGCTTATTTTAGTGAACTTTATAAGGCGACTGGTGTGGGTAGGTGTACATTTTTTAGATTAAGAAAAGAATGTAAAAAATCTGATGTGTTGCACTCACATGACTTTCTCTACTCTTGTACCAACCATTCTTACAAACTCTTGTACCTCTATTTTCTTCGTGTTAGTTGAGATAAACGTATGTACAAATTATCTTATTGCTTATTTCCTTGTAGGTACAAGAGGAATGTTAGAATACAGTAGGCTTTGTGCGATAGTCAAATGGTTTAAAGCTTTGAGATCCCGTTCTCTTTGTACACTTAACTTATAAAAAAATGAACAACGAATGTTCCATTTCACGAGTTTTCCGAAACTGACACAAATAACAAGGAATATCTCCGAAATGGTTCACTCTACCAAAAAAGTTGAGACATAAATTGTGTGTTTTAGCAAGATCTACATTTTTTGCATACTAGGAATTTGTCTATCTCTTACGATTTACGAGTTATTCAAAAGTCATCCAGAATAAACAGGACTACATAGGCTATAGCCAGAAAATTCAAAATATACATTTCATTTGTCATCAAAATATCTCAAACATACGGCATTTTAATCAAAATTGTTAGTGCCATTTTCAAGAAAATCAAAATTTTCGACAAATTTTCCATGTAAAGGGTAGTTTAGGGTGGGGATATTTTCTTCAAAATCTTCGTGTCGAATCCTTGAAAGACTTTAAACTTAAATACCAACTTTGGTTTTTAACCGACTTTTCGTTTTTGAGTATGCTGTCCACACACACACACACACACACACACACACACACACACACACACACACACACACGAGCGTCGGCAGACTTTTTTCCAGGGGGGGGCCACATGTTGGAAGTTTGCAATCAGATAATATTAACTCATCATTTTATTGTCGAAATTTATATTTGTTGCAGTTAACCGTATTGATTTGTGCTAAATAAAAATTGTCCTAAATTAAAATAATAGTTTAATAGTCAATAATTGATTGCACATTAAGTTCAGCAACTTCCAAGGGGGGGCCGCGGCCCCCTTTGCCCCCCCCCCCCCCCCGCCCCGTTCGCGACGCCCATGCACACACACACAAAAGGACCGTTTTATAAACATATTTTTTTTTAATTCAGAGGGCCTCAAAACATATTTCCGGTGAAATCTCGACATCGAATTTTTGGGAGGAATACAATACTTCCTCTACTTACTAGTACAGAAAGTAAAAAGCAGCAGGTTTAGTGCGAGATTGACAACGACACTAAGTTGTGCACAGCAGTAATGCGAAACCAGCTCCTATCACGCAATTTACGCCACGAGGGGAAGATATTCTGATATCTCTGATGGGTTCAAGTTAGATATGAATAACACGACCACGTCCTTCATTGGGTGGGGTAGAGCTCGTTGTTACCAACCAATAGGACTATACTGTGCATTTAAGTTTGCACTCCTGACAGTCATGAAACCCAATCTTGCGGTTGGAAGTTTCCGAAGACCATAACATCCTGTTTGCTGACGAACCTTGACCAGGACGAATTTCACACCGAGCGCTCTGCGGAAGTACCGCTGAAACGTTGGTTGCCCTCTGCTAAGCACACGTAAAATATATTCCTTTAATGTGTTAATATTACAGGCAAAGAGCGTTCAAGATAACAAAATCCTAGCGTTACATTTCATGACGAAAATGATAACCAGGTCCGGGATTTTGATGACCTAAAAATATCTAAAAAAAAATATTGTGTGTTGCACTCACATGACTTTCTCTACTCTTGTACTATCTATTCTTACTCTAATTTCTATATCATCTTCATGTTGGTTGAGATAAACATTTGCAGAAATTATCTTATTGCTTATTTCCTTGTAAGTGCAGGGGAATATGGGAATACAGTAAGCGATATTCATATCTTTTAAATCTTTCAAATTCCGTTCACTCGGCTAACATAAAAAATGAACCACGATGTTGCATTTGACGGAGGTAAATTTTTCGAAACTGACTGAAATAACAAGGAGTATCTCCGAAATGGTTCACTGTACAAAAAAATTTATTCAGACATACATTGTGTGTTTTAGCAAGACCTACATTTTTTGTAGAGTAAGATTTGGTCTATCTCTTACGGTTTACAAGTTATGCAAAAGTCATCCAGAGTTAACAGGACTACATGGGCTATAGCCAGAAAATTCAAAATATACATTTCATTTGTCATACAAATATAATTTTAATCAAAATTGTTAGAGCCCTCTTCAAGAAAATCAAAATTTTCGAAAAATTTCCATGTAAAGGGTAGTTTAGGGTGGAGCAATTTTCTTCGAATTTTCGTGTCGCATCCTTGAAAGACAATAAACTTTAATACCAACTTTGGTTTTTAACCGACTTTTTGTTTTTGAGTTATGCTGTCCACAGACTGACACACGGACCTTTTTCTAAAAATGCTTTTTTTGGATTCAGGGGCTCTCAAAACATATATTTCCGGTGAAATCTCGACATCGAATTGTTGGGTGGAATACAATACTTCCCCTACTTACCAGTAGAGAAAGTAAAAATACTGTAAAACAATACAAATAAGAAATTAATTGTTCTTCCACACTATTATAGCCGTGTGCAGGACAAGTTTGGAAAGGGGTAGAATGAGACTGCAAAATTCAATGCCATAGCCGGGATTTGGGCCGTGAATTGGGGAATTTTGTGTGTCGGCACGTTGTCCATGGTAGCTCAGTGGTTAGAGCAGCCGGACGGAGATGTGGTTTAAATCCCGGCTATGGCATTGGGTTCTTCAGTCTCATCCTACCCCTTTCCAATACAAATAAGAGTTCACATTCTAGAACACTAAAAAGCGCCGAAGAATAAAACAAGTTAAACTTGAGAAATAAAAGATTCGGTCAACAATGTTGCGTTTTCTTTCCCAGGCTAAGAAAGAATTTTCAACTATCCTCGTAGCAGTCAGTGGTGGAGACGTGTTACATTTTAGTGCTCTCAGAAATCAGATTACAGAACAGAAATATTGCATTGCAGTCCATTATGAGGGAGTAATTAGTGTAAACATGTGGGTTGAGGAAACACCCAACACTGGATTCGAACTTCCGCTTTCAGCAGCTGTTGTGAGCCGCGCTTGTGGTCATTCATCTTTCACTGAACCTAACGCGATGCATGTAGCTGGCGAGTTATTATTTGAAATGAATTACGGTGATGTGTCCATTTATTCGACGCTTAGTCGATGTACACCAGTGCTGTCCAACTTCCTCATGTGCTCGGGCACATTTAACTCATGCTTAAGGAGGCGCGGGCGCTATCACAACCACCCTTAGGACAAGTACCCTTCTTTTGAGTGGAAAAAGGGGAAGCGCTGGTTAGGGAAGTAATGAGTAAAGCCGGTATCCCACGGTTCAACTTTTTTTACCAAACTTTTTGTATCCAATGGAACTGCACACAAAAGAAACAGTGTCTGTCACACTATATTCAATTTGCTCCAGAACAAATGACAGTTCACGTAGCAAGTGTGAGAAATATGGCGGACGCAAATATTAATTTAGCGATTACTATATTAAGTATAGGTTTAGGATGTATTTCCTCGAGTCTCAGTAGGAAGAAAAGATGTATTAGAGTAAAAGACGTGAGTGGACACGGTCATAAGTACAAGACACTACAAAACGAATTGAGGTTAGAGGACCCGGAAAACTATCGCGATTTTCTACGAATTGAAGATTTATTTCTCAACCTTTTACATCGCGTCGAAGGCAAAATTACACACCACGACACAAATATGAGACAAATGCGAAAGAGATAAGCAACAATTGTAATGGTTTTAATCTTAGTGTGGATGGACAGCAGGTTTGAACTCAATTCATAACAAAATTTCAACATACTGTTAAATGGATTTCTTATTCTGTATGAAATATAGCTATATAAATAACCACCTCAGTAATATATGTTAATGATCACGAAAATCGTTAATGAATCTTCCAGAAAAAAAATTGAACGTTTTATTAAAATACGCATGTTGTTTGCGCAGTTCGCCATATTGTTACGTTCCAGACGCTGATTGGCTAATGACGCTATAGGTCCCATTACACAAGAGGAATTGCAAGCTTTTTCACTGCACTTGCGCTTCATTTTTATCTTCTTGTCACAGAAACATAATCTACAAGTGTTTCTTTCCAATAATATTCTCATTCATGAATTACAATGTTTTACATACTGAAGTGCAACGAACTCCTGTCTTTTGCAATTCCTGATTGGAATCTTGGATTTGCTAAAATCTTGGATACATCTCCATGGGTTGTTTGTAACTTAGAGTACTATCTTTGTTTTAATACCGTTCCCCAAGAAATATTCAGTCAGCCATTCTGATTTTCTCCTGAGAACCTAAAAAGGCCATGTTCATAGGTCATATGTTGTCATCCGTTCTCTGTAAGATTTACGTTTCTGAGCGTCCATAAAAGCTGAATGGTCAGAGACATACTTGGAATTCTTAACGCATGTTCTGCATTGAGCTGGAAAATTCAAACATCTTGATACACTAGTTTTATCTTAATTTGTCTTAGGTTATACCCACTAGTAACTAAAATACAAACTGAATTATTATTCGCTAATTCGTATTAACATAAAATATTCCAGTTTTAACAAAAACGTATCTTAGTTCATTTCACACAATAGTACCTACAATAGTACAGCACCTTTGCGAAGCTTTCTAGCGACATAAAAATGTTGAAATTGAGTTCTCAATAAAACTGGAGTAGGCAAGTGTAGGTGTTTTTAGGGGGGGGGGGCTGCGTCATAGCCTTTGGGAGGATGAGCACCCCTGAGTACAAAGGATATATTGAAATTGCATATCTTCACTGTAATCTAATCTTCATGAGAAAGCTGCATGTTTGCAGATACTTGTACTCTGTACTGTTGTAAATATTGGTGTAATGCAGTGATTGAAGTTGATTTGCTGTTAACTGAACATTACTTTTGCCTTTGCTCTTGCAAACCACGATTGCCACAATATAGTGAACGTGATAAAACCAACAGTGATGGCATTTCAACCTTTGTTTGTAAGAGCAATGTATACTTTTTTTTCTGTTCATTGCATTTTAGCATTCTCAGGCTATAATAAAATTGTAGTGTTAATTCGTGGATAACTGACAAGATGGTGTAGACTAGCCACACTGTTTATTGTACTGTGTCTACATCATAATCTAAAAATATTATATATAGGCCTAGCCTAAAATGTTGCAGATTATCATGTATACATTCAAATACTGTTAGGAAAATAGTTAAAATATGTATCAATTTTCTCCCTTTTACAAATGATAGTAACAATGATTCTTTTAATCCAGCTGCCGAAAGCCTTATCAATCATTAAGCATTGGCGAAAATGCAAAAGTTGTACAACGCGGGAGAAAAATGTTAAGTTCAGGTTAACCCTTTCTATGGCCATGAGAAGTATGCTTCCCACTTGTGTTGTCATGTTAGAAATGCCACGGGAAGCCTGCGGACCATTTCAGTGTGTTCTGGCATATAGCAGAAACTTCACCGTAACCAGGAAAAAATTGAATGCATCCTAGTATCGCTTTTACGAGGACTCCAAGAGAAAATAAAGTGGCAGAAGCAAAGTAGTTTATACCAATTTGGTCATACAAATGCTATCACTTTTGCTCCACCAAGGCGCATGATAAAGAACAAAGGTTGTAATGTTCCATTAGTGCTCATCCTTGTTTGAGAGTAGGAGTAGAGTTTAAGGTCATTAGGGTTGATTTAGAAAGTTCCATGGAAAATATTTAACTGAAGGGATGAAATAAGGGAGAGAATTTATGGAAGAGTTCAGTTTAGATTAAACAAAATGTATAATAACTTCTTGTAGTTTTATTACAATATCGTACTTACATACAGCACATGACATGTGTGTCCTGTAAGTGCTTGATGTAACCTAAGACTCTTCCCTTGCATATTATGTAACGAGTGATCCAAAAGACTCCGAACCGCCAGCACTGTTTTGCCTGCACGCGTCCTCGGCGCTCATCGCCGAATGCCACTATCATAGCACAACGCGGATGAAACCATACATTTTAAAAACTACTTCACTTACTAATACTATTAAAGGAGATGCTGAAACTGGCCACCGACGTTGTCCATACATTTTGGCACCTCTTTAGGAAACTATCCGTCGCTCGCCGTAGTTCACGTTGGGAAATGATGGCAATTTCCTAGCGGATATCTTGTTTTAATTCTTCCAGGGTGTGTGGGTTTGTCTTGTACACTTAATGCTTCAAGTTACCCCAGAGATAGAAATCGCAGATCACTGGGAATCTTTCTGCAAATCGCACTTTCACTTTGAGAGCTGACTGAGTTAAATAAATACACGCTGTGCAGTAGATGAGCCATATACAGGACAACATAATAAAGCACTATGGTAATAACTCAACCACACGATAGAGCGCCAGCTCAGTACTGCACTTTCAGAACAGAGAAAAAAGTCAGCCGCAATACCTTGTGTACAGCAGCTGCGTTATCTTGTTTGTTTGCGCAGTGGAAAAACACCGCGCAGCGCTTCAGATGTTTTGGGTCTCCCTGTATACTTCTGACGTTACCATTGCAAAATTTGTGGAATTGGGTCACGAACTGCTACCCTATCCTCCAGATTTGGCTCCAAGCTACTTCTTCCCCTTTGGAAACCTCAAAAATTGGGTCAATGGGTAGAAATTCACATCCAATGTTTGTCAGAAACAAATTGTATTTTGCAGACTTTCAAAAATTGTATTTTATGGAAGGATTAAAAGAATTGGAGAAACGCTGAGCAAGGTGCGTGAAGTTAAAAGGACGCTATGTTGATAAAGTTGAATTTTTTGCAAAAATATGTTTGTTGTTGTTGTCAGCTAATGCTGGATTTCTGACAATGAAGTCATTAATCCTCTTGCTCTCCAATATTTTTCACTGATGGATGGGGCATTAGAAGTGGCCGGGCATATTTGAAGGTGGTCTCGATCCATTTCCTCTTGCAGATCACATAGAGGACAGAGTGGTGAAGAATATATCCCAATTCTGTTTAAATGTTTTGCCAGACAATCATGTCCTGTAATCAACCTGAAGGTTGCAACTGCTGTTTTTCGAGGATACTCAGGAATTACTGTTTGGTAGTTCCCATCTTTTATTTTTTGATTTTTCATAGTAATATTTTTCAATAATTTTTTTGAATTCAGAGTTGACTAATCTTTTAGCTGCATCAAATGGTAGATTAACTATAGATTTCTGCTCATTGCCGGTACCCTTCTTTGCAAGAAAATCAGCTTTCTCATTACCACTCAGCCCACAGTGAGCTGGTATCCATTGGAAGACTAGGTGTTTTTGAAGCGCTGTTAGGTGGGTAAGGATTTTCCAACATTCTATAATTGTTTGGTTTTTTGGTGACAACTTGGAAATAATTGTTATAATTGCTGCCCTGGAATCTGAGAGAATAACTGCTTGCTGAAAATGTGAAATTCTGTACAAAAGATTTTGTAGGGCCATTCGAATTGCTTCAATTTCTCCATCAAAGTTAGTAGTTCCATAACTTAAAGATTTGTAATAGGAAAAGAGGTGACATGTGACTCCAGCACCTGCTCCATCTTGGTTTGATATCAATGATCCATCAGTATAAATATGGCGCCATTCATGTTCTGGAAATCTAGTATGGATTGTCTCTAATGCCAATAATTTTAGAACACTAGTTGGAGTACCACTTTTCTTAACTTCTTCTGTCAGGTGTAAATAATATGTGATGTCTAATGTTTGTGTCGGATTGACTTTAGATATGAAGTTTTCCTTTGAATTAGGAAGGTGTACATCCTTCTTGATGTCTTGAATTTTGGAAAGAAAGCTCTCCTGAGTCTTTAGTGTATGTGTAAAATGTCTCTTGTGCCATATATTGAATGGGAGTCTGATCAACTTTTCGTGTTGAATAAGAGCCGCTTTCTCTATTTCATATTCAATGGGGCATTGGTTGGTTAGTATTTCCATAGCTGCCATTGGTGTGGTTTTGATAGCACCTGTAATTAATCTCAGACTTTGGTTTTGAAAGATTTGAATCTTTTTTGTGTTTGCTGTTACAAGAACTTCGCTGCAGTAAGTAAATAATGGCTTTATATATATTTCACAAACAAAAAATTGTGACATCTGCTTGACATTGCAGGTGACCATAAAGATCCAGAATACAAAGATATATGACAAAGTCAATTTTAAGAAGAAAAAAAAATGATTAAAATATTCAAAACATTATATGTTGTATGCAAAAATATGTTACTGTCTTTAAAATGTCATGGACTTATCAAACCGCCCTCGTACAGCTGTTGTTTGAATAATCCAACGTAGAAATATCAATAGTAGCACTGCTGCAGTGATTGACAGTATCACATTACGTTAACTAAAATTAAATAATTCATTACCAAGAGTGTTGCACACTCTCTTAAAATGGCAACGAGAGTTACGCATGTACATGCATGAATTTGAAATCAGTTGGCTCGGCTTAGTTTGGCCTGTTATACCTACTTGTATATTCATTGGACTGCGGCTCTGTCAATTAATACTGTCAGTCAGTGCTTTTGGGGGAGAAGATCGCTAAAATATCCCACACAATAACCACAATTTTGTTCGATATCTGTTTGTAATAACCTCATTTGAAAATTAAACATGGCTTTACAACTGTAGTCTAAGCAAAACTGCTTGACATCGTATAGCTTTCATTATTACTTTGTCTTATTAGAGTAAAATAGAGTATAGTAAAATAGAGGAAGTATTGTATTCCATCCAAAAATTCGATGTCGAGATTTCACCGGAAATATGTTTTGAGGCTACCCTGAATAAAAAAAAAAAATAAATAAATAAATAAAAATAAAAAAAAAATAAGCATTTTTAGAAAAAGGTCGGCGTGTGTGTGTCTATGGACCGCATAACTCAAAAAGTCGGTTAAAAACCAAAGTTGGTAACTAAGTTTAATATCGACACGACGATTTTGAAGAAAATTGCCCTAACCTAAAATACTCTTTACTTGGAAAATTTTGATTTTCTTGAAAATGGCTAACGATTTTGATTAAAATGACATGTTTAAGATATTTTTATGACAAATTAAATATATACTTTGAATTTTCGGCCTGTAGCCTATGTAGTCCTGTTTGCTCTGGATGACTTTTGAATAACTCGTAAACCGTAAGAGATAGACCAAATCTTACTATACAAAAAATGTAGATCTTGCTAAAACACAATTTATGTCCAAATAAATTTTTTTGAAGAGTGAACCATTTCGGAGATATTCCTTGTTATTTGTGTCGGTTTCGGGAAACTGACAACTTTCATTAAATGCAACATAGTTGTTCATTTTTTTATATGTTAAGCGTGCAAAGAGAACGGGATCTCAAAGCTTTAAAACATTTGACTATCGCTCAAAGCCTACTGTATTCTAATATTCCCCTTGCACCTACAAGGAAATAAGCAATAAGATAATTTCTGTAAATGTTTATCTCAACACGAAGAAGATTAGGAATAAGAGTTTGTAAGAATGGTTAGTACAAGAGTAGAGAAAGTCATGTGAGTGTAACATTACTGTTGCTTTAGCTTCTAAATTAATACGGCGACATTTTAAGCGCGTGAATGTGCCTGTGGGAAGCAGCTAAGTTTTGTCATACTCATACACTTCACACTGGTTGGTCCTGCTGAAAACTGCACGTTGGTGGTAGTACAAACTAGACTATATGAACCAGGCATTTAAGCTTGTGACAATCCCCAGCTAAGGCTGGTCGAAATAAGTACTCCCAACGTGCGCGCTTCAGCGTTAGCATCCTCTTAGTTTCACTGCTGCCAATCTCGAAAAAGAAAAAACTAACCAGGTACTGAAGTTCAAAACCACAACGGGTAGTTTGCAGTATGGGGAATTTTGTTGAAAATCGTGTCACATCCTTGAAGGATGTTGAATTTAAATATTTAGCCGACTTTTCATTTTTGAGTTATGCTTATATTTTATGCAGTTTCTTTCATTGTACAATGGCTGGACAAGAAGATTCTTGTTTGCTATTTTTCTCGAAAATACGTATGACTAATGAGGACCAGCTTCCTAAGGCCTCTGTATTTTGCATTTCATTATGGGGCCTTAGAAAAGAAGCTGCATAGATCTTTTGTTCAGAATGAAAAGGATTTCCCAGGTTATTGCTAGAAAAATCAAGATATAAATATGACATGAAAATATCTTAAACATACAGTATTTAAACAAAATCATTAAAGCCATTTTTGAGAAAATAAACTTTAAAAAAAAAGATACTCAATTTATAATGGCCAGGAGTGGAGGGGTTTTCTGAAAATGTTTGTGAAAGTGCTGAACTTGAATTCAGAGTTTGGTATTTAACATACTTCTCGTCTGAGTTATGCTGTTCAGGTGCACAGATCTAAATTTTTTGTGTTGCTAATAAGATTTTGCCTATCTCTTGCGGTTACCAATTATACAAGTCATTCAGAATGAAGAACACCTCACAGGCTATTCCCATAAAATATATACACCTACACTTTCTTTTGCAATGCAAATATCTTAAACACGTAACAATTTAATCAAAACTATTAGAACCATTTTAAAGAAAATAAAAGGTAAATAAACTGTTTCCATGTAAAGGGTAACTTTAGAGGGGCAGATGTTCTCGAAAATCTTATTGCATCCTTGAAGGATACTAAACTTAAATACCATAACTGGTATTTAACTGCAGAGATGGACCCATTTCTGGAAAAGCTTTTGGGGAGGGGGTTGCAATTCAGGAAGTATGAAAAATGTGGTACAATCTCTCACTATCAAATTTTTTGTTCAAAATAAATACTTCCTCTACTTACTATATGTAAGTAGTAGAGAAACTAAATACTATCACAAGATACTGGGATCCGGATGCGAGGAGATACAAATAAATAATTATACAGCTTTAAGAGAAAGTGTACACTAACTTGTGCAACATTTTCTTCTAGAGGCACATACAACAAGAGGTGGAGCTTTTAATAATGCTGAAAAGATTCTTTGGAGATATGATAACACTAAACACAATCTGAGTGACGTAATAGTGATCCACTCTCATTACCAGAAGATTGATAAAGAAAACAAATGTGCTCACAGATAGAGCAGAATGCCTGTACAAATCAAAACTGTATTATAAGTAAAGGATTTCCAATAAAACTAACCCTAAATCAGGCACAGGCAGAGTTTGCCAGATCGAGCCTTGGTCTGGCTCGCTGCTTGCTTAGAGCCTCAGCATGGCTCTCGAGTTACGTCAGTGGTGTGGATACAACTAACCATACAGCAGGTCAAATTAATCTGTAGTGAACCAATAATCTCCATTTGAGTCATCTAGTACCAAAACGGGCCGACTCACAAAACTTTTTTTTCCAGTATTCATTAAAAACTTCTGCAGACAAACCAATGAAAGTTAGTACTATTTAGGTTTCACTTTTATTAGGCTCCATATGATGGGTTCACGTTGTATTAATATGGAAAATCATATTAATGATTTACTATATTTTTTCAAAATTTTATGTTTTGACTTGGCTGGTTTTATTGCAGACAGAATTTTTTTTAATTCTAAATCTTTCAAATAAGATACAGTTTATTTCAAGCGGTACCTAACATCAATAAAAAAGCAATTTATTCATTAATTATTAAAAATTGAGTATAATATTAAAGTAGAACAAAAATTAGTAAGAACATAAGAAAATTAAAATAAAAAAAACTATTTTTTCCTTTCACTTTAAGCTTTAATACACAAGAGATTTGACATGAAAAATAATATGAATTCTCTATTAAAACAACAGCACTTTGCTAGATATAATTTTACACACCTCAATTCTACTTTACATTAAATTACATACTCTTGGTATATGTGAATAACTTGCCATTAAGGAAAATTCTTTCATGCCAATTAAAAAGGTCATTTGTACCAACATAACATCTGCAGCTTAAGTAATAAATTATTTTTAACTTCTGCGTATCCATTTAGAGTTGTTTGCTGAGCAGGTGATGATAAGGTTTCAAAGGGGCATGTTATTGTCACAATAAATTTCCCCATCGACTTGGTCGATTCTGAATACACTTTCTGCATGACTTGGCCAGATTTGATGCATATTAATTTATCATCAGAAAGAGTACTTGTTCTACTTTCAGTTTATAGTAAAACTCACTTCTCAAAATTTTGTGACGACCGGTTTTGATACTAGACAACTCATTTATAGCATTACAAAGCTATACGACTGTATGTAATTACAGACATATTTATTCCAATTTGTCAGACAATTTATCATATGTAGTTCTTGCAGCAGAATACTTTCGCTTTGTTTATCTACTTGATGAACTTACAGCCTATGAATATTTGGGGAGATATTTTGTGCTGCTATGTTTTTAAGCACCACATTAAGATTTTCATCAAGAGCCTATATACATGTATTGCTGTGCCAAACATTGAATCCCCACTGCTATTCACTGCTGTGACATCATCAGTACTGCTCGGCAAGCAAACTCTTGGCACCGTCTACTGCCCACTGCTCTAAAGTATAAAATCTAGGAACTACTTACTCATTTTCACATATTGACGCAGAGAATATTTATATAATGATGCAAAAGCAAGTAAAAATAACCCGCTATATCAACTGATAAGCGATAGGTTCCTAACACTACCAAATTAAGGAAATGAGTGATTGAAATTAGGAAGGAGATGAATGCTGAAAGTCAGGTAAATCTCAATTTCTATTTCATTTCTCAGATCTCTTATTACAGTTCTGTTACTTAAAACCTGTATCTCTATTAAGTTTATTAAATGAGAGCATGTTTAACGTGAGCAAATACATGAATATTTAAGTGCAGCAACTATTTAAACTGTCGCCTGACAGAAGAATAGGCACGTTTATTTACTCAGTCAAGGTGCCATGGTGTAGATCACCAAGCAAAAGCTTAAGGCTGATAGCAATAGCTCAACAAAGGATTATTTTTTTTACCAAACCATGATCTGGTGCTCAATTCTCAACTTGCTTGCAGCAACTGCTTTTTTATGCCCTTCAACCAGTGTTCCCACTTGTAGGAAGAGCTGCACATCAAGTGAATACATCTCTAATAAATACCACATATGTTAGGTCCAAATATTCTAATTTTGTAGAAGGAAGGTGGAGGGTAATGTTTGTAACATAACCGTGAAAATCACATATTTTTAACTAAAATAGTTTTTATAATATAAATGAATAAAACACCCATATACTTGATCACAGCCAATGCAGGCACCCTTTGGTGATCAAATATTTCATACCAGATCAGTTGACGATTTAAGTATTATCATGCTACTCTAGTGGTTAACATGTGGCAGATCAAATACAGATTAGACAAAGGTATTCAATGACATGAAAAACAGCATTGTCATATTTTCTCCAAGTAAGCATTTGCACTCCACATGTGGACATTTTCTTAGAAGTCCAACATTACAAGAAAACTAGCAGAATGAGAGAGAAAACAGGGGAGACGTAACACTGTGTTTCACTCCACATGGAGTTAAGAACTGTCTTTCATTTGTGATTTCTTTGATTTCATTGACTGAAGTGACACGTTCATTCATGCAATGTAAAATGTCAGCAACATGTGAGCATGAACAATGCATGCGACATGTGTTACCTGAGAGGTGCCCGCCTCGGTAGTGTGTCTGCCTCACGTTCAAGAGGTCGCGATTTCAAATCTCGCTTAGGGTAAGTTATCCGGGTAAGGTTTTTTTCCGAGGTTTTCCCTACCCTGAGAAGACAAATGTCAGGTTACTTAAACATCCATGGACCTCGGGCTCATTTGAGCATCATTTCACCCATTTCATTTCATTCATTCGTCCGATATGACACAATGTTGTTGTTGTTTTCTAGTGCCTTGCATCTGGCAATGAAGCCATTAGCATTCGTGCTTTCCAATACTTTTGAACTGTAGTTTCTTCTGATCTTAATGCTTCACAGGTCTTCAAGTGGTCTTCATTCATTTCTGCTGGATCGTTACACAGGACACATATTGGTGAGGCTGAGATACCTATTCTGTAGAGATGACTTGCTAAGCAGTCATGATTTGTCAATAGTCAGAAGGCTGCAACCGCTGTTTTCCGTGGTCTCTGGGGGATTATATCTGCCACATTGTAAAACTGGTGCCCGTTAAGAAAACAGTTACATGAAAGCCACAGTCCCCCAATCGGATCTCCGGGTGGGGACATCTTTAGGCAAATTTCATATGACACAATGCTGGAGGACGTTAATTCAAAAAGAGGTTTCTGGTGATCAAAGGTAAAGTACATGTCAACTATTAGAGTAGCACAATAATAGCAATAGAACAGGTGTGGAGTCGTGCAATGGCCTTATAAGCAGTGGATTTAGTGCCTAGTCGACTACAGGCAGATGTTGTGAAGCCAGGCTCAAAATATTATTTTTAGGGTATACACATTTTTTTAAAAGATGCAACAAAGAATAGAGAAATCAACTCAATTTAAAAAATGCTAAACTAAAATACTAATATTAAATGTTTTAATAATTTAAAATAAGGCATTAGTCTTGTAAACCAAAATAGCAACTTACTGTTAAAGCTTGTGGAGTTGGCAAAACAAATGTGTCTCGCATTACCTTGCATTTGACAGTGTGCAAGTGAGAGAGAAAATGATATTCACTGGAGTAACAAAGTCGAAACATACAGTAAGGGAGAGATTACTTGTGATTAACACAAGCTCCTGTTGGAGGGCTCCTCATCTATATAACCAATAGTGGCTGACCTGGGAGAGTATCTTACAAAGTTATTGGTCTGACAATAAACCTCCACTGGCTGACTTAGATGGAGTGTATGTCAATCACAAAGTAATTTCTCCTTCACTGTAGTCCGATTCACTGGACAGCAAAACTATTTGAAAGGTACTGCAGTCATTTATATTGATTATCTGACATTCTGGGGGTTGTGAGAGAGCAATGTGACCACCAAAACATAAAAATATGGTGCTCTCTAAAAAGTGGTTACATTTAGTGCTAAGTCTCTTCAATATTTATTGAAAAATATTGGAGAGCAAGGGGATTAATGACTTCATTGTCAGAAATCCAGCATTAGCTAACAACATATTGATTATCTTGTTTGTTTTGTTGCTAGGTGCAGCTCAAGGCAAGGTGGGAGCATTCAGCACACTTGATCTAACAGCTGGTGTTATGTCACCTGGCCGAAATCTGAACATCACTGTGGCAACATCGAAGATCACAATCAGTGTCAATTAGGGCAAAATCCTTTTTCTGACCAACCTTATCTTGAATACACAGTAAACCTATATTTCTGATGTCCCCCAAAGCACAATGACAGAGAAAGCAATACAAGAGAAATAAAATATAAATTAATATAATGAACATAGTAGGCACACCTCAGACCGTCTACCTGGCATAAATAACTTTCTACAAGTACCGCAATATCAGATATCCAAGTTAGTTTTACAGGCCAGTAAATATCCTTTAACACAAATTTGATGCTGTAAATCACACAGCTTTTGTTGCCTATATACAAAATGAAAGGACAAACCCTTAATGACTTCCATATTGCTATCAATTTTGTTACCAATGGATTACACCGGGTGGAAGGAAACTTATTAGATTCCTTCTAATGTGTGCTTCATAGAGACATTAGAAACAAAAAAGTCTAATGGCATTTTATTCTTTGATCCACCCATTTTGAAAAAATAAATGGTTTTTGTTCCAAATTGGATGTGTAACTCCACAAGAATGTACAAAGATAATAGTTTGTTACTTGTAAGATGCATAAAGTAACTATTTCTGACATAGCTTCGGTAGTAATTATGGGACATCACACAGGGTTCCGAAATAATTAATCACTTAAAAGAATTAAAGGAATGGTCCGTGCAGCTTTTTCAGACGTGAAGTAACTTGGCAACATAGTGTTGAAGTTGGTGAGCGAATTGAACTGGCTTCTGGATGTAAACAGGTCAATTGCTTGCAGGGTGGAGTAATGTTTTGGAAGTAATTTCTGATTGAGTTATACTTGCACGGTAAACATGGAAGGACCCTGCATGGTATTTGTTTTACATTCACAACAGACCACGCTGTGGTGTTTATGTAATTACTTAATGAAAGTGACATCACATAATCTGCAGTGTTGCCAGCTTGTTTTTGACAAAACTAAAATATGTATATCTGTAGGAAATAGAGACAAAAACATAAGATACAACATGTGTTCCAAATACCGAGACCTACCACTGGTTTCAATTAATGTAATGACTTCCCTTTCTGTATATAACAGCTGGAAGGCACTGCTTCGGTCATATGTTAACCAGGAATTATACAGATTGATATAACATGTGTCCAATACAATTATTATAAATAAAGAATTGTTTCACTGAAAAATAAAATTATTTGTGTCAATATTTGGAGCCATCTAGCTTCTTGACAAATGGAGATAAATTGTTTATTATTTCACTACCTGTCATGCAAACATTGTCTGAGAAATAATGTAGTGCATTTCTACCTTAATTCACATGAATTTAGTCACAATTTAATGTTAAACTGTCATTGCAAAGTTTAATTTCTAAGAGAGATCTGGCAATATCATAACATTTAATTGTGACTAAATTCATTTAAGCTGAAATAAAGACATTACAGCATTGTTCACACAATGTCTGCACAACAGTGAAATAATAAACTATGTATATTCATTCGTCAAGAAGATAGATGACTCCTAGCAGTTCAAATATTTGACAAAAATTATTTTTTGACAATAATTGTACATGTTTATTACACTCATCATGTAGAATCCCTGGTTAATGTATGGCCGAAGCAACACCTTCCATATACGACACACACACTGTGCGTGTGGTCCATTTTCAGTGAAATCTTATCAATTTTTTGGGTGGAATGCAATATTGTATCACCTTCTAAATATGCAGTAGAAGAAGTAAAAAAGCTGCCTATTTTAGATTCAGTTGATCTCAAAGTAAATTATTACCAATGAAACCTTTAAATTCTTAGATGGAATACAAAACTTCCCATGACTATTATAGGTGGATAGTAGAGATACAATAAACTGCTTTTACTGAAATTTTTATCACTGTATGGTACTTATTAGTATATATTAAACACTAGGAAGTCTTGCATCAGGAAATGTCAGAACTTAAACAGATACTCTATTGGAATGCAGACTCATGTTTGTATGTTTGTTTGAGAAATGCTTTACCTTGTTTATTTTAAATAGTACAAATCATTCTGAATTAAACACTGCAGCATAAAAGTGTAAGAAAGTCTAGAACATTCTTCATAAAATGAGGCACCAAACAAAATATATCTGATGTGTTACATACACATCTTTTTATCTATTCCACTCCTCTTTAAAGTTTTTATAGAAGCTTATTTTTCTAATTCACTGTAATAAAGATAAATATTTGCAGATAGTTTCATTGCACATTTCATTATAAGTACAGTCATGGAAAAAATGACTGAGCACATCAGGAGAGCTGAATATTTCTAAGTCCTACATCATGTTCACACATGTCCATATTTCCAACATACTCAGTTTATTGATAGTCTCTGTTCCATATGTCATCCTCTGTCACACACACAAATAGGCTCTCTCTTGAATCAACACTAATATTTATATTTATAGAGCCCATTTGTGTGTCTGACAGACAATATTATATGGAACAGTTTATTGCAGTAGTAATAAACTCAGCTGTATGTTGGAAACCATGCTGCAACACAATATGGGACTTAGAAATATTTTGCTCTCCTAGCGCGATCAATCATTTTTTCCATGACTGTACAAGTGGGATATTGGGACTGATTGACAGTCGAACATTCAAAAAGTGGGTCACTATATGCTAACTTTGAAATTCCATATTATTTCCACAGATCACGTGAAACAAATGAATGTCTTCCTAATAGTAACAAATATCTTGGAAAAGGTTAATGACAAAAAATATGTCATAAACACATGTTTTAACAAGATGTATATCTTTTCTGAGAAGTTTCTGCCTATAATTTACTTTTGCAGCTATACAAAAGTTTCAGAATGGGCTATTCCCCAGGAAATTCAAGAATTACATTTTAATACTTATGCAATAATAATCTTAAATATGTGGTATTTTTATCAAAATAACTAACCAAAACTAAAAAGCAATAAAGATGTTGCAAAGGTCACAGAATTTTCCTGAAAATAGTGTAGAACCATTATAGGGGAAACAGTTTAATGGCAGCTCTGCAAAGTTTAACATGGCCGAGATTATACTAACTCAAGGTATTACCAACCTTACAATGGCATTTACTAGTACCAAACTAGTGCATAAAATCTACTTTGCAAGTCTTGTTCTCAAACAACACATTCCAAGTTAAATATATTGTGTTGCATTTACTAATACAAATTGTGTTGTAAAAGCGACAATGAGGAAGTGTGAAACACTTACTTTAGGCACTAAAGTAATACCATATACTTACATGCACATGTGTGACGTACCAGCATGTGCACAATTTAAGCTGAATAGTTTACCTATCTTAAGATTTGATCTGTATCATCAACTTATGAAATGCAATTATCACCAATTAGGCCATATCTTTACCTGGGGTGTCTTCTATGAACAGTTGCTGGTATTGATGTCAACTGAAGTGAACAAATGTTGCCAAAAGTAGCCAGAGAGCACTGTAATGGGGTAAATGTGTCACAGTTGGCTTTTGGTAAATTGTAATAGCTCATGTTCTCTATAGAAGATACTGAACTTAAACAAATGTCTGATTGAGACATTGGTGAAACACACTGATGGCATTCAGGCTTATAAAAATATAAATGGTATAATCATTTTAAAGAAGTACTGTAAAAGAATACAATACATAATACAAATTCAGTATTATGAGCAAACATTTGTTTAATTTGGCAGTCTCATTTCCACTTCCACAGCATTGCAGGTTATCTAGGACAGCAAAGCATCCAATGACTCATAGCTTGAACACCTAATAGGTGACAGGTGTATTACCTCATGCGACAGATGTCATTACAACCACGCTAAGACCTTGTCATTTTCTCTTTATTTATAAATTAAACTGTGCACCAGATCTACATTTTAACCTGCAGTGAATTCTGTACAGAAGGACTGCACACTAATTGTAGTGCTTTCCCTCTGCTGTGTGAAAGTTTGACACCTGTTTCAGCTAGGTGCAGATACACATAACCTTTAAGCTCTCTATGTTTGTAAAGAAGCTTTCAATATATGTTTCTCAACTTTGCTTCACTATTTACATGAAAAATACTGTAACACCAGCAACTAGACGAATTTTTAACACAAATATCCTTCAAATAACAGCATGTATGTGCCATATGTTCAATACTTCCCATTTCAGGTCAACCACCATGACTCATGAAGTTGCACAACCCCCAGCAGTTCAGACAGTAATTAATATCAAATAACATGTAGCTGAAGCTTCAGCCAAACTACCGCAGAGCAACCCCGTCAAAAATGAATGCTATGGCACAGCAAAACCCACGAATATAAGAACTGCATGCTACCTTACCTTCACAGTATTGCTAATCACTGTTACTTCTACATTAACAATATACAGTTGTACAAATTTCGGTGTTGCTACTTCGACTTCTAAAAGATAATACCGCCACAAGAACCAATGACTCAGGAGGTTAAAGAAGCCCAGGTGAGGTATGCTGACTCACAGGTTTAAATAGCTGTGTTGACACCTTTCTAAAATTGTCTTCTTGAGTAATGCCAAGAACATTAAAGCATCTCTACTTGCAATTTTCCGATAGCACTTTGAATACCGTCTCGAATAGATTAATATTTTGCTCACATAGGTTGTTAGTTTTAATTATAACTTACTTACTATGTTAGTTATGTCCTTAACCGGTTTCTTGATTTTAATAACCTATAAGTGGCAAAGAGTGGGATAAGTAAGCAACCATATTCTGGTGTAAAACTTTTCAAGTACATACCTGCTTCGTTTTTCTGGTAGATATTTTTCTTACAGGAAAATTATATCAACAGTTGAAAAAAATTCACTTAGTCCCGTAATACCAAATCTTGTTGTCAACCACTGGGCGTTTGCAGGAAATGCTACTGAAGTCAATTACACAGGAAATATTTATGTGGTATATTCAAAATCGAGTTACATAAACACAGAGTAAAATTTAAATATCCTGAGCTTATCTGTGCATACCGATTGCACATATCACGCAGACAAGTTCCAAACTAAGAATTTAAGTTGGTTGCGTTCCAATTTTGTGATGGAGGAAGTAGTGACATCTACCGAGTGCGGCTACGGCTTTAGTTTTAACAGCTGACATGAATTTTAATGGCACCGTTTTCAAAGCTCTGTATAGAAAACTCATTAGTGGAACTGGCTAGAGAGATTCCTGGCTTGATAGGAATATCTGTTTCATCGCATAACATTTGTTGATATTATAAAACATTATAATCATTTAAAAATATTACCTAGCATACACTTTTCTCATTTATTAAAACAATTATTTTCTTATGCACGTACAATTTTTATAACGTCTTTCAGCA